>JAZKJV010007846.1:0-429965 GCA_037367405.1 Ottelia alismoides | reverse complement strand
TCTGGCGCTGGCAAATCTGGCTTCTGAAGGATCCGAGTGTATGTTGTCAAATCTGCCTGGGAGAATGAGAACTCTCTCTCACAAACTGGATCTGGAGAAGGCTGCTCAATTGGACTGTCTATGATCTGCTCGGCATCTACCTCCTCCTCAACTGTAGGCTCAGTGGAAATCAGGTCCGGCATATAATCCGCACAATCTGCCCAATCAGACTCTGACTCTGAGGGATCTGCATCATCAGCGGTGGCATCAGTACTACCATCATTACAAAAATCTGTCTCGCGGTCAAGGACCTGCTCTGCTGCCTCTAAAGTATCCTGAAGCAGGTCTCGGCTCTCGCGAACCAACCTAGATGAACGGGTAGAGGTGCCCGAAAGCGGTGCAGCCAGAGGCTGCCTAAGAGATCGTCTGCCCATCATCTTGATGTGGCGAGTAAGGCCGATGAGATCTGGAAAAACTATGATCACAAGAAAACCCCGAGTTCACCAACGCAACGTGAGCTGAAGACCGTAAAGGCTCGGTCAATTTATCTTGTCAATTTTATTTTGGTGAACAATCAAGATATCAGAGCGATTATGTGACCTGGTTGGATACCCGATACTTTCCCAACCGACTGTCCTGCACAGAGGTAGTCGGTAATCAGTCGAGAAGAGTATCGGAGGGCTCTACCTAGTGTTCGGGGTCACTCTCTCGCGCAATCAAACCAAACAATGAGAGGGTTGCTCTCCCCAAGACAAATTTTTAAGTCAAGTGTCTTTTAGGATCAATAGTTTTAGCAGTCCTAATTTTATGGTTTTTCTTTTTAGGTGTTTTCCAATAAAAGCAAAAACGCCTAACGAATTTTTTGGTTCTCCTGGTTATTAAGACAAAAACAAGGGGAGAAGATGAAAAAGTCGATGCGCGATGAAATCAATGATGCATGCAGAGTAAGAGATGCGTACCTGACTCCAGCAGTCTACATGCAATATGATCCGCGCAGAATTGAAAGACAGAAAAGAAACTACCTAAATGGTGCAAGCGAAAAACCGAGTCCCTAAGCAGGAAACTTCTACTTGAAAGAACCGTCTAGCTGGTCACTGGCCTCCGATCCAAAGAGTCCGGTCTCGGTCTACCCCTCCTCCTCCCGACAAATCGGGTTCAGGAGCAGCGCTTGGCAGGGCAGGCTGCGGCACATAGGCTCGAAGGAAGTGAGTCAGCTATTTTTATTAACTTTTTAGTAGTAGGTCCAATTAACGAACTATAGGCACAAACAGATAATTAGGTGTTTGGATCCTACTGAGTACGGCACAATCAACAGAAATTCCTATGGCGAGGGGCTCGATAAAAACTGCGTGAAACCGGAAAAGGCAGCGAAAAACTAAAACCGCGTAAAAAGCTACGAAAAACCTAAGGGTCCCCTGAGCACACCGGTGCTCGGCGAAACAGACCCGAGAGAAAGTCTAAGTCTTGCTGAGTTGTCCCTGTGTTATTACAACAGTGCAAATGAAATAAAGTAAAGTCTACTCTAATCTAAACCTCCCCACTCAGCTACTCTCTCACGCTCTCCTGCGGCTCCGTGTAGAAGGGAGCCACCTCCGATCACCGCGGTTGCGTCGGCTTCTCGAAAGTCACCGCCTCGGACCTCGGGCCCTCGTAAGAAAGCAGACAAGTGTCAAACACCAAATAAAATAATCAAATCAATGCAGGAAAAATAAATGAAATAAAACAGGGGTATATGTGCAAAAATGACAATAAAATAAACAAGCAAAAAAAAACAAAAGAAAAAGAAAATAAAATAAAATAAAACAAAAATAAAAACCCGTGAAAAGCCGCAGACATAGAAAGAGCCGCAGAAAGCCGCGAAAAAGAAAAGAAAATGAAAATGAAAAATAAGACGACTACTAAGCCGTGCTCCCCGACAACGGCGCCATTCTGATGACATGCCTGACAACTCGGGTTAAGATAATCAAGGGTCGTTTTGACCCAAGTCACCAAGCGCGATCAATCGAGAAAAATATAGACCACTAAAACAAGGTAAAAATCAAACAAGCTCAAAGTAGCGGTCTCGCTATAGGATTAACCTGGTATAGCTACTAGGGTCGAACACAAGGAGCACGTTATAGCCTCGCGGCCTACGAAGTAGTCTAAAATGAAAATAAAATAAAAGAAAATGCTTTTTTGGTGGATTTTTCATATTCTTAATTTTTTTGGACTTTTAATTAATAAAATAAAATAGAAAAGCAATAAATCAAGCAACTACAAACAATTATTTAACTACTCAAAAATCATCCAAAAATTCAAACAAAAACGTTTTTATGTTTTTTATAATTTTTTATGTTTTTGGTTAATTTTTGGTGATTTTCTGATTTTTATTGATTTTTCTAAAAATCAAACAAGACAAGAAAAGAGAGGCACTATCCGGTCAGACTTGGTGGGCCAAATTAAAATAAAAAATGGCCCTATCAAGGTCTGAAGGTAATTTTCCTGTAGCATATGAAAATCAAAGAAAATTTAGGCACCAGAATTATTAATTTTTGATTTTTTCAATTATTTATTAAAATTTTTATGGGTTTTTATGGGTTTTGTAATTTTTATGGGTTTTACAAATCTAAAAATGACCAAAATTGGTCAGAAAATCAAACAAGGCAAAATAAGCAATGTTTAATTGTTTTTAATTTTTAAAGGTGTTTTAATATTTTTTTGTGATTTTTAAAGCTAGATAGTAAAGAAATTGTGTGTTTTTGAATTTTTAAAAATAACAAAAATAATCAAAAATGTCTCCAAAAATTATAGAAAGTTTTACACTGTTGCAGGAGCCATGTGTCCAATTTTCATCAAATTTGGAGTTAGTTTGCTATTTTATTAAAATCAAAAACCAAGGTACAATGCATAGGGATCTGTACGCAAATAAGAGAAGTTCCAGGGGGTCTGGTGCAATTTCTCCAAGGGCTCACGTGCAAAGCTCGTGACCTGGGCACTCTGGGACCTATTTGCAAGAAAACTAGAGTTTCTGAACTATTTAGTAACACGTACTAAAAGTCCAGGGGCTTCAGTGTAAATTACCCACTATATAAAGCACATGCACAAATACAACACTCACAGGAGCAATTTTGCAAATATCAAAAACTTAATTTCATTCATTAACACCCTATAACATAAAACCTATACATGCAAATAATCCAAACAACACGTGTCGAAGCATGTGTTCCACTACACACAGGGGTATAAAGGCAAATACAAGAAATGACATAGTCCTCTATGCAAATTACCAAATTAAAATAAAGTTACTAAAATATTTATAGGACTACAAATTAACACCTAAAAAGCTAAGGGCCTAAGAAGAAATTTAGCCTTTATTAAGTCGAGGGTCAGATGGGCGCCACGTGTAGAGCCAACGGTTAGGGGGGGTTGGCGCCTCAGCAAGGATCCCTCGGCGAGATCGAACGGCTGGAATCTCCCCACGTGGAAGATCAGACGACTGGGAAGCGACGTGGGTAGACCGCACTGATCGGACGGTCGCGATCCTCCCTCTGATAATGAAACGGTCACTGCTACTCCTCAAACGAACGGCTCGATGAAGATCTGGAGCTGGGGGCTGGATCAGACGTCTCTGGAGGATGGGCGAAGAACAAATGGCCGGCAAACTTCGCCGGCCCTGTGCGCGCACGGTGATCCTCCTCGCGGGCTGCTGGTGATCGGAGAAGGTGCACCTCGGCCTCCCGCGTCTAATGCGCTCCTCCGATGATGCGACAGAGCTCCTGGGAGCTCAGGCGGCACCGGCGGAGGCGGAGCTGCTGCTCGAATGGACGAAGCCCTCATATGGGCTCCTCTGAACCTGCAAAGCGACGCAACACACTCCTGGGTCGAGGGCAAAGTGCCTCGACCCGGTTAACGGTGGTGAAGGTGAACAGAGCGTCGAGGTGAAGGGGCTCCAGCGAAGCGACGGCGAAGGAGCCCCAATCCCAGTTCCTTTGTGAACTGGGTTGAATGATTGGGCGCAGAAGGTGCGTGGGGGAAAGGTGGAGATGATGGGCGACTCCGATGATCGGGACGAAGGCGAGGGTGGTCGGAATCAGCGATCGACGGCGATGGGTCAAATTGGGCAAAACGCAAAAATAAAGAAATAGAGGAAGAACGGGGACTACCTACTGGTCGAGGTGGACTGTGGAGGAGATGGGGATGCTCCAGGTCCTAGCCTCAGGGGCCGTCGGTGCCCGAGGCTCGAGCACCACCTCCAGGCGGCGTACGGCGGCGCAAAGACGCCAGATCGATGGCTCGTCCACTCCCTCCTCATCGCGACACGACCGGAAGCGAGCTGTCACTCTCGCGATGGATGTGGAGATCCTAGGGTGGCACGAAATGATCCAAAGATGGAATGAAATGGAGGCGGAGCTCGGACTAAATACGAGTGCAGGTCCAAGAAGAAGAGGTCGGGCAGGGTTCCACGAAGCACGGATCCCAACGCGGACGAGCGGGCGTGGATCTCGGATGCACGAGGAAAAAGTAGAGCCCGGGATTTGCGGGTATGGGCGTCGGATCGAGTCGGGAAAAAGTTGAGATATCGGGTCGCCGGCTCGGATCCGGGGCTCAGTGGTCCTGGGGGGGGGAGTTGACCGGGGGGTCAACGTCTCCTGTGCACCAATCAGGGATGGCCATGTCAGAAATGTTTATAAATTAAAAATAAAATACTAAATGGTCGAATTATTAAAAACTCAAAACATAAAAAATGTTTGTTTTAATTTTTTCTATTTTTTTTTGTGATTTTTAATTATTTTTTTGAAATAAAAATAAGGTATGTACACTATAGTGCTATACATAGGTATATATACAATATAGATTTTTAATTTTTGATTTTTAATTAATTATTTTTGTGCATTTTTATTCACATTTTATATTATATTTATTTATAGCATATTATTTTATTTTTATTATTTATTTACAAGGGTAAAATAAATAGCTATATACAAGTATATACATGGTATATATACAATGCACTTTTTGGTTTTTAATTTTGTTCTATTTATTTGATTTTTGTTTTTATGGTTTTTATTTTATTTATTTACTACATAAAATATAGAATATATACAAATTTTTAAGGATTTTAATTTATTTATTTATTTATAAGGCTAAATAAATATAAGAGTGGATTTATATACATGGTGAATATGTACAAGGAAGAGTATTTTTATTTTCTTTTTTAATTTTTCTATTTTTATGTTGATTTTGTCTTTACAAATATATACAAATATATACAAGCCCATTTTTATTTTATTTTTTGAGGAAAATATTTTTATTATATTTACAGGTATATTTACACACATGAGCTCCCTATCTCTCTCTACTTTGGCTTTTATGCGGTCAGTCCCATGCTGAGCCCTCCCTTGGGATTAGGTTGCTCAATATTTATTCTAAATATTTCCCTCTTTTTTTAAAATTCTTTATTCTTTTATTTTTGCACAAAAATATGCTAATTATTACTTTTTACACTATGCATGCTCTTGGGTAATTATTTGTATTTACAAACATATACATGCATTTGCAAAGGTTTTTGTAGCTAAAATATAAGAATAAAGAGTGATGAATGAGTATTCATCAGGAGGTCATAGAAGTCTCTGTTTTTGACGAAATTCGAATGACATATTGGAGGGATATATGGATGAATATACATAGCGATATTTTTCAAAAAAGTAAAAAAATGTGGAAGATATAAGCGCCGGTGCATGTAAAGTTACATGCACCTTGGTGCAAGCTCCCCATCCTCATATATATATATATATATATATATATATATATATATATATATAGGATTTAATGGGGCTGCCCCCTGGGGGCAGCTAACATGGCTACCCCGCCCCATATTTCGGGCGTTTTTTTAATTTTTTTTGAAAAATAAAATCATGTATATTCATCCCTATATCCCTCCTACATGCCATTCGAATTTCGTCAGAAACAGAGACTCCTACGGCCTCCATCTTGATGGTGTCGATTTAAAAATCCTGTTACCGTTAAAAAATGATTGTCTAGATGGAGGTCGTAGGAGTCTCTATTTCCGACGAAATTCGAATGGCATGTAGGAGGGATATAGGGATGAATATACATGGCGACATTTTTTGAAAAAAAATAAAAAAAAGCGCCGAAAATGGCGCGGGGGCAGCCATGTTGGCTACCCCCAGGGGGCAGCCCCATTAACCTCATATATATATATATATATTATATATATATATATATATATATGAGGATGGGGAGCTTGCACCAAGGTGCATGTAACTTTACATGCACCGGTGCTTATATCTTCCACATTTTTTTATTTTTTGAAAAAGACTACCGTGTATATTCATCTATATATCCCTACAACATGCCATTCGAATTTCGTCAGAAACAGAGACTCCTATGACCTCCATCTAGAACAGGTCGATTGCAGCAATTCTAAGACCGTTAAAATTACATGTTCTAGATGGAGGTCATAGGAGTCTCAGTTTCTGACGAAATTCGAATGGCATATTGGAGGGATATATAGATGAATATACACAGTGGTATTTTTAAAAGAATAAAAAAATATGGAAGATATAAGCCCCAGTACATGTAAATATACAAGCTCCCCATCCTCTCTCTCTCTCTCTCTCTCTCTCTCTCTATATGGGTAAAATGGGGCTGCCCCCATGGGGAGAGCTAACTTGGTTTCCCCGCGCCATTCCGCCCCCTTTTTTATTTTTTTCGAAATTTCTTCCATGGATTTGCATCAATATTTCCCTATATTATGTCATTCAAATTTCACGTGAAACAGAGACTCCTACGGCCTCCATCCAGAAGGATCGTTTTTAGCAGTTATGTTACCGTTAAAAAATGACTGTCTGGATGGAGGCCGTATGATTCTCTGTTTTGCACGACATTTTAGTAACATAATATAGGGATATAATGATGAATATTCACAGAAGAAAGTAAAAAAAACAAAAAAAAACCAAACGAAATAGCGCGGGGGGCCAAGTTAGCCCCTCCCAGGTATATATGGGTTAAATGGGGCTGCCCCTAGGGGTGTTATCTTAGATCTCCCCCTCACTTTCCCCATATTTTTTTTGAAAAATGCTTCCGTGAATTTTCATTATTATATCCCTATACTATGTCATTCAAATTTCGTGCGAAATAAAGACTCCTACGACCTCTATCCAGACAGTTATTTTTTAACAATTCTGTGACCGTTAAAAAATGATTATCTTGATGGAGGCCGTAGGAGTCTCTGTTTCATACGAAATTTGAATGGTATAATATAGAGATATAGTGATGAACATTCATGGAAGAATTTTTCAAAAAATAAAGAAAATGAGGAAAATGGGGTGGGGGAGCCAAGTTAGCTCCCCTTATGGAGCAACCCCAATTTCCACACACACACACACACAGGACTAATCTAGTGAGATGGGATTTTGTGAGATGGTGAGATTGGAAATTCTGGTCCCCTAGTTTCAACCAGGAGATAGATGATCGAATCTAGTGGTCCAAAATTTTCCATCTCACCATCTCATAAAATCCCAGAGGGAAGAGCGATCCTCTTGTGAGCTGGGGCTTTTGTGAGATGGGTACTTTCAACCACCCATTTTACCATCAATAACGACACGAAATAACGAGAGATTTAAATAAAATAGAAGTGGAATGTGTGATCGAAATTTCATATAAAAACACTCCTAACATGTCCATCTTGATTGCTCTATTTCAAAAATTCTAAGACTGTTGAAGTTGAATAGTCTTGATCGATGGGATATAGGCCTCAAATTAAGTTGAATTTGGAATAACACAGTGGTGGTATATTGTGATATAAATCCCCCAAGATTTATTTTTTTATTGATGGGAAAATGAGTGATTGAGAGTACCTATATCACCATCTCACAAAAGCCCCATATCACATGATCGTTCCTCTATATACACATATATGTATGTATGTATGTATATGTATGTATAACACACAGACATATATGTATGTATACATACATACATATCTATACATAAATGTTTATATATATATATGTTTGTGTTTGTGTGTGTGTGTGTGTCTATATATATATATATATGGAAAAAATGGGATTGACTTATTTTTCAGCATTTTTTTCAAAAATAAATCCATGTATTTCCATTACTATGTCCCTCTAATATGTCTTTCCAAGTTCGTCTCCTATACCTTCATCTAGAACATTTAATTTTAACGGTCTTAGAATTATTGTAATCGACATGTTCTAGATAAAAGGCATAGGAGTCATTGTTTCTGACAAAATTGGAATGACATATTAGAGGGATATAGTGATATAAATACATGGCTTTATTTTTGAAAAAAAACAGAAAAAAAGTAAGAAAATGGGGCGGGGAAGTCTCCATTGAACCCTATATCTATCTATGTATGTATACACACATATATAAAAACACATGCACATGCACATGCAAACGCGTGCGTGCTCACACACACACACGTGTGTGTGTGTGTGGTTAATTGGGGCTACCCTCAAGGATGTGCCAACTTGTCTACCCCACTATTATTTTTTCATTTCGTCAAGTAGTTTTTGAAAACACCTAGGACGATTTAGTCCATTCGATGAGAACATGTTGTCATTCAAATTTCATGTAAAACAGGAATTCTTAACCCATCCATCTAACATGCATCAAATTCAATAATTTCGAGACAGTCAAAATTTGATAGTGTTGATGGAACGACTTAGGGATGTCCGTTTTACAAAAAAATTGAATGCAAGCATGGTGTCATATAGTGATCTAAATCTCCACAGGTTGTTTCAGAAAATACCTTAAGGAATAAAAAATAAGGGTCGGGGTAGCCAATTTGGCTCCCTCTAGGGGCATACACATGTTACCCATATATATACATATAGACATATATACATACGTACATATATATGGGTAATATGGACCTACTCATAATGGGAGCTAACTTAGCTCCTCCAGTTAATTTCTCATACTTTTCGTGTTTTTTTACAAATACCAATGACATTATTTTGTCATTCGAAATTCAACTCAATTGGATATTCTTATCCCCTCCATTAAGACCATCAAATTTTGATGATTTTAGAATTGTTGAAATCGACCCCCTCCAGATGGACATCTTAACTGTGTATGTTTTACATGAAATTTGAATGTCAAAATATTCTCGTAGACTTATGAATCCCCCCCCCCCAAGTGTTTTAAATATTCCACAAACAATATGAAAAAAGTGTGAGGGAATCAAGTTCGCTCTCGTAAGCGGAATGCACATTTTACCCTATACATACATACCTAATGTATGTATGTCTGGATGTATGTATGTATGTATGTATTTATGGAGAGCCTTTCAAATGAGGTGGAACCTTTCTTTGATTTGATAAAGGTGTCAGTTTCTGCTATTGGATGGATAGTGTGCGTTTGAGATTAAAAACACCATGTTATATATGATTGTTTTCATATAACAAAGTCTCCTAAATAGGGGACAAATTAACTTACTGCTTAACTAGTAAAATCCATGCCATTGAACATTCTATTAGACAGACATCTACTTATAAATGATTAATATATTTTTAAATAATTTTTATCAACTTATAAAAGTTTAATATATTTTAAATTTTTGTTGTAAATTACAAAATCATATTCACTGGTGTTTGAAAAAAAATCCAAAAATTGGCAAAATTTTTTGAGTTCAGTGTGGTTGTGTTTCTTAAAATATAGGATGCTTTTATTATGGACTAATTAATTGATGTAGACATGGAAAACATTCTTGGAAAAACAACTATATTCCCTAATATATTGGATGGTATAGATTGTGAACACATTAAATATGCCACACATCATATGCATATTATTATAAGGGAGGTATTAAATATGGAATGTATTAGCTTAATTCTCAAAATTAGAAAAATGCATGTCATAGTACTTGTTGAATCTTGTTTTCAACCAACATCTATGGAAGCAATGTTTGTGAACCACGATATTTTTTAAACATTTGTGAACTTTTTGTAAAATGCATGTGATTTATGTAAAAGGGAACGCTAGTATCTATTTTTTCAACCAACATTCAATTGTGATATTTTTTGGTAAATATATATGGTCTCTTTTGTAAACTGCATGTAATTTTTATAAATCGGAATGTTTGTTAGTAATGTATAAAATTATTTTATATTTCTAGTCGATGTGTTTGCCAATGTATTGTGTCCCTTAAAATTCTCCCTACATTGTAATGTTTATGCAATTTTTTCAAAATCTTTGCTCTCATTGTAAATTTTATGTCTTGATCTATAAAAACAAAAAAATCAATTAGTAATTTATCATTTATTCTTTAGGAAATAAACATGTCAAAATGGATATAAATATAAAATCAACAAATCAAAATTTAATTTATACTTTTAATTATTTAAATTAGTAGATCAAAATGTAAAATATAACTATCATTTTCATGTTAATGAAACCATCATGATATCCTACATAATATTATTAAATGAACAAAAAATGTAAGAATATGAGTCTCAATCCACTCGTGGATTGGATAAAATTTGTTCAAGCCAAATCCCATTAAATTTACACTAGTTGTTAAGAATCTAAGTAGGGAAATTTGCTCAAAACTGATGAATTAAATCTTATGAAAATGGAGGTGTATTTAGGAGAAATGAAGACTGTAGACATTGATTAAAAAATGAAGCAGGGGAGAAACAAGATCTCTGGTCAAGGTTGATAAGAGATTCTATCAATATGGGATCAAAACAGAACACGAAAAAATGAATCAAATCAAATTAAACTAACCTGGAAATTGATTAATGGATGAATACAAAAAAAACATAAAAAATACTAAGTATTGAACTTTTAAGTCCTTAGCGACCCATTAATGCAATAAAATTTAATACGTTCTCACTTCTATATGAAATGAATTTTGAATATCTGTGAATGCACTTAAATTAAAGTACTTGTGTACAATTTGTGTTATGCACCTTGACCATATTAAACATCATACATATTCAATATTTGGACGACTTCTTGATGCAGATCCTTGATACAGGAATAGAGATTCGATTGTATCGGAATATTCCAGTCAATGAGTCGACTTGATGAGGTCGAGATAAACTAAGACCTGAATCGTAACTGTCACGATCAATCACACATCCTTTTATCAGAGATAGATTTACATCTATATGGCAAGATCCATATACCAACGAGTTGGTCTACATATGAGGTCACAAGAGAAGTATGATCTCTCAATGGAATCATACATGTTTATATTTAATGAACTGAAAGACAAAGACTACTCATGAGATACTTTTGGGTTATAAAGACTTCCATGCATGATGTTTTTATTTATGAAATAAGACATGAATTCGTAATATTAATATATACTTTTGGAAAGTATATGACTAACATTGTCGCCTACTTATCGATTAAAAAATCTACTGATATGTCATGAAGAAGACAACCAATCTAGGGTTTGAACTTCACATGTATGAAAATCTTAAAATATGAAGGATGAATGAGTATTTGAAATATTCTAGATTAAATTTATCTTAATAGATTATCTACCATGACACTTCCATTCCGAGGGTGTGATCAAACCGAATGGATTTTAGTGACTCCACTTCTTAGGTTAATGATGTGAGAATTAATTGGATTATTTCTCTTTCATTTGATTCTAATTTCCTATTCCAATTTCAATGCCTAATTGCTGGAAAGAGAAATGTTAATGGAAATGGAGGTGAACTCACTTCATGAGTTCATTTCTAAATCCAAATTGTTTGGTCTATAAATAAAATTGGAGTAAGAAGCTTACTTTGTCAGTGTGCTCATTTATTGATCTCATGGAGAGTGTAATGAGTTCGTTGAACTCACTTAGAGTGTGACTCATTTCAGCTCAACCTCAACATTTGTAAGTGATACATTTCTTCAAAAGTGATGTAAACCATGAAATTGGATAGTTACCCAATTTCAATTCACTATACATGGACAATATGATATACCCAACATTATCTCTAAGTATCTTCATTTGTAAATCACGAGTCCTAATCTAGAACCCATACTATGTGATGTCAAAATTGGTACAATAATTGTTATGGTCATAATTAAATTTCTACAAGAGTATTTTGTGAATAAGATTCACAAATATAATTCATTATTAATATTAATAATGATTTTAAGAATTAATATTTATATCAATTTGATTCACATGATTATTTCATGGAACTTATTGGAATGTAATTCACATTAGAATTTAAGCGTAGGTTAGATTGACATTTTCCTGTTGATTTATGAATAAGTTTATAAGTTATCAGGGTTCTCTCATAAGTTACTAATAATGATAATTATATTATTATGAAAATAATATAAACAACACCCTCAACAAGAAATAAGACAAGGTGCATCCATGCTTGGAGAAGCATAGACATCCATCATGAGAAACCTAATGAGATTAGGCTTTCCTATTTTTTGTTTATTAGTTGCTTTATTTAGATGGTAATCAAAAAGAGATAATTCAAGTTCTCTTTCTTGAAGGACAAGTTTTTAATCCTCACCTTTGATCTACCATAAAAAGTTAGAGAGAGAGGATGTCTACTATGAAGAGTATGATTCTTCACATGCATCCCCTCTTGCTATAGAAGAATGGGCATAGCTGCTCTCCCAAAGCATGCTTCATTCCACTAAAATTATATTTCCTTGAGAGTTGAAGAATAAAAAATTCTTGAAAGTAGGGAACTCTCATGCATGTCTACTCTACAAGACCCTACGCATCCGCCACCAAACCTCTTCTCTTTCTTCATAGGCCCGGCCTTGTAAAAGCAAAGAACATCTTCTTCTCTGTGCTTCTTGTGCACTACTGAGGGATCGATTTTGTGAGACAAAAGTAGGATCCTGATATCATCTTGATCTCATACTTACATGGATGACTTCAAGAAGAAGTTGACATCAACATTCATGGGAAGCTATGCGATATATCATCGCTCTTACGAGAGAAGCGTCTGCAGATCGGACTTGACTCAAGATGTTTTTTTATTTAGAAACTTACGCATCAAGATCTAACCCTGATATCAGAATCCTTTACAATGTTTGGAAATCATTTTCCTTAAAATTGTGATTTCACAATGCATAATTATGTTATGCTGAAATGGTATGTTCTTGCGATGAACTCTCTTAAAATTACATATTGTACGTTATTTTTTTAATTTCTATGCTGCAAAGTATTAAATTAATTCAATTGGTATCATATCCTTATTTAAAGAACATGTATTGCACACAAGTTCGATGAACAATCGATCATATTATACTGATCATCAGATACTATTGTTTTGTGATTGTTTTGATATTTTTAATGTTTCCGTAAGATACGATTTTGCTACTATTCTCTCCTATTTAGAACATGTTTCTTGGGATATATATGATGTCTAGTAGGTCTGGACTCATGCCCAAAAGACACGCCAAAATTTGGTGAGTTCGAGAAAAGATTTAGATGTCGAAAACGACCACAGACTCTGATTTTGATTAAAGAACGTAGCTTGAAAGTATTGAATTTTTTGCTAATGATTTTTGAATCATATAACATAATAAAATAATGATTAATAAGTCATTAATGAAATCACCAAACACTGCGAAAAAGTTTTGCGTGGTTCTGATCGTGCAGCCTTGAGAAATTAGATTTTCCATAAGCAGAGTTAGAAGAGGAATCGATTGTTATAATAACTTATTTCTTTTATTTTGGGATTCAAAATATATTAAAATATATTTTTTATGTATTAACATCAATATTTGGACCTATTATTTTGAAAATATTTGGCTTTGCAATGAATTTTTAAGTCCAAGTTATATAATACTTTCTAATTTAAAGGGCGATGTTGAGACTTGTAAATTTTGGAATTCAAGATGATTGTTTGTTTATTTAGATGTATGCAATAAATTATAATTTTTTTATTATATATTTCCTTTATTTATTTATGCACTTGGTTGAGTGTGAATCAATTAGAAAACGTTAATCGACTGGATCGATTTCGTCGATTATCTAGTTATAACATTGAAAATTTGTAGACATAAAAAATGTTTTAGATTCCTTAATTTTCAAGTAGTTATTATATAGTATAATAGAAGACCAAAATACTGATAAAATTCCTTACTACAATCTGTACCAATTGTATTTTCTAGAATTAGAATGGTGACTAGTCCTGGATATGTTGATGGGTTACTTAATTGGCACCCTACATCGCTGATGAATCTATGTTTCATATACATCAAATGAAGCTCTTAGAAAAATCCTCTTAACAAATCACTAATAAAATCCTTAATATTAATAATTATCATTCATTAATATTAAATAAAATATGTCCTAAATTCCATAAATGAATAACCATGATTTTTTTCCTAACTTGAGCTTATAGTTTTATGTGTAAAATATCACCTTTTTATCATACTTCTTCTATTACATTATTTGAGTTGTTTACTAACTTGTCATTAAGAAATAAAACATATAAAAATAACAAAATCCAAAGAAATCAAAGAGAACTGACCTTGTATATTTTGTACATATTTTATCTTTGAAGTTTTTACTTCACCTTTTTTCTAAAATATTAAAATCCGTTAAGAAAAGAATAATCATGAATGTTGTATATATACTAATCCACTAATTAAAAATACAAAAAATTACAAAAAATTACAAAACATAGAAATATAGGGGTTAATTGTCAAATTAATAAATATCAAAAATGTATTTTGTGTAGATAAACTCTTTTGTTTTTGGATTCCTAATGAACGTTGTTGATCTGAATGAGACCAACAACTTTCATGTTGAACACTTTTTTTATTTGGAATTTCCTTTTGTTTTCTTTTCTTATTTCCATCGATGGTCAAACTTCTAGTTAACCATTTGCCACGAGTTTCCCCTTCATACGCACACCTCAGCGCCCAGTCAACCCGTTCCCTTGACCTGGTCAACCCACTTTGTCCTCTACCGTACCCCTCCTCCAATCATTGGATCGTGATTTATCCAATGATAGAAACATAACCCACATCAACCAAGTTCCCATGTGTGTAGTATGTGATCTAGCTCACATACAAGGCACAAGCCTCTCCTTTGTCATCATATGACGTTGGATCAATCTTGATCCAATGATGCCTGTAAGTCACACCCTACCTCCATCCGCCACCTCTTCATCATTTGCTGCCTCCAATGCCGCCCACTTCTCCCCCCAATCAGTCTTCACTGCTCAACCTCATCCACTCTTCCGATCAATCATTCAGCCCAACTACTCTATCACAGACTAATGTCCAAACCCTAACCCTATCCAACCCGCGACCGTTACCTATCGCTACCTTGCATCTCTCGTCATTGAGACCTCAATGCCAGACACTAAATCCCTACATGAGACCTCATTACACCCCTCCGTGAATACCTCATCATTAGCCCTCTCCTCGATCATTGCTCCCCTTACCTAAAAATCTAAGACCTTATCCTCCATTGTACGAGAGCGTTGAGATCTATAGCTATTAGAGGTGACATCTCTGACCTTCAACATCGAGTGAATACACCCTCTAGTGTCGACATGTTCTAAGGAGCTTTCAGTTCCTTGTTGTAGTAGCCTCCTCGATCGTTGCAGAGCCCGAGCTCTTCTTCACCGGAGCTCTCGAGCGAAGACCAGGAACGAAGTTCTTTCCTTCTCTTCTAATTGATCCCATACTCGAATCCACCGCGCCTTCTTCTTCTATTGCATCACATCCACCACCAAGAACCATCTCCTCCTCTACTTCTTCCTCAATTAATATCTTCTCATATCAGAGACCATCTCTAACCGACTCGACACACCACCTTGGATCCTCCTACCTACTCGTTGTTGATGTACCTCCCATAGATCCTCCATCTTCGTCCTTGTTAGGGCCAGAGCATCAGTTCTAGATCCCTCATTCGTCGCATAATCTCCCATCCACCTCTCACTTCTTCTTTTTCTTGCACTAATATTTACAGGTTGAATCCTTAGGAGACCCTTCTAGAGCACACAACCACCACCTGCTCCATCTTCCTTGATCCATGCTTCACAAAGAAGGAGAAAGAGAGGCAGGAGCTTCGTTGCATCGCCATCCCACCCTAGCCGAGGAAGAAGATCGCCCACCGAGCTACATGTGTCATAAGATCGATCTTGATCCTACAACATTGATAAACACCACCTTCAACCATCATATCCTCGTTAGAGTGCCTCCAGGACCATTTGATCCTCCCTTACCCTAGCCTCCCAGCCTAAGGTGAGTCCGAGCCAACCTAAAAGTGCCACCTCTGCCCAAACTGCCTGCCTCGATCCGAGTTTCCAATGACACGTACAAGAGGCAAGTCTCCTAGGTATTTTGTGTTGAAGCCCTCCCGCAATCCAATAATTTTAAAAATACACCTGCACAGGGTAATTTCAGAGGAGGTCCCTCCACCAATCAAAAGTTGCAGATAAGCCCCCCTCTGAGGATTTAATTGCAACAAAACTTTATTTATTTGTATTGTAGTCCTTGGATTTTGTTTATTTCATAACTCTCTCAAGTCTGCATATATACATATAATATTGTAATTTGCCCTATAATATTTCCTTTACAAACTCTTTTTATCCACTTTCTTATTGTATGCTAAGTGATTTGATCAGAGCTTATTTGAAGTTAAATTTTTACTTGGATGTTTGTTGGATCTATGCAGGCTATGTTGTGAGGAGTTTTGACATATCCACTGAGAGATCTCTTTGTAGGGGCTTAAATACAGGAGGATTAATTAATGTATTCTCCTGGCATTAAAAGAAAAAAATCATTTCCTTTGTGGATTTTATTATTGTAAAAAATTTGGGAATCATTCTATCTTGATCATCTTAAACTATGAATGACTTGATCTCTTACAAGTTTGGATTTTTATTTATAAATATTTCTTGGATTCCCCTTTAGATCTCTGATTTATTTTAAGGATTTATTGATCATAGATTTTGAGGATTCACATATCTATCTGTCTCATCATATATGTTTTTTTAAAAAACATGTCTTTCTCTTACATTATTTTATGACATAGAAATTCATATTGCAAATGAAGTAATTACTTAGACTAATTTAAAACATCAGTAAAGAATCACTATTCCCTGAGTTTGACCATGGTTCAATTACCAAGTAAAATGCTCCACATATTAACACTTGTGGTTTTTTTGATATAATTTTGGCCTCATACACTACGACATTTAAATATTATAATTAAATGAGGCAGAATTCAGTTCATCAAATGGCATAGTTACCGGAGAACAACCTATTCTTAGGATTTTAATATAATTTTTGTAAATAAATTTTGTTATATTGATTCTTCTGTAGATTTTCTTTAATTTTTTTCTTTTGCATTAAGTTTTTTGTTATTCACTACTTTTCTCTCTTACACATGCTTAATCTCTCTTTGTAGATAGTTCGGAGCATCTTTTTAAAAAGGAAAATTCAAGGAGCCGTAAAGAAGATTTTCTGTTTCTATTTTGTTAGAAAGAGTTAGCCTAGATATACCCATTCATCACTCTTTATTCTTATATTTTAGCTACACAAACCTATGCAAATGCATGTAGATATGTGTAAATAAGAATAATTAGCAAAAGCATGCATTGTGTAAAAACCTATAATTAGCATGTTTTTGTGCAAAAATAAAAGAATAAAGATGAAAAAGAAAAAGAGGGAAATATTTAGAATAAATATTGAGCAACCTAACCCAAGGGAGGGCTCAGCATGGGCCTGACCGCATAAAAGCCAAAGTAGAGGGAGATAGGGGCTCTAGTGTAAATATCTATATAAATAAATAAAATTATATTTTCCTCACCCAAAAATATGCTTGTACATATGTATATATATTTAGAGAATATTAAAAATAATAATAATAATTTGAAAATTAAAAAGATCAAAAAAATACCCTTTCACCATGTATATAGACCATGCTTCTTTATTTAACCTTATAAATAAATAAAATTATTTTCTAAACTTTTTGTAAATATTCTATGTTATATATTGTAAATACATAAAATAAAAAGAATCAAAACAAAAATCAAATAAAAATAACAAAATTAAAATAACAAAAATATATTGTACATATGCCATGTATATAGTTGTACATAACTATTTATTTCACCTATGTATATAAATAATAAAAACAAAATAAAAATACCCTTTTATTCCTCATTTTATTCTATAAATAAATAAAAATTAAAATAGGAATAAAATTGTACAAAAATAATAATTAAAAATCAAAAATAAAAAATCTACCTAATGTACATATACCTATATATAGCTACATAGTGTAAATACCTCATTTTTATTTCCAAAAACTAATTAAAAATCACCAAAAAAATAGAAAAAAAATTAAATAAAAATATTTTGTGTTTTAAGTTTTCGCTAATTCCACCGTTATCTAGCCTAAAATAAATAAACAAAAATAAAATATGTGGCAGTTTCCCATTGGTCCACGGGGAATGTTGACCCCCGGTCAACTCCCCCCGCGGACCCTCTTCTCTCGCGGATCAGGCTGTCGACCCGATTTCTCCGATTTTTCCATGCCTGATCCGCCCGCCATTTGCGCAAACCCCGGGTCCTAATTCTTCTTCTTGCATCCGAGACCAACGCCCGGGGGATTGCATCGGGGTCCGCGCTCCATGCTGCCCTACCCGACCAGCCCTAGTCGGGTCTGCACCCATATATATCTCGAGCTCCGCCACCTTAAATCGGCATCTTTGGCTAATCCGTTCCACCCCCAGTGAGCTCCAGTGCCCGAGCGTGAGTGACAGCTCGCTCCAGGTGCCGTCGCAGCGAGGAGAGGGGCCGGATACCACTGATCCGGCGAGTCAGCACCGCCGTGCTCCGCCCAGAGCAGGAGCTCGAGCCTCGGGCCGAGACGACCCTTGAGGCCACGACCAGGAGCTCCCCCAGCTCCAGCATAGTCTCCTCGACCACCCAGGTAGACCCTTCGCTCCTCTATTTAGTCTAATTTCCATTTTGCCCCAAATCGCTCCGTCCCCGTTCTTCGTCGATTCCGACCACCTCGCGCACCCATTCGATCATCGGAATCCATATCCATCTCCGCCTTCCCTCCGCGCACCTTCTCTGCCCCTCCATTCAACCCAGCTCGCACAGGAGCTGGGATTTGAATCCCCTCGACGTCGCTTCGCTGGGGTTCGTCCGCACTGACGCACAGACCACCTCCACGACACCTAACCGGGTCGAGGCATTTTGCCCTCGACCCGCGAAGCTTCTGAGCCTTTTTGCAGGACCAGAGGAGGCTATCTGAGGCCTCCCGACATTCAGACAGGAGCTTCTCCTCCGCCGACCTCGCCGGAGCCCTCTAGGGCTCGGCTGGGTCATCGGAGCCTACCATCAGCCGCGGAGCTTCAGTACGGAGCTTCTCCGATCTCCAGGAGCGACAGACGAGGACCACAGCGCTCGCACGAGGACGGCGAAAGTCGCCGGCGACCAGTTCTTCCTGGATCCTCCCGGACCGTTGATAGTGCCTCCTCGCCCCAGGTGTGATCTGAGCCGTCCATCTGCGGAGTTGTCTTGAGCATCCGATCTGAGGAGACGCCATCTGGAGCGCCCACCAGCCGTACCCGTCAGATCAGCCACGTGGAGCGCATCCGACGGCCCCGCTTAATAAAGGGTAAATTACCCTTAGGCCCAGCTCTTGTTTTTATTTAGCTTTAGTCCTGTAAATATTTTAGCAAGTTGTTTAGTTTAGGGTTATTTGCACATTGGACCTCGTACTTTAGTTTATTTGCATTGATGCCCCTATTTGTGTGAGCCACGTGCTTCGTCACGTGTATGTTTGGGTTATTTGCAATCTATTCCCTGTAGTTCTGGAGGTTTATAAATGAATGAAAACTTTTGAGTATTTGCATCTATGCCCCTGTGAATGTTGTAATTGCGCATGTGCGCTTATTTTAGGGTAATTTGCATCTGAGGTCCCCGGACTTTTGGTACGTGTTAGCAAGTAGTCCCCGGACCTTATTTTCATTACAAAGAGGTCCCTGAGTGCCCCAGGCACGCACCGCGCGCGTGCGTCGCTGGGTATTTTGCACCTGGACCCCCAGAACTTAGGGTATTTGCACTTTAGTCCTTGTGCACAGTGCCCTCTTGTGAATTTTGAATAAAATATCAAATCACCTCCAAATTCGATGAAAATTTGACACATGGCTCCTGCCATGTTGTAGGATTTTTGAGAATTTTTGAGGACATTTTTGAGTTTATTTGTTATTTTTAAAAATTCAAAAACCATTATTTCAGCTACTGTCTAGTTTTAAAAACCCCAAAAAAATATAAAAACCCTCTTAAAAATTCTATAAAAATTAGGTACTGTTTCTTTTGTGCTCTTTGATTTTCTAGAAAATTTTGACTATTTTTCACTGATTAAAAACCATAAAAACTTAAAAACACCTAAAAACCCATAAAAATTATAGTAAATAATCTAAAAATCCAAAAACAATAATTTTGGTACTCAAATTTTCCTTGTTTTATCTAGTTTACAGGAAAAATACCTCCAGGCCCTTTCGAGGTCCTTAGATATTTTATCTAGGGATTTTGGGTCTGGCTGGACAGTACCTTATATTTTCGTTACTGTTTGATTTTTAGAAAAAAAAATACACATTAGAAAAATTCCAAAAATTCACAAAAAACACTAAAAAACCTAAAAAAAATAAAAATATTTTTGTTTGAATTTTTGCTTGATTTTTGACACATTAAATAATTAGCTAAAGTTTGCTTGCTTTTGTGTTTCTTTTGTTTTCTTCAAATATTAAAAATCCAAAAAAAATATAAAAATCATTAAAAATAACTAAAAATATTTTTCCTTTATTTTATTTCATTTTTACTACTTTGTAGGCCTTTGGCCAACCCGTGCTCCTCGAGTTCGACCCTGGGTGCTATACCAGGTTAAACTCATAGGTAGACCGCTATTTTAGTGCTTGATTGATTTTATTTGTTTCGAGTGGTCTGATATTTTTCTTGATTGAGCCGACTTGATCGCTTGGGTCGCAACGACCAATTTAGCACCTATACCCTAGCCATCGGGACGCTCATCACAGATCAATGCATATCATTGGATGCAAGTACCTTCCAGACTGAGCGAGGTGTGCTACATAAGGATTGGAGCCCAGATCCATGGGTGTTTGCATGGAATATCATGTTGTTAGAAACCTTAATCGAGTGTTTGGATCAGTGAGCTGCCTTTTAGCACTAGCATAGAGTAGGGACACCCCGCATGTGTTTTTGGGTTTTCTGAAGTATTGCTGAAGCTATCTTGCTAGTGATTGTGCCCCTCTGGTGTTTACTACTATGAGACCAGGGCAGAGTGGTACCGTCTCATTGGGATTTCGGCTAAGGCCATCGTCTCGTGCACACTTGAGTTTGGTAGGCGACAATTTTGGTATTACAAATACTCATCCTTAGGTTAAATAATGATCTAGTTTGGTAATTGTATAGGAGGATTGACTCGTCGTTACCTCAAGTGAGGAATCTCTGAGTCTCTCAAAGTTTACCTTGACCACCTATTATAGGCCAACTGAGTGCTATAGTTGAAAATCTTGTTTGAAAATAATCCAGAAAATTGAAAAGTTAAGCAACCGAACTTTCGCATGCCATCACAAGCATCCAGTTGGTGAATCTATAGGTTTTGATTTCTGTTTTCTTTGTGTATGTGCAAAGGCTGTACATTTATACCCTATGTGTATTCTAGCTCTCTCTTGACTCTACTACTGTGCTCTCCTCCTGTTCCTCTTGACATCGGAGATGGATATCTCTAGGGAAGTTAGTCCGAACCTTGCAGACAATTCACAGAATCCTTTAAATCTCACATCTTACTAAAATGTAGATGACCCTCTTCTTGAACCAACCTGGTCATGCGATGACCCTATTCCCAAGATTAGAATCAATAAGTCTCTATCAAGGTTTAGTCAATCTCGGACTAACCATCTCTATAATTTTCCTCCTACCAAGGAATCCCTTATCTTTGGTAAAACCCCCTAACCTTATACACCAAGTTATATATCAGATCTCTCCCTTTTCTGAAGGTGAAGAAGACAATACGCCTCCCAAGAAGAATCCAAATGAGGACGAGAACGACAATGACCCAATGATAGCTATCTTTGCTCGATTGGTGGTAGTTGAACAACAAAATGAACTAATGAGAGCTCAGCTAGGATAAATTCAGGCAGCTAGTAACATGAATGGGAAAGCAATGGAAGATATGTACCTCCTAGAAATCAATGATGGTTACAACTTGATGAGACAAGTGTCTCTCAAGGATGTGCTCAAACACAAACTGCATTTCCTCATGATGCTCCCAAAGTTTAGTGGAAACAATCATAAAGAACTTTATTCTTTTCTTTGGGACTTTGAGCTAGTCAGTGACAACTTGTCTCATCCTAAGGTTAGTCAAGACTTCATTAGATTGAGAGTCTCTCCCCTTTTCTTAATAGATAAGGCTTCATACTAGTTGGAAAACTTAGGGGAGGTGGTATCAACATCGGTTATATTCAAGACTCTATTCTTAAAGAGATTCTACCTAGTGAGTAGACTTAATCAGATGAGTATCAAAATCACAAGCTTCACCCAGTTCCCGAACAAAGCATTTCGTGATACTTCGGAGAGGTTTATGGACCCAATTTAAAAATGCCCAGGGCATGGCATTAGCAAATGATATTGGTCTAAAGTCTTGTAAGTGGACTGGAACTAAAAATGCAAGGGTTAGTGAGCACTTCCTGTGGAGTAAGGTACATGGGCTGCCATGAAGACACTATCTATAAGGTTTTCGAGAAGCTAGATGACACAAGCCGCGCCCAGATCACTAGCAGGGCACAGTTTTCCAACCCCATTGTACTCTTACAAAAGAAAGGGGAAAGAAGACTGTAATTAATTCAACTACCGATCAAAGCTTCTACTTGAGACTTATATTTGATAAGATCACAATGATTGAACAAATTAACAAGAAGTTGGACGAGCTCCATAAATTCACTAATATGGAGAGTCTGTCCAAGCTGCCCAAGTGGATGGAGGAACTTGCCGATGGATATCTAAAATCCAAATACACGCCCTAACTACACCCCCTTCCCCTATACATCAGCTTCAGTACATTCAAGGACAAGGTATAGGGCCATAAAGCAACTAGGGTGGGGAACAATCCTTCGCCCATTAAAATCAAAACGAACAATCCCCAGCCAAGATAGTCAACGAGGAGCCTCTAGATAGTCTATGAGGAGGCTCCACAAGCTATGGAGATAAATGGAGTGTAATACAATCTTGATCTCATCAATCAATAGGGCTCCAATTCAACTTTGAACCCTCATCCAAAATAGTCTCAAACCAGGTACTAACAAAAACAATGCCAATGAAAATAGTCCCGTCCCAGCTACTAGCAGCCGCAACAACAACAGTACCAACGCTAGGGACAATACCGTCCTAACAACAACTACCGGCAACCACATGCCAGATAAAGACAGGGTCTTCCACTTCAGCCTCTCCTGAACTCTAGATAATTCTTGATGACTTACATGATATGAGAGTCTATGTCAATCAACTCTCAAGATGGAGAGATGAATTCACTGCACCATAATCCACAATCCCCTCTCTAGTTCAAGCTAATCCTAATAACCTTGGACACAAAGATCATGTATTATTCTCATAATGCATGCATTATTCTCGTAATACATGTATTATTATCATAATGCTTTTTACATGAATACGAGATCTTTTCGCATAATATCACCAATCATATTTCTCTTCATAGCGGAAAGGCCATAACCATGCCTGACCGAGCAAGGAAACGTGATGACATAGCCCTATTGTCCACTCATGTGCACACCTCTGGTGATGAAGAAGATGAGAGACAACCAGCACCTGCTTTTAAGCACCAAATACCCCTAGAGTTAAGTAATATGGAATCCAAGGAGGAGATCACACCGCAACAACAATAATCCCCACCACAACAACAACCATCTTTTTGTTTTAAGAATCCGAGTTAGAGTCCTATCACTAGTCTGTGTCTTGCTCAGAATTTGTTTTCAATAAAAGTGATATTTCAGTTCGTGAAGTTGATCCCTCAATTCCTTTCCCTTGTGTTTTGATGGCTGGAAAGAAGAAACTTTTAAAAAAAATCAAAAAGTGATGAATCCGGTGCTCTATTAAGAGAAAAGTCACTTCATGGTAATAAAGGGCACCGTGTTGGGGCTCGTCATCTCTAAGAAGGGAATAGAGGTTGACCCAACCAACGTTGATGTGATCAAGAAACTTGATCCATCAACCAATGTAAACATGTGTAATCTTTTTTTAGGCATGTCGGATTTTATCAAAAATTCATCAAAGATTTTTCTAAAATTTCTTGATCGCTTACTGACCTCATAGGGAAAGACACCAAGTTCTTTGTGGATCATAAGTCTCTTGAGGCCTTCGGGCTACTCAAGAGGAAGAT
Organism: Ottelia alismoides; assembly: GCA_037367405.1. Lineage (NCBI taxonomy): Eukaryota > Viridiplantae > Streptophyta > Magnoliopsida > Alismatales > Hydrocharitaceae > Ottelia > Ottelia alismoides. The sequence continues at coordinate 405,574 of JAZKJV010007846.1, read as the reverse complement.
AATAGAGACTCCAATTCTACAATCCTCTGGTTGGTCTCTTCCCATTGAGATCACTACCCCTGCTTCCTATTCTGCAGTATGGGTTGTGTTAGGACAAAGGAGAGATGGAGTATCATATGCCATTCATTACGCAAGCAAAGTTTTGGATCCATCTCAGAAATACTATTCAGTGACAAAAAATGAGATTCTAGCCGTAGTTTTTACCTTGGAAAAGTTCAGATCTCTAATTCTTAGGTCTACGGTGATGGTATTTACAGATCATTTAGCCATCTGATATTTAATGGAAAAGAAAGACACAAAGGCATGTCTTCTTAGATGTGTTCTTCTCCTCGAGGAATTTAAATTGGAGATTAAAGACAATCCTAGAGTGAAGAGTGTGGTGGCTGACCATCTATCTCGGATCGATCATAATAAAGTTCCCGAATCATATCCGATTCACGAATCATTCCCGGATGAGTCCATTTGTGTAATCGACTCTCTCCTATGGTATGAAAATATGGTTAACTATCTTGTCTCCAAGAAAGTTCCCTAGGGTTGGCCCAATAACAGTATTGACTGACTAAAGTCAGAATCCTGACACAACCATTGGGAGGATCCATTCCTGATCTTCAAAGTATCGGATTGTATTAAGAGGAGATGTATTCCACAGGAGCAATACCAAAGTGTCCTCACTCTGTGCCATACCTTAGAGGAAGGAGGACACCACTCCAGGAAGAGTTACCATATAGAAGATATTGCATTGTGGATTTTATTGGTCAACCGTGTTTAAGTATGTATACAACTTTGTTAAGTTATGCCAAAAATGTCAGAGAAGGGGAGGGACCGTTAGTCCCAAAGATTCCATGCCCATGTAGTCGGTGATCATTTGTGATTTATTAGATGCATGGAGAATTGACTTTGTGAGCCCATTCCCCAATAACCATGGATTTGAATATATTCTTCACGTGTTAGACTATTTATCAATGTGGATAGAGGTTATCCCTACTCGAGCTGCTGACAACAAGACCATATGTAAATTTCTTAAAAATCATATTATTTCAAGATTTAGGTTCCCAAAAGTAATAATATTTGATGGGGGTGGCCACTTTGTCAATAGGGAGGTGAATAAGTTGACTTAGGACTCCAACATTGAGCTGCTATTCCTTACCATCCATATTATAATGGCAAGGATGAGGTGTCAAGCATGGAGGTCAAAGGAATTTTGTAGAAGCTAGTCCGCCATTATAGGAAGAACTGGTCCCAACTCCTGGATCAAGTTCTTTGTGCTTATAGGACGACTTATAAGACCCCATTGGGCATCACTCCATTTAGAATAGTCTTCGGAGAACCATGTTATTTGCCCACATGATTAGTTAACAAATCAGAATGGGAAATCATAAAGATCATCTGGAATTGTCACCATGGGAAAAAGAGAAGAAATTTGTATATGAATGAGCTTATCGAAATCAAAAATCATGCATGTGAAAAGAGCATCATCTACAAGGACATATGAAGAAGTGTTATGAAAAACATATGAAAACTATCCCTATAAAGAAAGTGTGGTTATTCAATGCAAGGATTAAGATCTTCTAAGGAAAGTTGAAATCAAAGTGAATGAGACCTTTCATCATTATGGAAGTACACAACAATGGCAATGTCAAAATTTTTGAATCAACAGATAATACACACACTTCCCAAGTCAAACAGATCATATTCACATAAAACACATATTCAGAAAAAAGATTAACCAGGCCCGTTTTAAACCTTGATGCAAAAGCCATTCTCTTCCATGCAGCTAGAAGATTCAGTCGATCACTTGTATATCCATCTTGCTCTATTCAGTCTCCCACTTGTGGTTACTCTGCCAAACATAGGCTGACCTGAGCCAAAGTAAGAGGGTGATATTATTGTGTATATCTCTACTATTCTTTCTTCTCACCCTTGACCGCCTCATTTCTTGCTCTTCTACTATGTATAGGTCCTCAAAAGACTATGTAAAGGAGGGAAGAGTCGACTTCCTATTCTTTTCACACAACTATAGTTGGTACAAGCTATGTATTCATTCCACCTTGTGTCATGAAGACATAACACATGCTACGTATATGGGGAATGTACATATGCGATAAACTTTACCCATAACTTGTATTTAACTGTTTTCAAACCAAAACCTGGGTATGGGTAAACATTATGTATAATTGATGAGCGACTTGAGCGACTATGGTAAGAAGGTATCAATGGTCGTTGTGACCTCAACCTCTCAGATCGGGCTCAATCATGAAAATCGAAGACCACCAAACACGAAATCGAGCAATTAACAACAAATAGCGGTCTCGCTATTTTATTTTACCTGGTATAGCTACCAGGGTCGAACACAAGGAGCATGGTATGCCTAGGCTACGAAGTAGTTAAAATTCCAAAAAAATAACGAAAATACAATAAAAAGGTCGTTTTTATATTTTTCAAAATTTTTTTGTAATTTTTAAAATTAAGAAAAGGTATAAAAGAAATCAATAAGTCACAATAAAGCAATTATTTAAGGCATCAAAAATGCTCAAAAAATTGGAATAAAAATATTTTTGGTTTTTATAAATATTCAAGTGTTTTTGATGATTTTCTTGGATTTTTCAGATTTTTAGTTAATTTTATAAAACTGAAACAAGGGAAAAAATTAAAGGCAGAGTGCAACCATAATATAAAGGCTATTTGAAAATGCTTAAAATGCCTATAAAATTCGAACAACAATTTTATAGAAACTAAAAATAAAAATCTAAATACAAAAACTAAAAATGCAATTTTTTTGAATTTTTAGGAATTTTTAAAGATTTTTCTAAGTTTGTGGATGTTTTTCTATTTTTAGGATTTTTATAAAAGAAAATACAACAAAACTTGGGTAGAAGTGAAAACATAACAAAACAAACACACAACAATTTTTTTGGAATTTTTAATGGGATTTTATTAATTTTAATGGTTTTTTAAAATAGATAGAAGCAATTTTTGAGGTTTTTGAATTTTTAAAAATAACAAATAGAAACAAAATATACTCAAAAATTCCTAGAAATTCCTACACCATGGGAGGAGCCAGGTGTCCAAATTTCACGAATTTTGGATAAAGTTTCTATTTATTAAAACTAAAATTGAGCACAAAGTACACGCGGACAAAATTGCAACAAAAACATGTTTCAGGGGCTAAACCATAACACATGTCAAAAGCTCAGGGGACCTACTACAATTTTCACACAATTTCAGCACATGTCCAAAACCATCACGCACAGGGGTATAAATGCAAATAAAGAAACTATATTGTCAAAGCATAACATCCACTAAATCCAGGACCATACATTCAAATATCCCATCTATACACGTGACGATGCACGCGTAACCATACAGGTAGGACTAAGCAGTAAATATGAAAAACTGCAGGGGCACAAATGCAAATAGTCCACAGTCTTATTTAACTGAAAATAAAGGGAAGCGACAGTGGGTTGAATCGGGGGTTTCCGGCGAACTGGGGAGGAAACCGATGACCTAATCTAGGCTTGTATAGCCCAGCTTCGGGTGATCAGGGTATGCAAGAAGGGTGACGATGGTCGGAGGAGTCGATCTGAATGGTTAAGGGTGGCTGGTAATGCTTCGACTGGCGGGTCAGAGCAGGCGGAGCGGTAGATGAATGATTCGAAATAAAAGGAACTAGGATCGAAGTGAAGGTTACCTGAAGGTTCGAGTTGAATCCTTAGCTCCAGGGGGTGAAATCGGACTGGGTCTCTACATCGACCTCGCTGCGGAAGGCGGGGGAGTCTCGATGCGGCAGAAATCTGGCGACGTAGCTTGAGCGTCGGCTGCAGCGGCCTTCTTCGACCACCAAAGGCTCCGGCCGAAAGCAGTCACCAAGGGGAAGAAGTCTAGGGTAGAAGGAGAGTGTGTGGCACGAGCTGAGGCTCTGGGGAAGGGAATGAAGACTTTATAGCAAGTCCTAGGTGGTGAAGAAGAATCGGAGCCCGCACGCGAACCAAGGAAGATTCGTCCTTCGCTAGGGATCTGCGAGGATCGTGGAAGCAAGAGGAAGTAGTGGGCAAAGAAATCGGGGCAAGAGACTCCAGGATCTGATCAGGATAAATGAGAGAAAGTGTGGGGTCAATAATCCTCCTAGACCAATAAGTAATTCGGAAATAAAAAAAGATTTGTAAAATAAATTAAATATAGAAAACGATTTTATTTTAAAATATGTTTAGAATAAAAAATGTTTATTATTTTTCAAATTATTTTTTACTGATTTTTATTTATTTTTATGAAAAATAAATTATGATATATACAATATATTATATTGTATATAGGTATAAAATACCTAGGTATTTTATATAATTATTTTTATTTTCTTATTTTTGTACAAATACCCGAATTTTATATTTTATTTATTTACAACATAAAAATTGGAGTATCAAATAATTTTTATTTTATTTTTATTGGTTATTTACAAGTGTGGAATAAATAGATATATGATACATATATACATGTAATATGTACAAGGTTGTAGAGAGAGAAATTATTTTATTTTTATTTTTATTTTATTTACTTTTGTTTTATTCTTAGAAATATAAACAAGGGAATATAAACACATTTTTATTTTTATTTTTGTGAAGATAAAATATATACATATAAGAAGTAATATACACAAGGTTGAATGGCCCTATCTCTCTCTACTTATTTTATGTGGCGATCAGGCCCATATTGGGCCCTCTCTTGGGTTTAGGTCACTCAATATTGATTCTAAATATTTCCTTCTTTTTCTTTTATTCTTTATTCTTTTAATTTTGCACAAATACATGCTAATTATTGATATTTAACAAAAGCATGCTTATTGGTAAGTTATTGTATTTACAGCTATCTACATGGTATTTTGCCAAGATATTTCGCTAAAATAAAAGAATAAAGAGTGATGAATGAGTATTCATCAATAATGTGTACTATATAAAACTTTTGCAAATATAATACTATTGAATCTCCATTTCATCACCTTTATTCTTTCATTTGATCTTTAAACCCTAGCTCAGTGCATGTAAATATCATTATTTTACATAAAATAACAAACATTATTTGTTGAATAATTGTTGTATAAATATTATATTTGAACCAAAATAAAAGAATAAAGAAAAGAAAAGAAAATGAAATGAAATACCTTAGGTCTTGAATGACCCTAAATCCCAAGACCTAGGCATCATGATGACTGGACCGACAAGAATAAAGTAGGTGGAGATAAGGGTCAATAAATGTAGGAAACACTAATTCATAAATGACCAATAAATTAGTTTTGGGATCTATTTTATTCTTTATAATTTATGCCTCAAATCAATAAACTTTGAACATAAAAGTTGTAGATTAATCATTTAAAAATATAAAATTTATCTCAGACAAAAAATAATGCAAATTGTGCTTTCTACACTCTGAATAAAAATCCAAAATCCAAACTTAACATACCCATATCTTCTTCATATGAACTCAAAGTTCATCAATCAACCTTAATTGTACATAGCTTTTAATAAGCTATTTAATGAAGTGGTTTAATTTATTTGGAGTTAAAATGCAAAAGTTAGAATTTGGTCCCCCATTTTACCTTATACCTAAATAAAATATTCATTTAATGTATTCTTCATATTCTTTAATATTTTATATATTTTATATTTTTTAAATATTATTAATAATATATGTACATAATTATAATAAATAAAACCATAAAAAATATACAAAAATTAATAAGTGTATAAAAGACATTGATGAGTTGCACATATATATATACACACATATAATATGTAGCTATAATTAATTAAGTGCACATGTTATATCATAAAAATAAAATAAAAATATATTTTTATGTATTTAATTATATTAAAAATATTTAAATTATAAAGATAAATAATATAGTCTAAAATACAAAATAAAAATAAAATACATACTTTATAGACAAATATACTTATAACTACACTTGTAAAAAGTAACCTATAAGAAATAAACATACAAAAATAAATAAAAATAATATTAAAATATTACATAAAATAATAAATATTTTTCATGTTTTACCTTAAAATTAATAAAATCATATATTATTTTAATTTGAAATAATAAACTCTTTATTTTTTGTTTTGTCTTCTTCTTGGCTGGCAAGGACCAATGAGGAGTGCATCCACGTCGACCTCGGTCAACTGCTCACCACTCCCTATGTCCACGTCTGACATACCTTCACCCTCCCGTTCCTCGAATTTTGTTGTTTGATTCTTTTACCCATTAAGCTCGATCACTCTTTGACTTTGTACCTCGATTAATGATCTTTCATGCGCCCTTCCTAAGTCGAGCACCCTTCCTAATCAAACTTCCCCTTGTACATATGCCACTATCGGACCTCATTTGAATTTCGATATATCTTAGCCCCTCGAAATCCCCAAAACTCATGTCTTGAAGCATGCTGGTGACAAGAGGAACGCCGAGGACCCCTTTGTCATGGAGGAAGAGGACCCAAGGTTGAGATCCAAGCTCCACTATCAAGCTCCGTCATGAGCTCCGCTCCCAGCTCCTCAAGGCATGTGAGTGTTTATTCCTTGCATTTCTCTGTTCCTGGATACAGAAATAGAGTAAATTAGTTTTAATTTCAAGCAAAAGTCACCTTTATTTCCTTAAAAATCAAAATTGTTGTTCGTCGGAGCTGAGCTCCTACGAACCTTCTCACCGTGCTTCAACCATCCTCTGTCATATTTTTCACCCCCATTTCACTCCCGGATGTTTCAACTATGCCCCAAGCACCTCCACTCCCCCTGATCTTGCTCAAATTAGGATACTCGTTCTCCACCTCCACCGCATTGCCAGATAACACCACCTAGATCCATTTCCACTCCATTCCTCTCGCCAAGACCTCCAATAACTTCCTTTTTCTTTGCTAGGCCTAACAGTGCAAGTACAGAGGCCAAACCCCCATGTTGGTCGATTTTGTCCAAGAACTAAGGTCCTGGTGCTCTCTTGCTTCTTTGACCTCATTAGACCTCGCCAGAGCTCCTAGGGCCTTGCTGAACAAGTCAGCAGACGTGCATTGACCTAGAGATCATTTTCACCCATCAAGGATAGTCAAAGTTTGCCTGAGGAGGGAGGAGATCGAAGCTCGCCAACATTGTTGTTCTTCCCTGTTCTTCATGAGGAGAAGCAACTGTCGGATCAAACCTCAGCTCCACTTTTGATTGTGGCCTTCCACTCACAACCAGCTTCACCCGTTCGATGAAGTTCTTTATCTTATCGTGACAACTGATTAATGAAGTGTAATCAGTCATCATTTCCCCGCCACGTGCATAAGTGGATCCATCTGCGTCGTTGGATCACGTCAAGGGGTAATTTTGCCATATACCCCCTACTTTTTGTAATTACTTTTTAATATTCAATGTTTCGTCTGTAGAGTAAAATATTTTTGATATTTTGCATTTAGCCCCATGTACTTTTCATATTTACATTTAGGTCCAATCCAAGTCACCTCACGTGCCCGTGCACGTAAGGGGACTGGGTATTTTGTATCTGAAGCCTTGGATTTTATGTGTTTATTTTTAGTGTATATTTTTGTAATATTAGTGTAATATTTTTTTGGATAATTTATATCTATCCCCTCGAACTTTCTATTAATTACAAGCATACCCCACTAGGTATATATTATTATAGATATTGGGCAATTTTGCATTTTTGGCCTAGATTTCTTTAAGGTGTTTGGAAATAGTGCTCTCACTTTAAATATTTATAAAAATACCCCTGTCAGGATATATTTTATTTTTGTTAAAAATAGTTCCCGTGCCTTAAAAAACATAGAAAATAGGATAAATCCTTTATATCATAGTCTAGAACATATATTTTTATGAGGGATTTAATCCTAGATTTTTAATTTATTAAAATTAAAAACAAATCTATTTTTCCTCATCTAGCTTAGAAAATACAAAAAAATATAAAACTATTTTGAAAAATTCCAAAAAAATATATTTGGCATATTACCCTATTTTGCATCTATAGATGAAAAATCCTTAAAAATAGAAAAAGGAAATGACTAAAAATTAAAAATCTCCAAAATCCTTATAAAAATTACAACAATATTACAAAACTCCAAAAATATTTATTTCTACTATTAAATTTTGCTTATGATATTGTTATCTATTTAAAATAGTTTGAAAAATTTTGAGTTGTGTAGCTATTTTCGAAATTCAAAACAAATCTGCCTTATTTATTTCTCACTATTTTACTCTATTTATTATATTAAAAATACAAAACAATTAGCAAAAATTAAAAGAAACTTCAAGAAAATAGTAAAAATACAAAAAGATAAAAAATACTTATTTCTTAGTTTTTGGGTATATATCGGTGTTTATATCTTTATACTAGCCCATATAAGGTATTTTTTCCAATATTTGACAATGTTGTTATTATTTATATAATAATTATGAACCCCGAAAATGTTTTTATTACTTTTATAAAAAATAACAAGGACTATAACTAATTATAACATTGGTTTGATTTTATATTTTTATTCTTTATATTATCTTTATTATATATATATTATATACACCTACATTATAACTACTTATAAAGAACAAGAAAACTAAAAACCAGAAAATATTATAAAGAATTATAGAAATTAGAAAGTTAAAAATTTAAAAAAATTATAAAAACAAAAAAAATACAAAAAAATTAATTAAAAAACCCCAAACATAAAAATCTATAAAACCCTAAAAAAATCAATTTTCTTTTAGCCAATTGTTGTTATCTATCCCGCTGTTCACCCTGTGTTCGGCACCCTACTATACTTGTCATTATACTCATTTTATTGTAGATACATAATAAATTTTGATTCACACTTGCATGCAATGCTTCACTTTCATATTGTGTGGGTTGATCGTTTATCGATCCCAGATCTTATGAATGGTCGCCTCAACGACAATATATCTTCGCCCTCCGTAAGGATATTATTTTAGAGCCTCACAAGTTCTGTTGTCATTAAATGGCGCCATTGCCGGAGAGGTAAGATAGATATTTGAGTCTATTTTTATTTCGTTCTTTCTCTTTGTTTATTTTCTCTTTATTTGTAATAATTGTTTATTGTGCTAATATTTTCTCTTATATTTTTTGGCAAGGGACCTCGAGGCGACTACTACCGCTTAAGTGGTTTAAGAACCCGAGTTAAGAGGACTTGGTCATTCTTCATGTTAACCAAGATGAGAGAGAAATAGAAAGAGAGAGAGAGAGGAAAAATAGCATAGCATTCTTCTTCTTTTTTGTGAGTGAGTGGCATTTACTTTTGCTCAATTAATTTGTAATAATACATGTGGACTTGGACACACAAGCTTAATTTCCAAGTGATTGTTCACTTGAGGGATCACCGAATTTTCCGAGTTTTTACTGCCTTCATTTTCTTTGTTTTCTGTGTTTTGAGTTTTCTACCTTATTTTTATTTGTTTTATGGAATCGGACCTTATTTATGTAGGAGTGCTTTCTCGGAATGTCTTGCATGTACTTATAGCTTATACATTTGGACTTAAATGAAACTAATTATTGAAAACTCAAATTAAAACTGTGCCGTAAGAGGTCTCCATATAGCGCTTGTAGGACCTACTGTGGTGGGCACCGAGGAGCCTCCAAGACCAAACCCTTAGGTTTCTATTCTTGTATTTAGCATTTGGTTCTTCTTGTTAATAGCAATTCATGTTTAGAGCAATTTCTTGATGTGCATATCGACATATAGATTAGGTTTATAAATTCTTGTTTTGCATCTCGCATGGAGAGAGTTGGGAAGCATTGTAAGTCTTCTATCTTTTCATGAACTACTTGATACGAGGATAGATTTCCATCCTCGTATCCACTTGCATTTCTTTACTACTATCTCCCACTATTTGTAGATCACATAGGAATCAAAGAAAACACAAAAAAATCGATAGGCATTTTGATATTGAAAATACTCAAAAAAGTGAAAATCAAAAATTAAAAAAGGGGACTACTAATTGCACTTTGATCTAAAATAAAATTCGTAACGAACATCATTTTGTATGGTTTACAAAGCCCACATTGTATTCAGGTACATTCCAGACCAAGTGAGGCACAAACCTTAAGGAATAGATCCAAAAAATCGATTAGTGGCTGCCTCAACAACCACCTGGGAGTAACGAAGTATTGTCACTTCTATTGTACGTGACCGAGTAGGATCTTGTCGACGATGGTGTTCTCGCCTTGGTTTGAAGCATTGAGCCTAGGCCATGCCCCCACAGGTGTGTATGTCTCATTGGTTTGCATCTGAGTACCTCGCTTGCAAGGGATGTTGTGGTTTGTTCTATCGACTTCCTCTCTATTTTCTTTGGCTGATTAGCCACCTAGGAATGGTATTGAGGATCTCAAAAAGTGTAGATAACATGATACAAAGGATGTGAAATAAGTACGTGGATACTTTCCTGGAAGTACACACTCTCCTCTAGGACTAGACAATAAGGACTCATGATAACTTTTTGCCTTAATCAATAAATCTAAAATTAAAAAGAAGAAAATAGTCGAACTCTTACGGATTCACACTGGGTTGAGTTGGTGAAACCATTTTTGTTTGGTGATTGTTTGTTTAAAATATGTTCAAAGATCAAAGTTCCTCATACTTGAGCATTTTTGCTTTTCTTCTCTCCGTACGCCCACTTTGACCCCCCTGCTCATCATGAGCCTTCTAATGATTTAATCTCCCTTTATTTCTCATTCATCAACGTATCCTTCATGCTTCATCGATCTTCTTCTTTGATCTCAAGATGTCGACCCTTGGAATTTTTAATCGGGACCCCATCGACAACTATATCGATTCCATGGGTTTGAATTCTACCCAAATAAGCGGTGATCACCAAGAAGACATGATGGACCCTACAGACTTCTCATTGGACTTCCCTATCTTCACTTGCTTCAGAAATCAAAAAGACTATTGTCTCGTTATCCTTACTTCTACCACCTTTCGTTCACCAATAAATCCCTTATTCGATACAAACTCTCATCTCAAGCTCTGTCCATCATTTTTTAGGATTGATCATGTATTATTTTCCAATGCAGATTCACAACCCAATCTTGAGCTCGTGCATTCATAGTTAGCATCAGAGATGGATCCAATAGGAAAAGGAAAGGGACTTCACAGCAGAATACAGAGCAAGATATAGAGCAGGGCACTGACCCATGTCAAAATGAAGTCAACAGTCAGCTCTTGGCCTCTATCCAGGCCAATAAGCAACAACTTACTAACCAAGATCTAGCTTAGGTCACCTTCTAAGAGATGTTGAACGTCATGAGGATGAGATCAGAAGAGAGGGAAACACCTCATGGAGGAGGTGATGATGGAGATAGAGATGATCGGTCTGTAGATGGACCTCATGGAGGAAGGGAAGACAGAGGGAGAGGCCGACCCAAGCCAATTGTTAAGTATTCATACAACCTCAAGGCCGACTGCATGATTTAGTGGATCCAGATTTCACTAGTCCACGGACATTTCAATCTGAAGTCGTCTCTCCTTTCGCTTCTCCCTAGATTCCAAGAAAATTCGAACAAGTAGCCTTACATCCATCTATAACAGTTCGATCGCATTTGCAGCACAACTCGCTACCTTAACATCTCATTGGGCATTGTCAAGATGATTGCCTTCCCATTCAGCCTTTAGGGCGAAGCACTATATTGGATCAACCATATGGGAAGGTGGTGATGACCTAGGAGGATCTGAAGTCAGCATTCCTGCATAAGTACTATCCTCTCAACCATCTCAATCTGATGTGGTCGAAGATCGCTAGCATATCTCAGGGACCCCAAGAATCCTTTCATAAGACATCAGAGAGGTTTAGTGATCTGATAGAGAAATGCCCCTACCATGACATCTCGAGGACCAGCTTGGTCCAACACTTCTTTGGGGGTCTAACAGAAGCTAGTCAACGTATGGTTGATGCTGCCTGCGGAGGATACCACTTCAACAAGGATGAGGGTGTAGTTTGGTGGATCTTTGAGGAGATGGCCAAAGAAGAGGTCTTGTTATCCTCTTCTAGTACTTTTCAGATTCAGCCACCTCTAGAGGTCCTCCAGAAGAATGTGAACATGGTGGATATAAATGAAGTTGACATGTATGACAACTCCGACTGGACCATCATCGAGAACCATCGATCAAAGGTAGATATCCTTGAGTAGAGGTCACAATACCTAGAGAAGCTCGCCAGGATCGAGCAGAGAATGAAGGTCTTAGTCAATCTTGATATTATCACAAAACAACTGGAGTTGTTGGTGGATAAAACTATTGTCTGCAACATAGTGACCACCGCTACTGAGCCTCCAGCTGAGGAGGAGCAGACACAAAGACAGTTGCCTTAGCTGAGTCTCAGTCAACCTCTGGTCCAGCATGTATACTACATGCAGGGCCCGGAGCAGCCGCTGTCACAACTGTAGACTCAGATGGTTGTCTACGATCCACCTGAATTCCAGCATCAGTACATCAACTCTTATTCTCCACCTCCCCGGCTCATTCGAGAGGTGAATGGCATCTGGAGCAATGACCAGCAACTGACCCATCTTGAGGGACAACCCTAGGGTCAATCCAATGTTTGCCATCCACTTCATCAGCAACAAGATGGGCAAAATTTCCAGCCCAACCCGGCCCAACACTAGCAACCTCTACAACATGGATACAACTAGAGGCTGGACAATTATTAGCAATAGTCTGGATACCGCTAACAACACTACTAGCAGCTAGTTTCTCAAAATCATCACCAGTATTCCTCGCCACAGTACCCACAATACCCTTCTCTTCCTCCTCCTCCTCACTATTCTTAAGGTTACCAGCAACAACCCCCTCCTACTAGTAGAATTAGCGGTCTCATCAGGCCAAACCTTCTGAGGTTGCCCTGATCAACCCAACCCTAGATTGTCTGGCTCAACTTGTGAAGAGCATGGCTGAGACGAGCCAGAAGATAGACGACCTGACGAACACCAAGACAGACATTCCTGCTCATGTCGAATCAAACCCGAACAAATTCTATTGCAAGGAGTAGGTAGCCTACATTTCCCAACCTGATTCATTTGAAAATGATATCTTTTTATCTAATTTTTTACATCTCAGGAGTGGTAGGACACTCTAGCCATCTGCGAGGACGAAGGGTAAGAGTAAACTGTCCAATAATGAGTCATCAACCAGGCCAGCACCAGGGCTAACACAATTTTTTGGAACAACACCACCTACATTAAAAAGACAAAAAATGTAAAAATATAAATAGAAAGCAGCAGTTCTGGTGAAGCCACATCAGCCTTGGAGATGCCAACACCTGCAACAGCGCTAGAGCCAGTAGATGGAGTTGAGCCTGTCATTTTTGGTTGACTAGTTGTATGATCGTATTCCTTTTTTCCATCTACCTGTACAGAAAGATGTATAAAAAAAGTTGAATGAAAATGTTTTTGATGATGTACATATGCCTTTTCCTTCTGCAGTTAAATAAAAACAAAAAAATTGAAAAACACTTTGTCTGATCCTAAAATAGTCCAAATTTTACAAAACTGGAATACTTGAAATGCCATTGTTGAATTCCATGGAGTACATACCAGCAGTAAAACAAGTACTTAAAGAGGCATGTACAAGAAAGCATTCATGCTGTAAGAAGAAGAAACTAGAGATACGCATCTTGACCATGGCAATGGCGAATGCCATTAGCAATCTCCCACACAAACAGAACGACAAAGGAGAACCATACATCAGATGCACCAATTTCAATCAGGAGTTTGAGCCCATTTGCTTGACAGTGGGTCGTCTATCAACATTGTACCAGTTCTAATCATAAAATTTGGGTTAGATTAGCTCAAGCCAACCAAGATGATTCTACAATTTGCGGATTGATTATTCAAACAACCTAAGGACATGTTAGTGGATGTTATCGTCGTTGTTCCAGGGATGCTATTCCCTATTTATTTTATTATCATGGATATGGACACCTGCACACCTTTACTCCATACCCCGATCATCCTTGGCTGATCGTTCCTTCGAACGACCGAGGTAGTATTTGACTATGGCACCAGAGAGATCACATTTCGCTCCCGCACGCACAAGATTTATATAGAGACCGTGCTTGAACCAAAGCTGACAAAGGTTGTGTCTCAAGTGAGAGTGGTTTAATCTCAATTTTCTGAGGACTGTTAATTTTTAGAAGATCTCATATATATCAATCTATTTCTGGATGAGAGAGAAACCCTAGAATTCATATTTACTGAGGAAGTAGGGGAAAACACAACCCAACTAACCGAAGTCTTTGAGTATGAGATTTTCTTTGATGTGCCATTAAAGGATTTGAACAATTCCATTCATTTGAGAGAGAAGATTTTGTTGTTGATCTATGTGATGTACTAATGACGCTGAACTGCCTGTGGTGGACAGACAACATTTGAAAGATCTTACACCTACACTTGTTGCTAAAGTCACCACTGAAGTTGCTCCCATAATACCTGAGCTTAAAACAATTGCCCTCCAATATGGATTATGCCTTCCTTATTGGTTAACCCCACATGTATTCAGTCATCATCAATACTCATTTGATCGAAGACCAAGAATCTCGTCTGAAGGAGGTTCTTGAACGAACCTGCAAGGCGATAGGCTGGAAGATATCAGACCTCTATGGGATGAATCCATCATTTTTCTCTCATGACATTTACTTAGAAGAAGACATCAAGCCTTCTCGTGAATTCCAGCATCAACTAAATCCAAACCTCCGGGAGGTTGTGATGAAAAAAATTCGGAAATGGTGTGATGCAGGATTCATATATCCCATCTCCGACTCCAAGTGGGTGAGTCCCCCACACGTAGTGCCCAAGAAGTCTGGGATCACCATTGGTACTAATGACAAGGGAGAGGAGATTCCGACCAGAGTACCAACATCTTGGCGAGTCTGCATAAAGTGCAGACGTCTCAACATCGCTACAAAGAAGGACCATTTCCCATTTCCCTTCATTGACCAGATTCTTGAGAGACTGGCCGCGAAGGAATACTTCTACTTCTTGGACTGTTACTTTTGATATAACCATGTTACGATCACTCCTAAAGATAAAGAGAAGACCCACTCACTTGTTCTTTTGGAACATATGCTTTTCATCGAATATAGTTCGGGGTGTGTAACACCTCTGCTATATTTTAGAGATGTATGCTGGTCGTATTTGCAAACATGGTGGACAGTTTTCTTGAAGTTTTCTTGGATGATTTCTCAGTCTACGGGGATTCATTTGACCAATGCGTAGACTATCTAGATTGAGTTCTAAGGTGGTGCTGTAAAGCAAACCTTGTGCTCTCATGAGAGAAGAGCAATTTCTTAGTGATTGAAGGGATTGTGCTGAGTCACATTGTATCTAAACGTGGCATGGAAGTGGGGCCAACTAAGGTGGAAGTGATTTCAATGATTAAGCTACCTACCAATCTTAAACAGGTCCGACCATTTTTGGGGCACGTTGGTTTCTTCAGACGATTCATCAAGGACATCAGCAAGCTCACTCACCATTGAAAAAATTGCTAGGCAAGGAGACTGATTGTATTGTGGATGATCATGTTCTCCAGACCTTTAAAAAGTTGAAAGACCTTATCACACATGCTCCTATCCTGCACCCACCTGATTGGTCTCTACCCTTTGAGATCATGACATATCTATCTCATTTCATAATTGGTGCTATCCTAGGACAAAGATGAAGTGATTCTAATTGCTATTCATTACTCTAGCGGAACACTAGATGAAGCTCAGAAAATTATATAGTGACAGAGAAGGAGCTGCTAGCTATAGTGTTTGCCTTGGAGAAGTTTAGATCACATCTCCTCAAATCAAGGGTGATTATATATACTGACCACTCTACCATCAAGTCACTTCAGAGTAAGAAAGACGCCAAGCCTCGTCTGATTCGTTAGACCCTTCTACTCCTAGAATTCGACTTGGAAATTTTTTACAAACTAGAAGTCAAAAATGTGGTGGCAGACCATCTTTCATGAATCATCAATGCACAACCTCCTGAGAAAAATTCAATTCCTATCACAAAAACCTTCTCATGTGAGGCAATCTTGTCTATATCCTCTCTCCCCTGGTATGCAAACATTGTGAATTATCTCATCTCGAAGAAGACTCCGCTAGACTAGCCGAAGATCAGACGAGACAAGTTCTTGGCTGACATCCATTTCTACCAGTGGGAAGAACCACATCTATTCTGAAAGGGTGCAAACTGCTTTTGGAGCAGGTGTATTACTCAGGAGGAGATTATGTGTGTCCTATACCACTATCACAAGCTTAAAGCCGGTGGACACCATTCTGGAAAGAGAACGTCGGTAAAAGTTCTTCAATGTGGCCTTTGGTAGCCAACTTTTTAAAGGATGCATATAATTATGTAAAGAAGTGCACTAACTCTCAGAGAATGGTTGGGAACATCAGCATGCGCGACATAAAGCCTCTGAAGTACATTCAGATATCCGACATCTTTGACACCTGGGGCATTGACTTCATAGGGATCATTCCCTAACATCTAGGGATTTGAGTACATCGTACTTGTAGTCGACTATGTTAGTAGATGGGTGGATGCAATCCCTGTGAGAACTCCAGATAGACGCATAGTCAGTCGCTTCTTGAAAGAAAATATCATCTCTCTAGCCATTTCATCAACAAGGAGGTCAAAAAGTTGACCGAAGAATATGCCAGTGAACATCGTGTTGTTGTGTCGTACCACCTATAATCAAATGGCTTGGCTGAATGTTCTAATAGGGAGACTAAGACAATACTACAGAAACTTGTACGTTCGGATCACAAGAATTGGTCTTAATTACTAGACTCATTTCATTGGGATTATTGCATGCCATACAAGCATCCACTAAACATGTCTCCCTACTGCCTTGTCTACAGCAGAACTTGCCACCTGCCCATGAAATTAATTCACAAATCCTTGTGGGCATTAAACATGTGAAACCTTGATTCCGAGAGAGGAGGAATGAATAAAAAAATTTATCTGAACCGACTTCTTGAATTTCAAGACTATGCATACGATAACAGCCTGATGTTCAAAGAGAAAGTCAAGAGATGGCACAACAAACACATCCAAAGGAAGACTTTCGAATCTGGACAGATGGTATGGTTATTTGATGCGAAGTTGAAAATTTTCTCGAGCAAACTGAAGAGTAAGTGGACATGACCATTCATTGTAAAGACTGTGCATGACAACATGAGTGTACTCATATCGGAATTGTCACCTGATGCATAGCCCTTTATTGACAACATATAGTTGTTGAAGCCAACAATGTAATAATCATGTTCAAAATGTTTTGCATAATGTATGAAAAATGGTTGGAAAATCTGTATGAAAATCTTTTGAAAACTACTTGGAAATTTTTTTGTAAAATATTTTCAAACCTTTATAAAATATCTTTGTTTGTAAAAATTTCTTTCTTTTGTTTAAATAAATATTTTGAAAGCCTATTTGCAAATTATTTAAAAAATAGTTGAAAAAATATTTGGAAAATTCATATGTACTGTTTGGAAAATATCTATAAAAGGATTCTCAAAGTTTGTAAATGTCTGTAAAAATATTTGTCATAATTATTTGCAAATATAAGTTTTTAAAATGTTTGCGAAAAGGTTAAAATTTTTTGAAATTTATGTGTGAATAATAACCCAAACAAGAACCTTACAACATGGATAAAACTTGTATGTAAATTCTATACATAACTCTTGTAAATAATAAGACACACTCCCATGTAAATATATATACACATAATTATTTTCCAAAACTCTTTTGGTTATTAAAAATCACTATGATTTTGAAAATTTTAAAACCTTTAAAATTTTGCAAAATGCTTTCAAAAACTGCATAAAAAATTTCAAAACTTTTTCAAAAATCCATAAAAGTTCAAAATCCAAAAAATTGCATCATAAAAATATTTTCTGCATTATACATAGTATTTGCATTTTAGGATTGATAATAATAATTGAACAAGTTTAAGTAAAGTCCGAAGATTATAGCATGGTTGGAACTAAACCCACTTAATCAAAGGAACCTTATAGGAACTGGAATTGAGACGCTTCAGGTCTACTTGACTTAATTATTTGAGACCATGGGATTTTGTTCAATGTCGTGTTGAATACCTAAGGAGAATATTTCGAAACACACCCATGGCTCCAGTCGATAGTGACCTATCTTGCACACCTGCACCATATACTTTGCTCACCTCAATTGAAGCAGTAGAAGGCATGATTCATCGGCATGAGACACAAGCCAATGTTAACATCATAAGTTACACATTTGTGGTCATTGTACCCCAACCCAATCTAGTAGCCATGAGGTCTAATGAAATAAGTTGTGGGTTGCAATAATGCTTCAAAAGAGGGATAGTCTACTAACTCAAGAGGAAAAAGTCCATATGTAAATATTACTATATGTAATATTAAAAAGTATAATAAAAAACTCCAAAAGGATTAGATGGGAAAAAGTCTAAGAAAAATCAATTCCTGTCGGAGTATGTATGTATCTAGCGAATAAGCAAGCTTGAGTTTCAAAGTCAAATCCATGTGAGATTGGAGCAGGATGACTTGGCTACACTAGTCAAGCATCCTAGGATAGGTAGCTACACTGGCTACCATCTCCATTCTTCTCTCTACCTCCTCTTCTAGAGACGGTTGCACTTGAACTTAGAAGGGAATACCCTACTTCTTGAGGAAAGAGTTGTTGGATTGTGGAATTAGGGTCAACAAGTTTGTGAAGACTGACTTTTACCGCTTCAGCCGAGAGGAGCTACAAATCACTAACATTATACAAGGTAGATTCATAGTCATAAGGGATTGCATATGAAATCGATTTGTTTTGACCTGGCTTTTGAGGAGACTTGGATAAAGTCTTGTGGGTTCTAGAGGCTGTTGTGTTTCAAATCTGTTTCCCAATAAGATTTTAACCAAACCTAAATGCTCAAGGTCTGATTGAGCTCCAATCTTTGATTTCATGAAGACAAGTTTGAAGTTAAAAAAATACAAGTTCTTTATTTTATTTTCTTTATTTTCTTTTATGCACTTATAGGCATAAGTGTTTGCTAGGGGATATCAAAGGCAAGAAAAGGGGTGTTCCAGCGCTAGAGTCCGATGAGAGAGTCGCACGCTCCACACAAGGTGGGAGTGACATTGATGAATTGACCTGTCTGAAAGACCAAGCAATTAAAACAACAACCAACCCATACAAAATAGATAAGCAATCAAAGAAGTAATGTCTGAATCAAAATTTATTATACTCTACAACCAAGTGTATAGTGGACAAGCAGGTAGGCAGTACATGGTAGCAAGGTATATTATTTATATGTAAATAATGTGTATGTTCGTATATATGTATATGTATGCATAATTTCAATTAAGGTGTGTCTGAGCATTATTAAAATAATCTTTTTTTAATTTTTTTAAAATATTTCTTTTTATAATTATCTTATTTTTAGGTTTTTTCTTTTTAATATATAAGAAAGATCTATATACAATGATATATATAAAATATAGGGTAATATAATTATAAATACAGCTAAAAACAAAAAAATATAAAATAAAATATTTTCGTGTTTTTATTTTTCTGATGTTTTGTGATTTTTTAGGAATTTTTTGGCTAATTTTTAGGATTTTTTAAAGTCATAAATACTCAAAATTAGGGACATTTAAATAGGTCGTATTATTTTGAGACTTAAAAATACAATAAAGTCAAAAATCCTTAAAACTAATTTTATTACATAATATATTATACAAATAAAATTCAGAGATGGTATAAATATTTTTTATTTTTAGAAGTTTTTTATAATTTTTATAAGGGTTTTGGAGCTTTTTAATATTTAAGTAATTTCCTTTTTCTATTTTTAGGAATTTTTGGTTTGAGGCTATAAAATACAATAATAAATAAACACCATTTTTGGAATTTTGAAATACAATTTTATTTTTTTCGGGTTTTTTGGAGCAAATAGAAAATAAAACATGCTATTTTGATTTATAATAAATGGGAAATATGCACAAAATACAAAGCAAAATTTATAGCATGAAAGATCAAGTAACCAACACAAAATCTTATTTTTTCATAATTTTTGGAGCATGTTTGATATTTTTAGAAAATAGAAAACAAACATAAAATATTATTCAACTAGTAGAGGTATTTTTGCAATTAAAATAAAAAGCCGGGTCTAATATGCAAAACACCCAAAGGTTTATAACTAAAATTTGAAATTTATAAATTGAAAAACATTTACAAAAGTCACAAGGTTATTTCGATAAAATGCCCAGCTCATGTGGGTGGCCACGTGAGTTGAGCATGCAAGGATCTAAGTATAAATATGCAATAAGTCGAGGCCTCACTTGCATTTTTTCACTAAAATATATAACTACGGCTAAAAGTTTGAATATTAAATATTAATTAACAAAAAAGAAGAGGTTGAAAAGTGCAAAATACCCCCAAAAGGAGTCTGAGCGTGCGGTCCTGATCTATTACTTAAACATGTGGCATGTCTGGTTGACGCGATGACAGTTTGGCATTAACATCCGAGATTAGATCCCAGAAGGGGATCCGACGGTGGAGGTTCTTCTGATCTGATGATGGTTATACATCTGGGTGATTGGCCTTGATTGAAAGACAGGGAAGGAGCTTGGAAGAATAGCGAAGAATCCCGTTCCTCCCAAGCTTCAAATCACTATTGCACGTGCTATTGACCTTCTCCTCTACTGGTGAGGTGCTCATATGGTTCCTAAGGGGCGTCCACACATTGCAATGGCCATAAGATGGTCCAGAGCCCATCAATGGGGCTCTGGTTTGGCTTGAATTGTGGAGCTCCAGGAGTACCTCGACTTGGCTCTTTTAGCCCACAGGTAGGCTCTTCGGTCCTGCAAGGAAGATGGAAAGAATGGCGACGCAAAGGGGGTGGGGTGGGGGGTAGTCATAGTTTTTTATTTGTGACGTCAAAGGTGAAATGGAAGGGGGTCATGAAGTCCGACGATGAGCGGAAGGAACGACATCGAGGGCTCGATATAAGGGGAGCCGAGATGGTCTGAGTGGTTAGATGTTATGTCAGAAAATAATGTAAGAAAAAGAATTTTAAAAAATATGATGACATAGATAGATCTATGAGTAAGAGCTTCAATCCTCAAATTCTATGATCAATCGATCCTTAATGTAATTCACATATCTAAAGGGGAAACCAAGAAATATTTATCAATAAAAATCAAAAGTTTCAGGAGATCATTTCTTACATAGTTTAAGATGATCAAAATAGAATGATCCCCAAACTTCTTGTAATAATCAATTCCACAAAGGAAATGATTTTGTTCTTTAAATGTAAGAAAAATACATTAATCAAGCATCCTCTATTTAAGCCCCTACAAAGAGATCAACTTATCTCAATAGATTTATCAAAAATCCTCACAATATAATTGCATGCACAGATCCAACTAACATCCAAGTGAAAATTTAATTTCAAATGAGCTATGAACAAGTCCTTAAGCATACAAAATGAAAGAGAATAAAAAGAGCTTCAAAATGACATATTATTTGCAAATTTGGATAAAAATTGAAAGAGTTATGAAATAAACAAGATCCAAGGACTAAAATATTAATAACATAATGTTTTCTTGTAATTAAGTCTCCATTGGGGGGCTTATTTGTAATTTTTGATAGGCGGGTTGACCTTCTTTGAAATTCACCCTAAACACGGTGTTTTTGCAATTATTATAATGTGGGAGCGATTAAATGCAAAATTCCCAACTCACGTGCCTCCTGCACATCTCTAGAGGCTCGTATCAAGGCAGGCAGCTTGGGCCTAGGTGGCACTTTCAGGTTGGCTTGGACTCACCAAAGGCTGGGAGGCTTAGGTTGGCGCTGATCAGATAGTCTTGAAGGTGCTTTGAGGAGGATCTGGCAGATGAAAGTTCAATTGATAAGATCTGTAGGATCAATATTGATTCTATGACACTTATAGCTTGATGAGTAATCTCCTTCCTTGATTGGGGTGGGATGGTTGTGCGATAGAGATCCTACCACTCATCTTCCTTCTCTGTGAAGCATGGATCGAGGAGGATGGAGCGGGTGGCAGCTGTACGCTTCAAAAGGGTCTCCCAAGGATTCAACCTATAGCTGTTAGTGCGAGAAGAAGAAGAAGAAGAAGGGAGAGGGGGATGGGAACTCTGCAACGAATGAGGGATCTAGAGTTGATTCTTATATCTTAGTGAGATTGGAGATGGAGGAGATATGACAAGTAGATCAGCAACGTGAACGTAGGAGGATGCGATATGTTGTGTCATGTCAAATTGGAGATGGGTTCTAACCTTAGAAGATATGAAGCTAGGAAGAAGTAGAGGAGGAGATGGTACTTGGAGGTTGATGCGATGTGATAGGAGAAGAAGGTGTGATGGATTTTAGTGTGGGATCAACTAGAAGAGGAGGAAAGAACCTCCTTCATGGTCTTCATTCGAGAGCTCCGACGAAGAAGACCTTAGGCTCTGAAACAGCCGAGGAGGCTACTGCAACAAGGAACTGAATGCTCCTTGGATCACACTGGTATTGGAGGGAGTCTTCACTTGATGCTGAAAGTCAGAGCTATCACCTCTGGAAGCTGTAGAACTTAACCCTCTTGTGGATGAAATTGGTGGATGCCCTACAATGGAGGAGGAGGTCTGAGATTTAATAGGCAAGGGGAGCAACAATCGAGGGGAAGGGATATCAGCAAGGTTTTCAATGGAGGGATATAATGAGGTCTCATGCAGGGATTTAATGTCTGGCATTAAGGGCTTAATGATGAGGGATATAAGGCAGCGATGGGAAAAACTAGAGGACTAGACAGGATTAGGGTTTGGACATTAGTCGATGATGGAGTAGTAGGGCCGAAAGGATGATCAGAACTGTGGATGAGGCTGAGCGACGAGGACTGATTGTGGGGGGGGGGCGAAGTGGGCGGCGTTGGAGGTAGGAGATGATGAGCATGCAACAGACAAAGGTAGGGGAGACTTATAGGCATCACTGGATCGAGATTGATCCAAGGGCATAGGATGACAGAGGGGAGGCTCGTACCTCGCATGTGAGCTGGATCACATGTTACGCACATGGGAACTGGGTTGATGCAGGTTAAGTTTCTTTTGCAATGGGGTGTGTGTATGAAAGGGCAAAGTATGGCAAATGGTTGACTAGATAGTTAACCAAGGAAGAAAATAAGAAAAGAAATAAAACGAAATTTGAAATAAAAAAAGTGGTTAACATGAAAGTTGTAGGTCTCAGTGAGAGCTACAACTTTCATGTACCCAAAATCAAAAGTGGTTGTCTGCGCAAAATACATTTTTTGATAGGTATTAATTTGTTATTTAACCCCTACAATTTATATTTTGTAGTTTTTTGCAGTTGTTGTATTTATAATCAGTGGATTAATACACACACACCATATACATGATTAATCAAGTTTTTTTGCATTTTCGTTAGGTTTGAAAATGGTGAAATAAAAACATCGAAGATAAATATTTACGAATGATATAAGGAAAGATCTCTTTGATAAGTTAGTAAAAAAACTCAAAGAAAGTAATAGAAGAAGAATCAAGAAAAAAGGTGATATTTTACACATGATAAGCTCAAGTTAGAAAAAAATCAAGACTATTTATTTGCAGAATTTAGCCCATATTTCATGGTTTGTTAATGAATGCTAATTAATATAATTTAGGGGTTTTTATTAGTGATTTGTTAAGTGGAATTTGCTAAGATCATCCTATAAAATAGATGAATCACGGATTCATCACCTCTTATACTGAGATCATTGCTCATCCTGAGCAGTTTGAATGAGTTACAAAAATGAATACCTGATTGTGCAAATGTTGATATAAGACCTGAAGACCAATCCATAAGTTTTGGTGACTTCATAAATCTTAGTTTAACCAAATCCTATCAAAAAAGAACTCAATATTTCTAATTAGCAGACTCTTTGGATACATGTAATTATAGCATTTATGAATTTTAAGGTGTTGATTTCATTCTCCTATGCAGAGTCTTTACTTTGCCTGAAGCCTTAGTATAAGAGGCTCTGTTTAGGTCCCAATCCTTGACTCTGGTCCAATAACCAAGTTTCCCATTAATTCACCATCTCTTTAATTGTCAGATTTGAAAGTTTACTGCAGATCAGGCCAAGTATGGATGAAATAGGATTGTGCATTTCTTTTCTCCTCTCATTAGAACAAGAATCTTTCGGGTTCCTTATTAAATGTTTTTTTGAGTGTTAATCATCACGTCCGTCAAGAGATTTCACAGTTGTCAACACTTTTTTCTTGGGAATGCACCATTATGTATCACTTTTGAGTATCTATTATACATTCGACACCTAGACGTGTATCACTATAGGATGTAGGTCCCTTTTCGGTAATCGCCCGACTCTTATGGCCTAATAGATTTGGTCCAAGTGGACACTTTGAAAAGGATGGAAGTGCTCGCCAGTTAGTCAACTATTCTTAAAGAAATTTTCTTTGAAACTTTGAGCTCTTTTCTTCGCTTTTTTGGAATGATAAAGGTTTGGCTATCTCCACTATTTTTACCAAGTTGGTGCATGATGATCCAGAATTTTAATGTTTTTAACGTACACTAGAACATAGATAAAGTTAAGATTAGTACATGGATTTTGTCCTCGTACATGCTTATGTGCTAACACTCAGGTTTCATGAAGTGACCCTCAATCAAGTCCTATCTTCATGAATCAGATCCAAACTCAAGCCTCTCCTCTTGGTTCCTTAGATGAAACAATGACTCATCACATAGATTATGTCAACGTGCAAGTGTTGTAATTGTCACATAGATGAAGCATCATGGAATGTAATGGGGGTGAAAAATAAGATCAAGGATTTCAAAGCACGATGAGGAGGATAGTCAAAGCACGATGAGGAGGTTCGCCGAAGCTCAGATCTAACGAACTACGATTTTGACTTTTAAGGAAATAAAGGTGTCTTTTACTAGAAATTAAAACTAATTTACTCTACTGCAATGCCTAGGAATAGATAAATACAAGGAATAAACAATCACCTGCCTGGAGAAGCTAGGAGAGGAGCTCACGGCGAAGCTTTCCTGCCGAGCTTGGATCTCAACCTCGGGTCCTCTTCCTCCATGCTAAAGGGGTCCTCGACGTTCCTGTTGTCACCATGATGCTTTAAGATATGAGCTTCGAGGATTTCAATGGTATAAGGGAGATCAAAGTTCAAATGAGGTCCGACGACACTTATATACGGGGGGAAGATTGATTGGGAAGGTTGCTCGATGCGAAGGACATTATATCAAAAAATCAAGGGGTATGTAAGATCATTAATCGAGGTATAAAAGTCACAGGGAGATCGAGATGAATAGACGAAAGAATCAAATGGCAAAATTCAAGGAACATGAGTATGTATTTCTATCAGATGCAGAACTAGGGAGGGGTGAGCAGTTGACTGAGGTCAACATGGACTCTCTCCTCATTGGTCCACATCAGCCTGGAAGAAGACAAAATGAAAAATAAAGTATTTCATAATTCAAAATAAAATACTTATGATATTGTTAATATTATACTAAAAAAGGAAAATATTTATTATTTTATGTATTGTTTTAGTATGATTTTTATTTATTTATATAGGTTTATTTATTATATATTACTTTTGACAAGCGTAATTATAGGTATATTAGTCTATAAAGTATGTATTTTATTTTTATTTTGTATTTTGGCTTTTATTATTTTATCTACATAATTTGCATATTTTTAATAAAATTAAATACATATAAACATTTTTTTATTATATTTTTATGATATAATATGTACACTTAATTAATTAAAACTGCTTATTACATAGGTATATATGTGTTCAACTCATCTATGTCTTTTATACACTAATTTATTTTAGTATATTTTTTATGGTTTTATTGTATTATAATTATGTACATATATTATAAATAATTTTTACAAAACTAGAAAACATAAAATAGTTAAGAATATAAAGAATAAATAAACAAATATTTTATTCAGGTATAAGGTAAAATAGGGGTCCAA
This sequence comes from Ottelia alismoides, assembly GCA_037367405.1. Classification (NCBI taxonomy): domain Eukaryota; kingdom Viridiplantae; phylum Streptophyta; class Magnoliopsida; order Alismatales; family Hydrocharitaceae; genus Ottelia; species Ottelia alismoides. The sequence goes on along the minus strand of JAZKJV010007846.1, from coordinate 379,548 downwards.
AACCTAACTTTCGCATCTTAACTCCATATTAAATGAAACCACCTTCATTAAATATCTTATTAAAAGTTAAATACAACTAAAAATGATTTTGATGAATTTTGAGTTCATATGGAAAAGATAGGGTCTGTGAAGTTTGAGTTTTGGATATTTAGATTGTAGAAAGCACAATTTGCATTATTTTGTGTGAAATAAATTTTGTATTTTTCAATGTATTTTAATCTACAACTTCGTGTTAAAAGTTTATTTGACACATAAATAATAAGAATAAAATAGGTCCCAAAACTAATTTATTAGGCATTTATGAATTAGGGTTTCTTGTATCTATTAACCCTTATATCCACCTACTTTATTCATTGTCGACCCAGTCAGCATGATTGCTAGGTCTTGTGATTTCGGGTCATTCAATATCTATGGTATTTCATTTCTTTTTACTTTTCTTTTCTCTGTTCTATTATTTTTTCTTTAAATACAGTATTTTATACAATAATTATTCAACATATAATGTGTGTTATTTTATGCAAAATAATGATATTTATATGCATTTAGCTAGGGGTTAAAGGCCAAAATGAAAGAATAAAAGTGGTGAAATGGAATTCATAACCCCCCCTATGAATCTCCGTTTCAACACCTTTATTCTTTCATTTTGACATTTAAACCCTAGCTAAATACATGTAAATAACATTATTTTATACATAATAGCATTCATTATTTATTCCATAAATACCGTATAAATTCTGTAATTACTGCCAAAATAAAAGAATAAAGGATGAAAAGAAAAGGAAAAAAAATACCAAAGGTGTTTTATGACCCTAAACCCCGAGAACTAGGCATCATGATGACTGGGTCGACAAGGAATAACGTAGGAGGAGATAATGGCCAAAATTTAGAAACAACACCCTCATTTTTATGCTTCAATAATCCATTTTGGGGACCTATTTTGCTCTTTATTATTTATACCTCAAATCAATAAACATTTTACATGAAAGTTGTAGATAAAACTACATAAAAATTACAAAATTTACTTCACATAAAAATAATACCAATATACCCCCTACACTCAAAATAAAAAGCCAAAATTCAAACTTCCCAAACCCATATCGTTTCCATATGAACTAAAAATGCATCAAAATCACGGGCAACTTTTTATTAGCTATTTAATGAAGGTGGTTTCATTTAATTTTGAGTAAAGATGCAAAAGTTAGTTTTTGGACCCTTATTGTACAATATACCTGAATAAAATATTCATTTTATTTATTCTTTATAGTTTTATTATTTTATAGTTTTAGAATTTTGTAATTATTCTTTATAATATGTACATAATTAGAATAAAATAAAACAATTTAAAATAGACTAAAATAAATAAGTATATAAAATACATAGATGAATTACCTATATATTCCTATATAATAAATACATCTATTTTTTAAGTATGCAAATAACTACAAAAAATACAATAAAAAGATATTTAAGTGTATCTAAATAAATTATAAATATATCAATTATGTATAAAATAATAAAATCTAAAATACAAAACAAAATACAATACATTGGTAAATATACCTATAAATATACAAGAAAAAAGTTAAATACAATAAATAAACTTATAAAAATAAATAAAAATAACCACTAAAGAGTACACAAAATATCCAAAATATTTTATGTTTTTAGTTTTTCGAAAATTAATCAGTTTTTATTTCTTTTCTAATTAGTTTTTTTTTACCTTTTTATTTATCTTCTAGCAGTAGATGTGGACCAACCAAGGCATAGCCCTAGTTGATCCAAGTCAACTGCTTTGTCCATCCCACCGCCCGCGTCAGACATCGCATCAATGTCGTCTTCTTGGACTTACTCCATTTGATCAGTTGACCGTTTTCCCTCAATACCTTCATGAGAAGTCTTCTTTTATCATCTGTCTATCACGCCTGGACTTTTTCTTGGTCAAAAGACTCATACAATCTAGAGCAATCCCTAAGCAAAACGCTAGCTTTGCCTCTGTGTATAAATAGGGACCCAAAACCTTCAATCCGATTTTAACCCTCAGATCATCGTTAAGAGACTTGTGTCAGTTCGACCTTGGTACACTTACCAAGTAAAATACTCCCACATATTCAAACTTGTGGTTTTTTTTTGATATGATTTCTGCATATTATACCATGACATTTAAATATTATTATTAAAAGATGCGGAATTTGATTCATCAACGGCTTGGTAGTGGAAGATCTCCTTGTAAGCATAGTCTACATTACCCGACAGAATCCATTTCAAGGAAGGGTAGCATGAGAAGTCATTGCTTACTTGAAACAACTAAATTTGGAATAAAAAGTTGTACTAATGAGGGTGTATATTATATAATAACATCAAGTGCTTAAATTGAATTTCTTAGATTGCTTGATTGTTGTTGATTTAAATGGATTATAACTAAGATAGTAACCAAGAATCTCTGCTTATTAAATCCCTTATTGGATTAATCATGAGAATATGATTCAAAATGATTAATCACCAATTTAAATAAGGTATGGACAAGTCATATGATGACATCCTTGGTCTTTTGTCATTTGAAAGAACTCCTTGGCCATGGGTTATATTTTTGGGGATGCTCATGCATAGTCATAAATCCGGAATACAAATTTACATGGATCGAATTATTTGTTTCTAAAAAGAAATGAGTTGTATGCATATGATTGATGTGATATATGATTGCACATAACATAATATTTTAATTCACTCATTGATGATTGGTTTGATCGACAACATGCTAACTCCATATATGCGGGGGTATGGGTGTTGAAGATCGAATTGGAAATGCAAGTTGGACTTTCAAGGTGGAAAATGTTCATTCTTCGTTCACTATATTTGCATTTTGTCCATATTATTGAGGTGCAATGAAAGTGGAAAGGATACGGAGATCTCGTAGTGAGACCTATGTGTTACCTAGCCTCATGCTTTGGAAACTTACAAGGGAAAGACTTTCATGGTAAAAAAAACACGGGAACATCTTTATTGGATATATTTATAATATTTAATCACCTTAATCTGGATAAATTAAAGTAAGTTCCTTTAATCTCAGATGAAATCTAATAACACATTGAAAACGCTACTTAAGGTCAATCAGTTGAGCGATCTAAATTATTCAGGTTGGATCTATAATTTGGAACTCATACTTGAGGCAGAGCGCATAGCGTATGTGCTCTCAACTATGACGTTTTAGAACTCTTATATAGAGGATGCCCACTAGTTCAACAAGAAGTGGGGCAAGCATCATTCTTGGTTCATTATCTAATATGGTTTAAAAGCAAACTATAAACATTGAATCCACTCACGATATCCTCTTGAATCTGAAGGAGATGTATGGAGATGTGAACCAAACTCTTTCTACAATAAGTTCCGCTAAGAACATTATGAAGAAAGAATATACCTATAACATTGCAATGGTTGCACGTGTTAAAGGGAAGCGCGTCAAGAAGCATGGATCTTGGAATGGTTTGATCCAAGATAAGAAGAAGTTCAAATTGCTGATCAATCTTCTAATGCTTTGACACATCTAACATCCATGGAGAAAAATGCCTACCATCACTGATAAGGCAAGATTTTGGAAGAGTAATCATCATGAATACGTAAAGTCCTTATAGAAGAACTAAGGTAAAACTCTTGCAAATAAGAATTCTACATTCATAATTGCAACCAACTTGCTCGTAGGATAAGAAGGAAGTTTGAGTTGACAATTTTGGTGCATATGTTCATATATGCAATCAGTTGCATATGTATAAAGACATAGAAAACTTGAAGAAGGGGAAATAGTCATCTAGATGAGATCCAACACTTTTTCGGTCATCAATGGAACCTATAGACTATCATTATCTAGTGGGAGAGTCCTACATATTATATATTGTCTTTATGTACCACGTTTTAGAAGAAACTTAATATATATATATATATATATATATATATATATATATATATCTAAGCTAGTTAGACATGGCTACACTTTCTTATTCTGTAATGAACTTATCAAAAGTTGTTATGGAGATTTTATAGTGGATGGTCACAATAGGTAGACTCTATAAGTTAAACGTGCATGAATGTATCGTAAATGTCAATGCCACTATTAATGAAATCCCCAAAAGATAAGGAGAGGATGGAGATCATTTTACTACGATCTAGCATTAAAGACTTTGACATATGCTTATTGATAGGATCAATAGTCTGGTAAAGGACAAATGTTTGTATTTTCTAGAAGTCTGTGATTTACCAACATGTGAACATTGTATTCATGTAAAAATATCCTAGGCACCCTTCTGTAAGAAATGTGAAAGATGTGAAGGTGTACTTGACCTAATCCATACTGATTTATGCGGTCCATTTTGTACTACGACTCGTAATGGACATCAATTTATGTGAGAACTATTGATGATTACTCATGGTATGATTTTGTCATCCTTTTACATCAAAAATACATATCCTTTGAAAAGTTCAAAGAGATCATGGCTTTAGTTGAAAACAAAACCAAATGAAGGTAAAACATATTCGATTTGATTATGGTGGAAAATACCTTAAGGAGAGAGGAAATATTTCCAGTTTCACTCTCTGGCTTCACCTCAAATCAATGGAGTTGTAGAAAGATGCAATAGAACCATGTTGTACATGGTAAGATCAACGATGAGTAAAGCAAACTTACCTCTTTGGTTCTAGGGACATAAAGTAGAGACTATAGCGTATGTCCTAAAGTAGATTCCGTTTAAATTTTTACCTAAAACCCCTTATGAGCTTTGGCATGGTACCAAGTCAAGTGTGTGACATTTAAGGATTTGGTGTTGCTTGGTCCATGCTAAAAACTTGGATGCAAACATGTTGGAATCCCATACTAGAGAGTGCTACTTAATTGGATACATTAATGAAGATATTGGATACCAACTTTATAATCATGAGGCTCAAAACATGTTTGTTTCTAGAGATTTTCAATGTCTAGAAGATGAATTACTTAAAAGTCATGATAGTAATTTAGTTAAAAAATTAATCAAGTCTAGAGAGATCGATGAAGTTCCCACACCAGAAACTGAAGATATAATTGAAAATGACATAACCATACATTTTAGAAAGAGTTCTAGGGTTGCAAGACAACTTAAAAAGTAAGGATTCCCTATATCAAATGAATATGATGACCCAACTTCATATGATGAAGCATTGGAAGATCATGATATGGATAATTGGATGCTAGCAATGAAATCTGAGATAGACTCCATTCCAAGAATGATGTATGGATCATCGAAGATCTACCTAAATTGGTCAAGCCTATTGTTTACAAATGGATCTTCAAGAGAAAGACGGGACCCAATGGGAATGTAGAGACCTTCAAAGCATGGCTCACAGCCAAAGGCGACGTACATAGAGAAGGCATCAATTACGATGAGACAGTCTCTTCTATAATGATGCTTAAATCCATCGGGGCATTGCTATCTATAGCTACACATCTCAACTATGACATCTAGTAGATGGACGTCAAGACAGAATTCCTCAACGGATAACTCTAAGAGGATATCTATATGGATAAGTTGTAGGGCTTTATAGTTGTGGAAGGCAAAGTGTGCAAGCTAAATAAATTCATTTATGCTTTCAAGGCTTCTCATAGTCAGAACATTCGATTTAATGAAACCATAAAGAGTTATGGTTTCATTTAGAATGAGGATGAACCCTGTGTATACAAGAATCTTAGTACGAGCGCCATCGTGCTCATTGTGTTTTTTGTATATGGCATCCTTATCAGTCGGAATAATATTGGAATGATGATCGATATAAAAGTTTAGATGTCACATACTTTTGATAAGAAAGATCTTGAAGAAACATCTTATATCTTGGGTCTAAAGTTGTTTAGAAACAATGAAAAGAGGATATTAGGACTAACACAATGAGTATGTATCAAGAAGATCTTGGAAATATTCAAGATGGAAAATTCCAAGAAATGTTTCCATCCTTTAAAACATGGTATTCACCTATCTAAAGGGATGACCCCATAAACTATTGAGGAAAAGAAAGCCATGGCTTGATGCCCTTATGCATTGGTTATAAGAAGCTTGATTTTTGACATGCTGTGTACAAAACCAGGCATCTGCCATGCAGTGAAAGTGGTAAGTCATTACCAATATTTATATGGAAAGAAACATCGGACCATGGTGGAAAGCATCTTCAAGTACCTAAGAAGAACTCAAAACCTCATCTTGATTTATAGAGATAATGATATATAAGTCTTAGGCTACTTAAATTTCGACTTCTAATAAATTGTGGATGATAGGAAGTCAACTTCAGGATTCTTATTCCTGTTGAACGGTGGTGCAATGAGCTTGAGAAGCAAGAAACAAGACAACATGGCTTACTCAACAACTGAAGCATTAACATAATCGCATCGAATGATGTTAAAGAGGATGTGTAGTTATTCAAGTTCATCCTAGAACTTGGCATAGTATTCTCATCAGAATCTCCCATTCGATTACTCTATGATAACACAGATGTCATAGTGTAAGCGAAGGAATCTCAGTGGCATTAAAGAAGCAAACACGTGGAGAGGAAATATCACATTATCCAGGAGATATCTAAGTGTGGTGATATCACCATCACAAAGGTTGCCTTCGCAGATAAAATTGTTAATCCGCTTACCATGATTTCATCACAAAAGATCTTTGTCTAGCATCTACTAAATATGGGTTTAATAGTTGTACAAGAATGGATATGTTGGACTTGTATGTCCTTGGCAACCCATTTATGTTAAAGGGTAGCATGGATCTTGTAAGGGTTTGATCCAAGAGAAGAAGAAAGGTCAAATTGTTGATTAATAATCTAATGCTTCAACATATCTGACATCCTTGGAGATGGATGTCTACCATCGTTACTATAAGACAAGATTCTGGAAGAGTAATCATCCAAAATAACTAAAGTCCTTTGGACAAAGGTATAATTCTGGCTAATAGAAAATCTACATTCATCATTGAAACCAACTTACTCATAGGACAAGAAGGAAGTTGGGTTGTTGATTTTGGTGCTTCTGTTCTTGTATGCAATAAACGGAATATCTTTCAAGACACTAGAAAACTTGATGAAGTTGAGATAGTCATCCAAATGGGATCCAATGCATTTGTTGTCGTGATTGCCATTGGAACCTGTAGACTATCATTATCTAATGGGACAATCCTACAAATTGGAGATTGTCTCTAAGTACCAAATATTAGAAGGAAAATAATATTTATATCTAAGATAGTTAGACATGGATATACTCTCCTATTTTATAGTAAACTTATAATAAGTCATTATGGTAATTTTATAGTATATGGTTCTCTAAAAATGGGTGTACTCTATGAAATAAACATGCATGAATGTTTCATGAATGTCAATACCACTGTTAGTAGAACCCTTGAAAGGTTAAGAGAGGATGGAGATCATTTTATTATGTTCTAGCATCAAAGACAACATGTGTTTATTGATATGTAAAGGACAAACCTGTGGATTTTCTGAATGTCTATAATTTACCAACCTGCTAATATTGTATTCATGGAAAAATGTCCAAGGCACCCTTCACTTAGAAAGATGAAAGTTGTGAAGTTATAGACCTAATACGTATTGGTGTATGTGGTCCCTTTCATATTGTGACTCGTAATGGACAAGTATTATGTGACATTTATTGATGATCATACACAATATATTTTTGTCTTCTTTTTATGACACAAATATAAACCTTTGAAAAGTTCAAAGAGTTCATGACTTTGGTTGAGAACCAAACCGAAAGGAAGATAAAACGAATTCGATTTAATCGAGGTGGCAAATACCTCTCAGATGAATTCAAAGAAAACATAAGGAGAAAAGAATTTTTCCAGTCTCACTCCTCCAAGTACTTTTTAACTTAACCAAATTGTATAGAGACACAATAGAACCATGTTCGATATGGTAAGATCATTGACAAGTACAACAAACTTACCTCTTTGTTTTTGGTGACATGATGTGGAGACAGGAGTTTATGTCCTAAACAAGATCCATCAAAATATGTACCTAAAACCCCTCATGTGCTTTGGCATGATTTGGAGCCGAGTGTACACCACATAAGGATTTGAGGATGTTTGTCGATGCTAAAAACGTGGATGCAAGTAAGTTGTAATCATGTACTATAGAAAGCTATTTAATTAGATGTGTAAAGAACGGTATTGATTATCAAGTTTATGATCTCATGCCCAAACGATATTTGTTTATAGAGATGTCTGGTTTTTCGAAGATGATGTCCTCAAAATTGAAGATAGTAATGAAGTTAAGGAGTTAAAGGAGTATAGTGATACTGATGAAGTTCTCATGAATAGCCATTCATCTTCCTTTATTCTTCCATTTTGTATTTAAATCCCTATAAAAACACATGTAAATACCGCTACACAAACTATCATTATTTGATAATAAATATTGTATAAATATATGTATTTAAATCAAAAAGAAAATAATAAATAAAAGAAAAGGAAAATAAATGAAGTATCAAAGAAGCTAAATGACCTAACCCCGAGATCGAGTCAATATTGACTTAGCCAACAAGGAATATACTGGGGGAGATAAGTGCCAGATACTATATGTAGAAACCCTAATTTTTTATTCTTCAAAATAACCATTTTTACTTGATTTTATTTTGCATTTTATACACCATAAATAATAAAATGATCTACATGAAACTTGTCCATAAAAATATAGAGAATATTATAAAAATAATTACACATAAAAATAATGCATAGTGCAACTGAGACACATAGATGAAAAATTAGTAAATCGAACTTCGCATACCAATATCTTCTCCATATGAACTCAAAACTCACCAATCTCACCTCCATTGTATTTAAAATTAAATTATTTATTTAACGAAGGTGGTGAAAATGGTGTTATGATGTAGAAGTCGGCTTTCTGGGGTCCTACTGTATTATGTATCTGTATATAATATTCATATATTTTATCTTTTACATTTATACTCCTCTTTTATTTTTAAAAACTTTTATATGCTATACAAAAAATAATTAAAATAAGACATAGAAATACAATAATAAAAATAACAAAAATAAATAATAGATATTAAAATATATGTATACTATAACTATAATACTATACAGATATTTATTTATGTACATAAATACAGTTTAATATATAGAAATATATTGCAAATAAATAAAATATTCAAATATAACATTATATATAAATAAACAACAAAAAATGTAAATACATAATTATAGATAACTAAACACAGAGATAATAGTATATAAATAATAATACCTACTCTATTAGGTTGTATAAATAAATAAAAATCATATTTAAATGGTTTGAAATAAATAAAAAACTTTCATGTATTGTCATTTTATTAATAAATTTTGTAGATATTTTTATTTTCATTCACTTTTCCTTCTTTATTTCTTATTTTGTTGTGTAGCTAGCTCAGCTGGACTAAGGGAGGCACACGATATGTTGATCCCTCGGTCAACTGTACACCTTTCTGCTGCCCTCTATGTCAGAACACGTGAAGCCACCTACCCCCTTCCCTTCTCCATTTTTCTGGCAATGATCCACTGCTCGAGACGACCTGATTTTTTCATCGAAACTCTTCGCAACATGATCCTCCATCTCACCATGACTTGATCATCAATGTATTTCTATTCCATCACCAGATATCCTTTGATCTTTTGAGCTCCTCCACTATTCTATAAATAAAACCCAATCGTAATTTTTACCCATTTAAACCCTCTTCTTCAATCTGTAACCCCAAAGGTGTAACTTGGAGGGTGTTCTTGTTGATAGCAAACTACCCTCAGTCCTATCGATGTGGAAAATGAGGAAGAGAGTGGGATCCAGCTCCCACCAGACCCACTACAGTAGAGGCTTCATCTGCTCTGGGTATATTCCCTATCGAGCTGCATTTCTTGAATTTTGTAGGTTACTTTTATTTCATGCATTAAGTTTCAAGCATTTTGTTTGATGCATTTCCATATTTTTTACATTTTTCGGAGCACTAGGCTCTGGCCACTGTCTCCTCGTGAAAACTCACTATTCCGACCATCGCATCCACCTCCATTTCACTCCTCTTCATTTTTCCATCATCTCGCACCATCTTCCACCCTTTATTTCATAAAAATCAAGGAGATCAAAGATTCGTCTCTGCTGACGTCGGAGCTCGTCACCCTATGCATAGCCCTTACTACTATCTTCAATCAAAGGGACAAGTTTGTTCGTCTCGATCCATTTAACATTTTGGTACATGATTCAGACCCTCAGGGAGCCCTTGGAACTTGAATAGAAGAAAGAGAATGCTCTCTAGGGCGCTGAAGACGAAGACCTTTCCATGTCCCCATCAATGGGACCTAGACTTTATGAGACCCCCTACATGTACGTGGAGGCCCCAAAAGGTCGTAGGGCTTGTTAGCATCCCATGACTCGGGCGGAGCAAGGAGAATCACTAGATTGAAGCTCACCGAGGATACCTTCTTCCCTGTTCTTCGAAACGAACTCATAGTCGTTGGATCGAAGGCGCATCCCATATTTGATCGAGGCCACTGATTTCAAATAAAGCAGTACGTAGCCCCTGTCAGTGGATGATAAGTGAAGGACATGTGGGCACACATAAACCGCCTGATTAGTGCACACTCCCACCTCACGTGACCCCTTGGGTATATTGAACTTCCACCCCCATGCACTTTTTTATTTAATATTTACCCCTGTAAATATTGCATTACATGTAAAATAAATAGGATATTTTACAACTAGACCCTATAGCTTTAGTGTATTTGCAATTAGGTCAAGTCCATATCACCCCACGTGGTCCCCTATGTGAGGTGCCTTTGGGAGAATATATATGGCCCTGTATTTTAAGGAACAACTATTAAAAACATTTATAGTTTTATAAATTACATTTAGTTCCTTGTACATTGTGGCTTTTATTTTTATGTATATTTATCTCTATAAAAAATTTTATTGGCTGCTTGACATATTGATTGATTACATAATTTTTTCGTATGACATTTTAATTAGTTTTTCTATTTATCAGAAATGCGAAAATACACATTTTATCTGTCTAATTATTAAAACCCCAAAAAATATAACCACTTCAAAAAATTACCAAAAAATATGTAAATTTATTATATTATATATTATTATATATCCTAAAATCCTTAAAAATTACAAAATATAAAACCTACAAATTATAAAAACAAAAAAATTTGAAATTAGAAGAAATTTAAGAAAACCCCCAAAAATATATCATTTTTGTGAATTTTCTATATAATATATGTTATACATAAAAAATAAATTTAGGTTAATTTTGGGCTTATTTATATTTATTTTACCTAAAAACAACTTGGCTAATTATTTTATGTATGTTTTGTTATATTTAATACTTTAAAATAAATACAAATTAGCAAAAAATTTATAAAAAATGTAAAAAGTGGAGAAAATATATAAAATCCAAAAAAAATATTTTTATATTTTAAGTATATTTATGTATACTTAAAAACATAAAATCCTATATATTATATATTTTATACATTACTTGTAAAATATAATATCTTTATTATTATTTATAAATACATATTTTATTTTAAAAATTTAAAAAGAAATTGAAATTTTGTAAAATTTAAAAAATATAAAAATTATAAAATAATTAAAAATCCATAAAAATAAATATAATTAAAATCCACATTAAAAAAGAAAAAACTAAGCTACAAAAATAACAATTATTATTACTATTAATTAGCAATAATAACTAATAATTAACCTACCTACCAATTTGCTCCCTAGAGTTTGACCTCTACAAACTTGTCTCTATACACACATTTTGTTGAGTTATAATAAATTTTAGCTCCACTTTACATTTATTGTATATATATTGTGGGTTAATAGTTGATTGAGGAGATCTATTTGGGTGCAGCACACTGCGAGAGCGATCGATACAACAATTAATGGATCTGACTTGTCGCACAATACATGCCATCCAAGATCAGACTCTGGTACCTCTGCTAGTTCTAACTTCATTAAATGGCACCGTTGTTGGGGAGCAACATGTAGGATAGCTTGTACATAGTAGCTACAAAATTTTCTATCTCTAATCCATTCTATTTCAATAATTGTTTATTTGTTCTGGCCACTCTCTTTTGTTGACTTTTCTGTGAGGGTCATCCAATTGAGGAGGACTTCTTAGGAGGACATGTGCAACCTCATGAGGTAGAGATTGGATTTTTGGACCAAGATGATAGGAGAGAGTAAGAAAACTAGGATCAAGAGGAGCAGATTAGCATAGTATAGATTTTATTCTTAATTTTTATGTGTGTGTGAGAGAGATATTATTACTTTAATAATACAAGGACAAACTCTTTGTACACTCAAACTCTCATGCCTATTTTACCTAGTGTTTGTTCACTTTGGGGGCCCACCTGATTTTCTAATGTTTTCACCACATTCTCTATTTTATTCTCCCTATTTTCCTCTTTTTTCTATTTATTTACCATGATTTGTGCATTCTTTATTTTTTATTTTACATCTTCATTGATTGAGCCCATAGTTTTAGTATTTCTTTACTAGGTAACAAGGTCCCAATCCTAATTATTTGCATGTGCCAATAGTCCTATACACTTGGACTTAGTCAAACTAATCTAGTTCTTCATGTTAATATCAATTCCTGCTCAGGGCGATTCCAAGGGACTTGCATATCATGTAGTGTAATATTAAATTTTTGTATAGCATCTTGCATGGAGAGAGATGGGATGCACTGTAATTCTGACTAGGCATTCAACGCTCAAACACAATGGTGAACATTCCATCATCGTGTTGACGTGCATTGCTTATATACCTTTTCCCTCAATTTTTACTTACTTAAGTTCAAAGAAACTAAAAAAAATCATTAGGCAATTATTATAAAAAAATACTCAAAAAAAGAGAAAAGTCAAAAAATTTAAAATAAATGTTGAACCTAATTAAAATCTTCAATGGACTTCATTGTATTGGGTTCATAAAGCTCGTATTATTTTCACGTACATTCTAGACAAAGTGAGGTACGACCCTAGGAAATTGAGACAAAATCCCATCCTGGATACTACCTTGTTGTTGATTGGATTCATGAAGTATTAGCACTCAATCGGTGCAAGGGCAAGTTGGGCAGACTCTCTTTGCAGACTTAGCTTTATGTACTCAGCATAGGGGAACTGCGATGGCAGGTTCGTGTCTCATCATACCACGACTGAGTACCCTGTAAGGGGGAAGTAACAGTTTCACCTATTAGCCTCCTCAACTATTCTTTAGCTGAGTAGTGGATCCAGATCCAATAGCAAGGATTCTCTAAAAAAGTACAGGCTGCATGTTACAAAGGAAATGGGAAGTACATAACACTTGTATGGTAGTACTCACTCTCCTATAGGGTTAATCGATAAGGACTTGCTATAAGATTGCCTGAAAAAAGCAATAAAAACTACAAAGATAATAACCGAACTTTGACGGCTTCACTGGTGTTGTGTTGGTAAATCCATTTGATTTGGTGTTTGTTAAGATTTAGGTTAATGTCAATGATCACAGTCAGACGTACTTGCTCCTTCTCTTTTTAACTTATTATATCATTCCCATTTCACTTTTCTCATTTGAGCATTTTCTCCTTTCCTCCACTTTATTTCTTGTTTATCTCTATGCTCATTATTATTTATCTCTACTATTATTATCGGACACGATTTTGTGTCAACGATGAATTAGTCTAGACTGCACAGACGACCACATCGATTCCGTGACTTCAAAATCTCTAATAATTTGAGGCAATTCTAGAGAGACCAGCTCGAATCTTGCGAGCCACTCTCAAGACATCACATCTTCTTCATCTCAAATAAACTGGGAACACTCTTGTCCTGACATTCCCCTTTGTGGATAGAGATCGACTTATCTCCATATACATTGCATGATTTAATAAACCTCAGAATTGGTTTTTATTCTGAGCATCTCTCCACATCTGTGCACCATTCCAGAGTGACCGGAATTCATTTCCTCATGCATATCCACAACCCGATTTGGATTTCAGTCACTGTAAGTCTGACTCAGAGATGACTCCACCGAAGGAGAAGGAAACACAACTTGAGTAGAATGAAGTCAATGCTTAGATGCTCGCCTCTCTACATGCGATTAAATTACAACTGACTGCATAGGCTGACACTCAGGCCGCCTTCCAAGAAATGTTATTAGAACTGGGTAGAGACTGAAAGAATAGAGGAGGAGGAGGAGAAGCACAAAAAGATGGAACCCGTGGAGGGGTGTTAAGATGAATAGTTTTGGGGTTTTAATTTATAGGGAGAATGAGAGTGAAAATATAGACAAGGTGAATTGTAGTCCTTGCAGCCCAAAATAGTCCCAAACAAAAATAATTTTTATTCTCAAGAAGAAAATGAAACAAAGAATGCCATAAGAGAATTTTCTATCTATTTACCCATGTAGCATACATGATCGAACTAAGAGAGGCTACAACCCCCGAGCATTATTAATAACTAAATATCAATGAGTTTCTTTTTCTTTTTCTTCTTTTAGTGTTTTATGTTTTTTAATTATTGTTGTATTTTTAAGGATTTTTTAATTTTTATATTTCTTATGTTTTACGAATTTTAAATTTTCTTAATGAATTTTAGTTTTTCAAAGTTTATATTTTTAATTTTTAAATTTAAAAAAAATAAGGGAAATGAAAATAAAGGAACACAACACTCTTTTTGGATTTTTCAAAAATACAAAAATAATCAGAAAATTCAACAAAAATATTTATATTTTACATATTTTATACTATTTTTGTTATTTTTTTTATAGATTTTTAGATTTTTTAAAGATTTTTAAAATAATTAATAATATAAAACAAAACACAAAAAAATCAATTCAGTATTGTTGTACTTTAAAAATAGAAAATAAAATAAAAAATAATGGAAATATAGATAAAAGGAAGAGAATTTTTCAAGTATTTAAGTAAGCTACTTTAGATATTTTTTATTTTCAATGATTTTCTATTAATTTTTAGTGTTTTCTATATTTTTTAAATTTTTATGATTTTTATAGAGACTTTCAAATTAAATTTGTATAAAAAATCAAAACACATAATCACAATTTTTAAAATTTTAGAACAAATTTAAATTTTATTTTTTTTACTACAAACGAGAAAATTTTTAGTTATTTTTGAAATTTTAAAATAATAAAACTAATTAATTTTGCAAAAAAAAATTTATGGATGATGAATTGAGTTAAGTGAAACCTATGGGGATTTTTATGGAATTTTTAAACGTAATTAACTGATTATTAGGCATAATTAAGGAACAAAAAATTATTCAATAATATAAGAAAGAAAATGCAAAAAAAGTTATTCCAAGGATGGAGGAATAATAAAATAAACAAATAGAGGATAAAACTTGTAATTTACCCATAAGGAGCGTCCACCGACACATTTGAGATGCACCGGTATAGACTTAAATGGAAATGTTTTATTTTAAGGGGACTTACAATAGCATAAAAACACAATATAAATAATGCAATTTATCCAATAATGCATGTGTTTTATGACATGATTCCATTCAAACTGAACTAAAATTTGAATATAAAAATAACAGAGGTTTTAACTACAATTATTCATTAAATAAACATATCACATATGTCTTGAGAAGGATTTATTTACAAAATTAAGAAATCTAGGGGATATGGTGAAATTATTCACCGAGTTTGTGTGGGTCACGTGAAGGATCTGGCGGCTCTGATTTATTTAAGACAATCTGATCAACAGTTGGACTTTGGGTCTTTATTGTGTGGTGTAGATGAAATCTAGTATCTTATGTTCCTAATCCAACAATGGAGAGGCCCGCTAGATGAATTGAGTTGAAGGTTGGCTCTGATGGACTTCAATTAATTGTAGCTTGATCAATCTCGATACGATTCGACTCCTGAAGGTGGCTTACGACCCCTGATGCTCTCCTACATTGAGTGGATTTGAAGAAGGAGGTCTAGATGCATCGATCTAAAATCTGGAGCTACATATGGAATGTTATTGACTTTCGAGCTCCAGATCTTATCCCTCACTCCGAAAAGGGCACCTACTACCTACAAAAGGTTTATTGTTCAAAGATGGATCTCCGGTCGGCTTTTTTAGCTGGAATGAGGTTGAAATGAGCAGTGAATGGATAACACTGACAATGGTGGTCGGATTGGAGGTCAGATACTAGATCCACGACATTGTGGGGAGAAGATGGAGAATAGGATGATGAACATGTCGGAATGATCAGAGTGAAGAATTAATGGTCAACGGCCTCCGATCACGGAGATTGGAGGTGGATCAGAACAAATCTAATCTAAGATAAATTGAAGGAAAATGCATGAATTTAAAGATGGAATTAAAAGGTAATATACTCTAATTTATCCTACGGTGGAGTGAAAATGATTACAGCCTCGATTCACTACTGCAACCAAAGAAGCTCCAACGTTGGTTGATGTCGAGTGGTGTATTTAGATTGTGATTTCCAAGCTAATTCAACGCTCTCCCTGCTGTGGAATGGAGATCTATCACAACTCCTCTCTCCAAAACTCAACCTCAATTGAAAGCCGGTCGTAACAGATCAGGGCCATAAAGTTGGGATTTGGAATTATTTATAAAGGATGGATGCAAATGGATGAAGCACGTGAATGGAGGCACAAGACATGAAAGAGTTATTCGAGCGAGATTGTGCTTATTCGGACAAGGAAAAAGGGATCGGGTGGAATGGAGAGTTGGAGCAGATGGGAAAAATCATAGAAGAATGGTAACCTGGCTAGTAAACCAAGTTTTAAAGAGGAGAAGAAAGTTTGACACCCGATCAATAGGGAAGTGTGGTCCCCTATAATGCAAGGAGAAAAAGACAAAAAATAGAAATAAAATTCAATAAATTTAAAATAAATTAGAAAACAAATTTAAATAAAATATTTTTATAAATAACAAATGTTAATAATTAAATAAATTTAATTTAGGTTATTTTTAATAAATTAAATAAATGGGTGAAATTAAATGAACACAGGTAAAAATACATATATATATATATACACACGACATGTTAATAAATTATTTTTGCAAACAATTACATAATTTATTAATTTACAAAATTATTTAAGGATTTTGAAGAAAGTTGTATTTTATTTTTATGAGTTAGTTTAATAGGTTAAATAAATAGATATATCTACAATATAGATATGTGATACCTATATAATAAATACATAATTTTATTTTATTTCTTTTGATTTTACAACATAGGCAAATTGTACAATAGCACTCCAAAAAGCCACTTTTCAAAACTTAACTCTGATTTTAATGAAATCACTTCCATTTTAAAGCTTATCTAATTTTTAACACAATGAAAGTGAGTTTGGTTTATTTTAAGTTTTTTTGGAGAAGATATTGATCAGACAAGATTAGCTTTGCAGCTTCTTCAAAGTGTTGTTATTTTTAATATATATGACGATTCTTCTTGCAATTATTTTTAATATTTACAAATTATTTTTACGTACAAGTTTCAAGAAGAAAATATTTTTCTTTGAGGTGAATTTGGTGAAAAATAAAATAGACGAAGATTTGTACAATATGTGCAATGATGTACAATGACGAATATACATGTGCAAATTAATTTTCTTGTATTTTATGCATAAAAAGGGCTATCTCCATCTTTTTTAATCCTTATTGATTATGTCTAGCCTTGACCTAATCTCAGGGTTAGAGTCAGTCTCTTTTTATCTCATATATACAATCTTTTTATTTTCTTTGTTTTTCCTTTATTTAATTATTTTACATTTAAAAATGATAAGTATACACTATTTTTAGATAAAAGATGAATAATTAAAAAGAGATATTTATTGATATTTACAGGTTTTTTATAATGTATTTTAACCTAAAATAAATGAATAAAGATGATGAATTGGTGATTCATCAAGGGAAAGAGGAGGAAAAAAGATAGGCTCATTATCCTACCCTAAAGGAAACTTACAATCCTTGTGTTGCACATATGAAAGAGTGGATCTAGATTCCACTGGTCTATAGACATTTTGAGCTGAAGCCGCAACTCTTATTTTTTGTTCCGCATTCCATGGGGACACGAACGGGGAACCTTGTATCCATCTCCAGCAGTTTGGCCGCATCTGTGGCACAACCAACTAACCTAGCATATTGTTAGGTGTAGTCAAGATGACTACCTTTCCCATTAGGCTTCGGGACAAGGATCTTTATTGGATAAATCATTTAGGGAAGGTAGTGATGACTTTGAAAGAGCTCAAGTTAGCATTCCTACATAAATTCTACCCTCTCGATCGCCCAAATCATATGCGTCCGTGCATCTCAAACTTCTCCCAAGGACCGCATGAGTCGAATCATGAAGCATGGGGAGATGTTCAAAGATTTGCAAGAGGCGTTCCCCCATCACGACATCCTAAGGTCGTGACCGTTCCAACATTTCTTTGGGGGGCTGAATCAAAAGAGCCAAATTCTGATAGATGCTGTATGTGATGAATCTCATATTAACATGGATGAAGATGTTCACTGTCTATTATTCAAATAAATGGTCGAAGAAGAGGCCATTTTATCTTTTTCTCATGCATACCAAAAGCAACCGCATATCCACCATAAGCTTGCCAACATGGCAGTGTCTTAGGAGGAGGACATGATGAGAGCTCCAACCTGAGTATGATTGGGAGCCACCTATCCATAGTGTACATAATAGAGAAATGATCATATGACCTTGAAAAAATATATGTGATCGAACAAAGAACAAAGAACCTAGACAAATTAGACCAGATCAACAAGCATCTGGAGCTCTTGGTGAGAACCATCAACTCCTGCTAGTCTACAAGTGCATCCACCATGACCTCTATTGATCTGAATGAATCATCATCTTTGTAAACTCCAGGGCAACATTCATCCTTCCAGTATGTATACTACGTGCAAGCACCTGACTAGGCACCACCATCACAATAGCCACAACAACAGTTGTATATGATAGTGTATCATCTGAAGCCCTAATCTTTTGCAAAGTAGATATTCCCACATCCACCCCAAATTCAGGCAGAGAACAATGTTTGAAATAGTGAACCGCACATAAGACATCCTAGAGAACATTAGTATGGTCAGTCAAATGTCATTCATCTATACCACCAATCTCATGGTAGGAAATTTATCTAGGGTCAGCCTCAGCAACACCAGTTTCAATCTCAAGAAAACACATCAAGACAATCTTACTAGAAACCAGTGTATCGTAAACGACAATAGCCATATCGCCATTACGCAACTGCTCAATACAATCAATATCCTCCCCCTCTTCCACATTACCAACAACAGTATCCTCCACAGTACTATTCTCAGAATAATCACTCGTAACCTCCGCAACACTACTACCAGTATTAGCATGGTCAGCACACTAAATCATCAGAGGTCGTGTCTGTCAACTCCGCTCTTGATTGTTTGGTTTAGTTGGTGAAGAGCCTAGCAGATGTGAGCCAGAAACATCATGACCTCACTACCATCATAACCGTAATACCAGCGTAGGTGGAGGCCCACCCCAATAATTTTAAACACAAAGAGAAAGTACTCTGCAATGTTTCTTCCAAACCCGTAGAATCAAATAGAAATGATTTTATGTTATCTAATGTTGTGATTCTTAGGAGCGGTGGGGCGTTCTCGCCATCCGTCGTAGCCAAGGTAAAAAAATAAAGTGTCATCTAGCGAATCATTATCTTCTACATCAGTCGATCTAGTAGTAGGGTCGGGTAGACCTGGCCAATGGGTTGCGAGCCAGCCCGCCCAACCTGCTCACGGGTTTGGCTCAGGCCAAGAGATTTCATGAATGGGCCGACCCGACCCACTCTTTGGCATGCCCGTCAATTGGATGGGCCGTGGATAAATACCACAAAGCCCAGCCCAGCTCGGCCCGACCCGTAAATATAAAAAAATATATTTAAAAATGACAATTTGCATACATATATAATAATATACTTCGAGTTTTTATTTTACATTATCAATATTTTATCCTTTTTTTATAGTTTACATGTCAAGTAACACATGTATGGTAACTTAGATTTACAATGAATAAATGATGTTAAAAAACTTATTTATCTCAATAAATTAGATTCGAAAATGAGAAAAAAAATACTTTATATTCGGCCTGTGGGCCAGCCCGTCCCAGACATGGGTCGGGCTTGGGCCTTGAAGTATGGCCCATGGGACAGATTGGGTCGGGCCCTAGACAGGGGATTTTAGAACCCTAGCCTGTTCGTTCTGGTCCGACCCATACTTTGGCTAGTTCTATAGTCGGGTAATAAAGAAGAAGGAGGAGTTGCACCGTATTATTCAAAAATAAAAAAAATGAAGAAAAACAAACGGATCAAAAATAGAATAAGAGACTGGGAAGAGCTACTTCAGCCCTAGAGAAAACTACAATGGCGACCGATTCCATGTTGACTGAGGAAGCTGAAGCTCATGTCTTTTCTTATTATTATGTTTTGAATAATGATACACCTTCGTGCCAATCATTGTAAATAATAATGTAAATAACAACTATGCATTTCAGTATGTGAATATTCCTTTTCCAAATGCAATAAAAACTCCAAAAAATAGAAAATTAAAAACAACATTGCTTGATCCTGGCATTGATGAGATTCTTCAAAATATTTTTCTTGAAATGCTATTGTTAAAAGCCATGGAATACATGTCTTCTATGAAGAAAATATTGAAAGATATGTGTACATAAAAAGAGTCAACCCCACAAAACAGATGCAGCAGATCAGAGAAGCATATTATGACCATGGCAACTGTAAACACGATCAGTGATCTCCCAAACAAAAAGAATAGCAAGGGAGCCCCTTTAATCAAATGTGAGATATTTTAACAGATTTTTGAGCGAACTCTGATTAATAATGGTTCCTCCATAAACCTTCTACCTTACTCATTTCTTCAAGAATTTTGGTTGGGTCTGCTTAAACCCACATGCAACATCCTTTAGTATGTCGATTGATCCATTAAGTGGCCTAGAGGTTTACTAGAGGATGTTATCGTAACAGTGCAGTACATGAAATTCCTAGTGGACTTTATTGTCCTAGACATGGATTCCCCTCCACTGTTACTCCAGATCCCGATTATTCTAGGTCGCTCATTCTTCCGAATGGCTGAAGCGGTAGTTGATTATGGGTCTAGGAAGATCACGTTCTGCTAGTGCAATGAAAAGGTTACCTTGAATATGATCAATAAGACAAAAGCTGTAGAGACCACATCTGAGGAAAGAGAGGCAACAACTCCTGCAGAAGACTATAATACTGTTGAATATATCAGAGAACCATTATCATCTTTGTATGATATCTTAACTTTGGAAATCCTCATTCCAAAGGAGGACATGGATACCACATCTATTCTTGCTCCTTTACCAATAGGGAGATTGATGTTGAAGCACTGATCGGGCTATTCCAAGAAGATTCATGCCAAACCAAACAAGACGAGATCATTGCAGATAAGCTCGATGCTTTATTGTCAGAGACACGAGTGGCAGACATGACCATCACTTCATTGTCAACAGAAGATTCACCTACCATTTCAGTTTCAGAAGTAGCCAAGAAGCTGACTCAACAATTTCCTAAATTTAAGTCTCTTCCGATATATCTTAAGTATACTTTCCTTGTAGGTGAAGAAGATGTATATGTTCATCATCAATAGAAAATTGTCCCCACATCAAGAATCTTACTTGTTAGAGATTCTAGATAAAAACTGCAAGGCACTTGTTCAGAATATCAAATATTCGATAGATAAATCCAGCCTTATGTTCATGCCAAATCTACTTAAAGGTTGACTATAATCTTTGGATATCGTCATGAAAAAGATTACAAAGTGGTGTGAGGCTATCTTTATTCATACTATCTCTGACTCTAAATGGGTTAGCCCATTGCACGTAGTTTCGAAGAAATCTATAATTATGATGATGACAAATGATCAAGGAGAGATAATTTCTATATGAGTACCCACTTCATGGCACGTCTGTACTGATTATAAACGCTTGAATTCAACAACCAAGTAGGATCACTTTCCTCTTCCTTTTATTGATCATGTGCTTGATAGGCTGGTAGGGAAAGACTCCTTTTTCTTCTTGGATGGGTACTAGGGGTACAATGAAGTGGTGATCACTCCTAAAGATCAAGAGAAAACTACTTTCACCCATCCGTTCAACATCTATGCTTTTAAGAAAATGCGCTTTAGATTATGTAGCGTGCCCACTATAATCTAGAGGTGCATGTTGGTGTTTTTTGTCGACATGGTGGATAACTATATCGAGGTTTTCATGGATGATTTCTCAATCTATGTTAATTGTTTTGATGCTTTTCTTGCGCACCTAGACTGAGTACTTATGAGATGCTGTGAAGTCAATTTGGTTCTATCATTGGGAAAGAGTCACTTAATGGTAACTGAAGGAATTGTGATGGTCCATGTCGTCTCCAAGCGAGACATGGAGGTCGGTCCGGTAAAGGTGGATATTATTGCCAAACTTGATCCACCTCGTACTTTAAAGAATGTGAGGTCATTTCTGGAACATGTAGGATTCTACAGAAGATTCATCAAAGACATCAGCAAAATTTCTCGATCTCTCACAAAGCTTCTAGGCAATGAGATAGAATTTGATGTTGATCAGAAGGTTCTACAAGCCTTTACACAATTGAAAGAGCTGGTCACTGAAGCTCCCATTCTGCAGCCATCAGATTGGTCTCTCTCATTCAAGCTCATTACAGATGCATCTAGTTTCACCATTGGGGATATTCTAGGACAAAGAAGAGATAATATGTCCTATGCCATTCCATATTTCAATGTAGCATTTGATGATGCACGTAAAAATTATATAATTACATGAAAAAAGTTGTTGGCAGTTGTATTCTCCCTTGAGCAGTTCAGATCACATCTTCTTGATTCTAAGGTTATAGTTTACATTGACCACTTTACTATATAGTATTTACAACATAAGAAGATGCAAAATCACATCTACTCGGATGAATCCTTCTCCTCCACGAATTTGATTTTGGAAATTAGAGAGAAGCCTGGAGTCATGAATGTGGTAATAGATAACTTTTTTAGAATTGAACTATTAGATACTCAACAGAGAAGTGTGTCGATATCAGAAACTTTCCCAGATGAATCTATTCTTAGTGTTGCTTCTCTCCCTTGGTATGATGATATTGTGAACTACCTTTTTTTTTGATAAAGTTCCGTATGATTTAACAAGAGTAAAAAAATATAAATTTTTTCCGGATATCCATTTCTACTAGTGGGAAGATCCATACCTTTCCAAGGAAGGTGCAGATTGCATTTGATAGTGGTGGATTCCTTAGAAGGAATACAACAATGTCCTGGAGCACTGTCATAAGCTCAAATTTGTTGGACACCATTATGGAAGTAGAACAACAACAAAAGTATTGGAATGTAGACCTTAATGGCCCACAATATTTAATTGTGTTGCAGCTTATGTGAAAGGCTGCTTTGACTGCAAGAAAATGGGAGGAAGCCTCAACTCCAAGCATTCGATATCCCTTTAGTTTATTCACATCTCAAATGTTTTTGATGCTTGGGGAATTGACTTTATGGGTCAATTTCTTAAAAATCAAAGATTCGAATACATCCTACTTTTCATTGATTATGTGAGTCGTTGGGTGGAAGCTATTCCCTCGCAGTCCGTCGATAATCATGTTGCTTTCTTAAGTACAACATTATCTCATGGTGCGAGATTCCTAAGATGTGATTTAAAACAGAGGTAGCAATTTTGTCAATAAAGAGGTCAGAAGCTTGTGAAGGAGTACGACATAGATCATCGTGTCGAATCTCCTTGCCTCCCACAATCGGATGACTAGGTTGAGTTATCCCATAGGATGATTAAGTCAATCATGCAAAAATTTGTTAGGACAGATATGAAGAACTGGTCTCAGTTGCTCGACTCGGTTTTATGGGCTTGTCAGACCATCCACAAGTCTCCACTCGGTATGTCTCCCTATCATCTGGTTTATGGAGGGTCATGCCATCTGCTAGTGGAATTGAGTCATAAGTCTTTATTGGAAGTTAAAATCTATAACTTGGACTCACAGAAAGGAGGTAAGAACTGAAAGATAGATATGAACAGACTCTTGGAATGCAAAGACTTTGCATATGATAACAACCTTTCTTTCCAGGAGATAGTCAAACATTGACATGAGAAGCACATCATAGGAAAGACTTTCGAGCCTTGACAGAAGGTGTGGTTATTCGATGTAAAGTTGAAGAATTTCTCGGGCAAACTCAAAAGTAAATGGATAGGGCCCTTTATCATGAAGATTGTGCATGATAATGAAAACATTATCATATCTAAATAGTCATATGACGCACAACCATTTGCAGTTAACAAACAGCTGCTGAAGATGTATTTAGATCATGACACATTCTTATCCATTGTCTATTCAATCAATGTGTTTTTCGATGAATATCTCATATCTGTGATATCAGAAGATTCAAATAATGTATCAAAAAACATTTTTATTTAATTCTTCTTTTCTATCTTTTTATTTTCTTTTCAATTCAATTATCAATTCTTTCATTCTTCTGATTATTTCACTCGTTCATTTAATTGTGCTATAATAAGGATATACTTCATCCTAGGTATAGGGGGGATGAGTCCTATTAGGATATTCTTTATTTGTTATTTCACTTGTCTTCTAACTTTTTGATAATTCTTTTTCCATACTTAGGGATATTTCACCCTAAGTATATGGGTAGGCAAGCCGTGTCGCTTATTATTTCGTATATTCTAAGTCTCGATCATCCCCAATTTGCTTACAGTCTGCTATACTTAGGATATGTTTATCCTAACTATAGGGGGGCACGATCGACGTCCTATTCTTTTTATCAATCATTACAATATAGGCTTTTCTATACTTAACATGAGTTATGTCTTCCTTTTTTGCTCTTGTATTACTACGAGGACATAGTTGAGCTAAGTATAGGGGAGGGGTGTATATGCACAAACACGTTAGCCATAACTCATACTTTCATATTTTCAATAAATGGATAAAATACGACTTTGGGTAGGGGTATACAATAAATCAACTGAAAAGAATGCATTCTTATAAATATATATGAAAAGTTTTCAGAAAATATTTGCTAAAATTGGTTTGAAACTATTTTATAGAACGATTGGGATATGGTTGTAAAATTTCTTGATTTTTTTGAAAATCTTTAAAAATATTTGTAAAATATTTTCAAACCATTTGAAAAATATTTTCTTCGTAAAATGTTTGTAAAAAGATTGTAAAAATATCTTCTTAAAATGTTTGTAAAACGTTTTCAAAAATAAGTTTTCAAAATGTTTGAAAAATGTTCGCAAAAATGTTTTCAAATTATTTTGAAAATCCTATAGATAAGATCGTAATAAAACTATTCAAATAAAACATGTATACATCTATATAAAATCATGTATAAAACATGTATATTCCTTGAATAAAATCTTTGTAAATCCTTGTGAATACTTTAAAATTCATAACTCTTCTGGTTTTTTAAAAATCCATAAAATTTTGGAAAATTCCAAAAAAAACTTAAAAATTTGCAAAATGTTTTCAAATCTTCTTAAAAATTTGGAAAATTTTTTGAAAAATCCCATACAATAGTTATAAATCAGAAAAATCTTTCTTAAAAAGATTTTCTTGCGTTACATTGCATAAATATTTTTCTAATTGATTTTAACAATTTAACAAGTCTAAATAAAGACATGAAGATTGGAGCTTGGTCTAGTTCTTAATCAATTTATTTCACAGGAACCTTATAGGAACTGGAAATGAAACTTTTTAGGTCAATGAGACTTAATTCTTTGAGTATTTAAGACTATGTTCACATAACATATTTATTATCCTAAGCAACATATTTCGAAGCATGCACATGACTTTTGCTGATAATGACCTAACTTGAACACCACACTTTACACTTGGCTCAAATTTAAGGACGTGGTGAGGGCAATTGATGAACCCAAAAATTGCCATCGCTAATCTCGTGGAAATTAATGCTTTAATGTTGTTCATTATAGGCACGGAGTTCGAATCTATCGGAAAGACCACTTGATTAATTTTACAATTAAAGCGAGCAGATAGATTTTTTACTTGGGCAAGCTCAAGGTCGAACTCAAGGAGGTTACTATCTCCTAGGCTAATTAATAGAAGATCTAGATACTAGGTTTTCCAAGAAGCATTTTTTTATATTTTTATACCATTAATTATGAAATGCAATTTCAGGCAAGTTTATGGACTAAAATGTAACTTCCCCAAATGAAGTCCAGAAAATCCTAACACATGGCTAGAAGGTGAAAAATGATGAAACTAAGACACTATATTTTTTGGGGGGGGGATTTTCGGATGCAAAATGAATTTATTTTGAACTAGTTATGCAGACAGTGTGATTTTTTGTAAATTGATTTTAATAAATAAAAATCTAATTATTTCTCAGAAATACAATTATCTTAGATGAGTCTCATCAAGAGGTATCCAGGAAAAATAATAGAACCAAAAAATATTGGATCTAAAGCTGATTAGAAATTAATTACTAAAATAACCATGTAATTTATTTTGGGCTCAATATATGTGTAAATGAAATGATTTTCGGGCACAATGTAGAACACATTAATTCCACCTATCGTAACTTTTTGGGATATTTTGGAGTAAAAATCAATTTAATGCAAATTTAAGAGCACACAGTGGGCAAAATATGTAATTGCCACCAAATTAATAATATTAAATCAACCAAAGCTCATAAAATTCTAATAATCATCTAAAGCATTAATTATTATACACTACACAATTTTTAGAATAAAAATATGGTGATGAAATGATGTTCAAATTCAGAAGCGAAGACAAGGGTGTGGATGCACTATAGAAAAAATTGATAATAAAACAAATATGTTGGTTGGACTAAAAAGGAAATACCTAGAACCCAGAGGGTTTGTCTACAATTTCCCTAAGTAGGCACGAGTGCCCCACATGACCTCAGCTGGCGGGTGCTCTTCTATTATTTGATGAAGTAAGGGGGCTACGGTGCAATTTCATCCGTAGCTGGGGACATGTCACAATTGAAGGCTTCCAGATAGGGGGCCTTCTTGAAATTTGCAGAAGCACGGAAGGTCAAGGTCCAAATTACCACTGCCCAGCTTGCTTTACATGTGTAGTCGAGGGAGAATGAGGGCGTTGACCGGATCGATTGAGGCCGGTACGCTAATCGAGGCGAGTGGAGGCACATTATCGGAGGGCTATACGGTGGTGAATAACGAGTGTTGTTGGTCGATGCTGAGGTGGGGCTCGGTGGAGCGAGATGCCAAGGAGCGGAGGAGTGGGGTATCTAAGGCGGAGAGCCGTCGAGGGCAGGAGATGGTTCGACATGCAACAATAAGGGTCAATATGTAAGGTAGAGCAAGCGACATGTGGAGGCACATATGGGATGAGGCATTAGCGCATAGAGGTTGAGGCATGCATGGCTGGTGGCAAGTTAAAAAGGAGAACCGGCTTGAGGTGGCAGACATGAAGGGGAAGTGTAAATGCTGGTACGGTAGCTGAGAGGAAAAGGACGAGGAGGAAGAAGAAGGAGGCGAAGAACATGGGAAGAAGAAAAGAAGGGGAAGAAGGAAATGGAAAGGGAAATTACCTAATGTTGATCGAATTCTTCTAGATCAGAGGGCGAAGCCCGATGGCTCGAGGCACAGTGCGGTCCAAGGAGCTGAGGGATAATGATCAGAGTCACTTGGGAAGAAAGGAGGAGTAGCAGAGCTCAACTCCGCTCATGGCCTTAAGAGGTGCGACGACCAGGCACCTCGAAGATGAGAAACTTAGTTGGACTCATGGCACGAAGGAGATCCGTGGATCTTGCCTGGAGGTCTTCACTTGGTGGAAAGCTTGCTATCATGAAGATGAGTGGAGCTTTCTCCTAGTGGTGGATGCACACAATGGGGCCAGTCGATGAGGCTTTATGTGTAGTTGGGGGTAAGTGCATGGCCCAAAAGATGAGGGAGTAGAGATCGAGGAGAGAAATGGGTTGGGTCCAGGGAAGAGGAGGGTGACTCGACCGGTAGAGGAGGGTGACTCGGCCGGTAGAGGCGGGCGATCATTGGGAGGTGGTGAAATAGGGAGGAATGAGGGAGGAAGAGGTGGGTGCAGGTCGTGGGAGGCGACGGTTGGGGGTGTGTAGAGGAGGGAGCGGCTCATGGCCTGTGCGCAAGATGGAGCGGAAGGGTAAACGTGGGGAGGAGAGCGGGAGGCGAAGAGAGAAGACAGAACAACTGTTGCGTCGCACTACGGAGGGCGGAATGGCGGGTTCGGGTTGTGCCAGAGTTGCAAGAGGATGGAGAGGGTAGAAAGGGGGTGGCATGTGGCATGCGGGGGAGGTAGCCACGTGACGGAAAAAAATAATTATTTAAAATAAACTAAAATAATAACTATTAATATAATTAAAGAAATATGATGGGGAGCTTGCACCTAGGTGCATGTAACTTTGCATGCACCGGCGCTTATATCTTCCACATTTTTTTACTTTTTTGAAAAATACCACCATGTATATTCATCCATATATCTCTCCAATCTGTCATTCGAATTTCGTCAGAAACAGAGACTCCTATGACCTCCATCCAGAATAGGTCAATTATTTATAAGTGCATGAATGATAATAATGAAAAATAGATGAAGAAATCCAGTTATTTACTTGGGAACAGAGCTCTATTTTCAACTTTTAGAGTGATGAATCACAAAATCATAAACCCCCTATTCCTAAACCTTGCTCGTCCCCTAGCAACTAAAATGAAATGCATAAGTGAAATGATATTGGATTCCATACTAAGGTCATGAACAAAAGGTGAAAATGGAGCTTGACTCGACCTTTGGATTAATGTTGTAGAGGAACTCCTTATGATAATTAGGGTTCTAATAACAACAACTTCCAAGTTTGCACAAGTCAATATTCCAAACCCTACTCAGAAGTCATCTTAGATCAACCCCCTCCCAAAGCATCATAGATGAACAATGGATAATTGTATATGGTGTGTGAAGAGTATTAGGTCTTCCCATCCAAGATGCCAGACCAACATGTAATCATCTCCTCCAGAAACTCATCCTCAAGGAGTGAGGTATTTCCTTCTAACCTTCTTCTCCTATCGCATCGCATCCACCTCCAGGTACCATCAACTCCTCTACTTCTACCTCGATTCATAACTTCTCATGTTAGAACACATCTCCAATACAACATAAAATAGCATCTCACATCATCCTACCTTCATGCTACTGATCTACCTGCCATATCTCCTCCATCTCCAATCTCGCTAAGATCGAAGAATCAACTCAAGATCCCTCATTCATTGCAGATATCCCATCCCCCTCTCCCTTCTTCTTCTCACGGTAATAGCTGCAGGTTGAATCCTTGGGAGACCCTTCTAGAGCGTAAAACTTCCACCCGCTCCATCCTCCTCGATCTACAATTCATAGAGAAGGAAGAGGAGTGGTCGGAGCTTTGTCGCACCACCATCCCAGTCCAATCGAGGAAGGGGACCATCCATCAAGCTACAAGTGGTGTAGGATCAATCTTGATCCTATAGCTTTGATCAATACCACTTTTAGCCCTCAGATCCTCCTCAAAGCACCTCTAGGATTATCTAATCTGCCCCAACCTGAGCCTCCCAGCCTTAGGAGACTCCAACCCAACCTGACCCTGGCCCAAGTTGTCTGCCTCGATCCGAGCCTCCTAAGATGTGCGGTAGGCACGCGACCTGGTTATTTTGCGTTGAAGCCCACTTACATTCTAATAATTGCAAAAACAACATGTCTATGGTGAATTTCATAGGAGTCCATCCAACTATAAAAAATTATAAATAAGCTCCCCTCTAGAGACTTAATTACAAGAAAAGTTTATTTTATTTATATTTTAGTCCTTGGATCTTGTTTATTTCACAACTCTTTCAATTTTTATCCAAAATTTGCATATAATATGTCATTTTGAAGCTCTTTTTATACTCTTTCATTGTGTATGCTTAATGACTTGATCATAGCTCATTTGAAATTAAATTTTTACTTGGATATTAGTTGAATTTATGCATGCAATTATATTGTCAGCATTTTTGATAAATATTTTGAGATAAATTGATCTCTTTGTAGGGGATAAAATAGTGGATGCTTGATTATTGTATTTTCCTGACATTTAAAGAACAAAATAATTTCTTTTGTGAATTGATTATTGAAAGAAGTTTGGGGATCATTCTATTTCGATCATCTTAAACTATGAAAGACTTGATCTCCTCAACTTTGGATTTTTATTGATAAATATTTCTTGGATTCCCCTTTAGATATGTGAATTATATTAAGGATTCGATTGATCATAGAATTTGAGGATTGAAGCTCCTACTCATAGTTCTATCTATCTCATCATATTTTTTTAAGTTCTTTCTCTTGCATTATTTTCTGACATAAAAATTCATATTTTAAATGACGCAATTACTTAGACTAATTTAAAACATTACAAAAGAATCGGTGTTCTGTCAGTTCAACCTTGGTGCACATACCAAGTAAAATACTCCACATATTCAAACTTGTGATTTTTTAATATGATTTCTGCATCTTATACCATGACATTTAAATTTTATTATTAAAAGAGGCAAAATTTGATTCATCAACCATTTGGAAGTGGAAGATATCCATGTCAGCATAGTCTACATTACCCGGCTACATCCATTTCAAGGAAAGGTAGCATGAGAATTCATTGCTTACTTGAAACAACTAAATTTGGAATAAAAATTGTACTAATGAGGCTGTATACTATATAATAACATCAAGTGATTAAATTGAATTGCTTAGATTTCTTGATTGTTGTTGTTTTAAATGGATTATAACTAAGATAGGAACTAAGAATCTTTGCTTATTAGATCCCTTATTTGATTAATCATTAGAATATGATTCAAAATGATTAACCATCATTTCAATAAGGTATGCACAAGTCATATGATGACATTCATGGTCTTCCGTCATTGCAAAGAACTCCTTCACCATAGGTTGTATTTTTGGAGATGCTCATGCATAGTCATGACTTCGGAATACAAATTTACATGGATCGAATACTTTATTTCTCAAAATAAATGAGTTGCATGCATATGATTGAGGTGATATAAGATTGCACATAATGTAATATTTTAATTCATTCATTGACGGTTGGTTTGATCAACAACATGCTAACTCCATATATGTGAGTGTGTGGGTGTTGAAGATCGAATAGGAAAATCAAGTTGGACTTTCAAGGTGGAAAGTGTTCATTCTTCTTTCACTATATTTGCATTTTGTCATATTATTGAGGTGCAACGAAAGTGGAAAGGAGATTTAGATCTCATACTAAGGCCTTTGTGTTACCCAATCTCATGCTTTGGATGCTTAGAAGGGAAAAACTTTCAAAGTACAAAATTTATGGGAACATTTTGATTGGATATATTTAAAATATTTAATCACCTTAATAAAGATTAAATAAAGTGAGTTCTTTTAATATCAGATGAAATCTCTTAATACATTAAACAAGCTACTTGAGGTCAATTATTTGACCGGTCCAAGCTATTCCGGTTCGATCTAGAAGCTAGAACTCATACTTGAGATAGAGCGCATAGCATATGTGCTCTCATCTATGATGTTTTAGAACAATTATATAGAGGATGCCCACATGTTCAACAAGAAGTGGGACAAGAACTACTCTTGCATCATTGTCTAATATGATTCAAAAGCAACCTATAAACATTGAATCTGCTCGTGATATCCCCTTGAATCTGAAGGAGATGTATGGAGATGTGAACCGAACTCTTTCTACATTAAGTTCCACTAAGAACATTATGAAGATAGAATATACCTCTGTGTTGCAATGGTTGCACATGTTAAACGGAAGCATGTCAAGAAGCAAGGATTTTGGAAGGGTTTGATCTAATATAAGAAGAAGATCAAATTGTTTATCAATATTCTAATGCTCTGACACATCTAACATCCATGGAGAAAAATGCCTACCATCACTGATAAGGCAAGATTCTGGAAGAATAATCATCATGAATATCTAAAGTCCTTATAGAAGAACAAAGGTATAACTCTTGCAAATAAGAAATCTACATTCATCATTGAAACCAACTTGCTTGTAGGATAAGAAGAAAGTTGAGTTGTCAATTCTAGTGCATCTGTTCATATATGCAATCAGTTGCTTATGTATAAAGACACATAAAACTTGAAGAAGGGGAAATAATCATCTAGATGGGATTCAACACAACAATTATAGCGATCACCAATGGAACCTGTAGACTATCATTATCTAGAGTTAGAGTTATATATTGTCTTTATGTACCAAATGTTAAAAGAAAATTAATATCTATATCTAAGCTAGTTAGACATTGTTATATTTTCCTATTCTATAATGAACCTATCAAAAGTCGTTATGGTAATTTTATAGTGGATAGTTCACTAACAATAGATAGAATCTATGAGCTGAACATGCATGAATGTGTCGAAAATGTAAATACCATTGTTAATAAAATTTCCAAAAGATCAAGAAAGGATGTAGATCATTTTTCTATGATCTACCATCAAAGACTTGGACATATGTCTATTGATAGGATCAATAGTCTTCTAATGGACGGATGTTTGGATTTTCTATAAGTCCTTGATTTACCAACTTGTGAACATTGTATTCGTGTAAAAATATCCTAGGAACTCTTCTCTAAGAAATGTGAAAGATGCTAAGGTGTACTTGACCTACATGGTATACATCTGGCTTTTGTACACATCTAGCATACACCCGGCTTCTTGGAACTGATGCACAAAGGCAAGCAGTTTGCATTCACATCCTCAACTCTTTGAGGTGCTATCCCTTTAGATAGGTCAGTACCATATCTTTGAGGAAAAGAAGCCTTTCTTGGAATTTTCCAGAATATAGAAATGTCCAAGGTGTACTATTAGTATGACTGTCCCAATACCCTCTTCTCTTTGCTTCTGAACAACATCAGAACTAAGATCTAAGAGGTATCCTTGAGATCATATCTTGAGGTATTGAACAACCAGATTATAAAACACTTATTATTATCATCCTTATATCATTCGAAATGATTAGAATATTATCTACATTCAACATGATGAACACAATGGCACTCCCACTAAGCTTCACATGGTTCATCAAGATTTTATCTGAAATCATAACATTTATAATTTCATCAAATCTTACGTTCCAACTACAAGAAGCTTATTTGAGTCCAAAGATGGAGTTCTTTAGCTCGCACACCTTGCATTCCTCAACCATGAAGCCCCGGGCTACTTTATATGAATATCCTCAGAGATGTATTCATAGAGGAATGCAATCTTGACTCACATCATGAAGATGTCATAGTCAAGTTGTGTAACTATAGTTAGCAATATTCTGATGGGTTTAAGCATGGTCACTAAAGAGAAAGTCTCATCGCAAGCGATGTCTTCTCTTCGGTGTACAACTCATGGCTACAAACCATGCTTTGAATGTCTCTACCTTCTCATCAGGTTCCCTCCTTCTCTTGAAGATCCATTTACACCACAATGGGTCTTACCCATATAGTTGGATCCTCGAGGGTCTATATACAACATTTGTATATGAAGTCTACGTTAGACTTTATTGCTAACATCCATCTTTCCATGATATGATCTTCAGAAGCATCATCACATGAAGTCAGATCATTGTCAGATTCAACTGACACATGGAATTCATCCTCAAACTTATTTGAAGAGGTATTAATGTTTCATCTTTTATTGTCTATTTAGTTTCCGATTTCAGGAGACTCATTATATTCTAAAGATTAAATGAGTTCCTTCACTTCATTTTCATCTTGATTCTTTAAGAGTCTCAACATCTAAAAATCACATTCTCAGAGATAAGATCTTTTAAGAATCTCAAGGTCATAAAGTAGGTATCCAATACCATCCTTTATTTTCCTAATGAAGTAGCATCTCCAGTGTCAGATTCCAACTTAATCACATGGAACCTTATTAAGGATATATATATAGTCTCTACCACATATATATATACACCTGGAAACTAAGAGATAATTATGCTAATATTAATCATTGATCAAATCATGTCACACATGATCAATTGTATCTCCCTACAACTCTATTGAGTTAAGATTCATTTGGAGGATTGAGGTAGGAATGATATTCACATCTCCATGAGGTATTCCTTGAATTCATCTAAAAGGTACAAGCTACTTGGTTAGATCAAATTCATTTCATCTTCCTTCAAACTTTGATTCTAAACCAAAATTGTGAAATTTTTGAACATTTCAAAGTTTTCTAAGCGAAGAGAAGAAATCTCATATCACAAATAATCATCAATAGATATCACATATCCAAAATGTTTACTATGATATAGATGATTCACATACATCAATATGTATGAGATCCGGAATACCTTGACATCTTACACCTTTCCCAAAGAAGGGTGTATTGGAAATTTTACTTTGAATACAATATTCATAAGTATGCAAGTTTTGAAATTTTAGACATTCTAAAGTTTCATCTCTTACTTGTCCATTGATCTCACCAACAGACATATGTTCAAAACATTATGCCAGATCATTGTCAAATGATCTTTATCCTCCTATTTATCTTAAAAGGTTTAATTTTCAATATTAGAAATCTTAATGAACCATTCATTAATTTTCTAATTTAGCGGAGTCCACTAGATGTTAGATTACTATCTGAAATATATCCATCATAACTCTCTATGATAGGTTTATTCTAGAATTCATGTTTATTTCCAACATTTAGAAATAAACTATGACTGTATTCTAATATCCAGGTCACAGAGAAATTCTCTATGACTAAGGGCTCCCACCGAAAATATGAAGTCTATTGATCCAACAGAAATTGTTGCAACAATTGCATCACTTCCAACATAGATGACTAATAAACTTTAAGATCAAATTTATAATATTCTAATATAGATGAAACCAATTGCAAGTGTCATTAGAAGATTGAGATACAATTATTAGACTTTACCTTATCAAATAAGGAAGTCAATCTCAATGATTTTATGTAGATTATTCTGATGTACTATCTGATTCCTTCTCTAAGGATTCTAGACAGATTTGATAGTCATACTATCAACACATCAAATTATTGCAGTATTGGCATTCATCCAACTCTTTGGATGTCATATGGAAGTCACAGAAGTACATTCAACTCTTTAACTATACTTCTTACTTGGGTCCAACCCATGCTTCCACTACGCTCCCTTTATCTATAAGCAACCATTGCTCAAGACCAAGGATCTCTTATGTTAAAATCAAAAATTTCAATATAAGAGTATTTCAACATTTATACATGCTTCATTCAATTCATACAATATGAATATTATGAAGCTTCATGAATGACTAGATTATAGTAGAATGATGGCACTCATCGTATCTACATCTATTTAAACTCTTAAAACTTAGGTTTAGGTAGATACTCAAACAATTTGAATACATCATCTTCTATAGAGCCACCATTCTTCATAATGCAGAGAACCATGTCATTCATGATTATACGTCGAGAGCACATATATATGCCCGAACATCTTCTTAGATTTTATAAGGTTTATTTGATAATTGCGATCATTGTCGACATGTCACTTTCAAAAGTGCATTCGATGAGATCAAGACTTATAGAGACATACAAAACCTAGGGTTATAGTCCTATTGTCTATTTAATTATCATTCATCATTATTATGAGGAAACTTGCACATTGCAACCACATGCATTATGTGTCTAATTGCAAGTACAATATATGGATCATGGGTCCAATTCATGATATTCTACTGGTTATTATTGAGTATAACAATGAGTGGGATTAAAGAAGGGTTGTCTGAAATAAGAAATTTGCATAAATATATATAATTTACTTTGATTTAGGAATTTTTATATCAAAGTTGTTTTGCCATGTTAACAATGACAGTTCATTCCCTTAATCACTTTCAATGTAAGAGATATACTTACCATTATATCTCAACAAGATCTGGGATCTCCTTCCTTATCTTTGTTACATCCCAATAATATGAGAACCTGTAACTCAGATAAAAAGAAGCGGGAACACATTCCGCCTTGCAAGTCCAACTTGCATCTCCCAATTCGATCTTTAACACCCAGGCCCACCACCCCTAAGGTGATGTTGACCCGCCATTAGTTGAACCAACTGTCAACAAGAATACAACTCACTATGCGCAATCCAATACCACCCCAATAATATGAGGATCCGATATTGGGGTCACTACGCATACGTCCTTACTCTTTCGAAAAGCGACGAGCCCGATCCAAATGGATCGTATGCAGGAGCTGTCACTTCAGACAGACATCTCCTACATACAATATCTAGCGACGGAACCCTTCGCCTTGACGGGAGACCATGGATGTCACTTATGCGATCCTCCATCTCTTATTCAAATTTTAATTAATTATTATGAATCATATTCATATAATTAATTCTTCCAAGGGAAATAATAACTCTATTTATAGAGTGTTTCAATTGGACATAATTAATTCAATCATATTAAATTAATTATCAATCCAATTCAATCAACAAACTTGATTGTTTTTACTTGAATATATATATGGTATTATCTCAAAGTACGTATTAATTCGAATTTTAATAATTAGAAAAATACATCATGATCTCTTAGGCATCATTCATTCCCTACCTGCTGTCATGGCCAGTACCGGCGGGAGTGGGACGAACCGCAACCGGTGCGACCTGCTACCCCAGTGATACCCGACTAGACACCATATTCGCCTCGGGAAAAAATAATGCTGAGTCAATCACTTTTTACTTTAGATGATCATCGGTTCTTCAACCGAAATTATACCATATAGTAATAATCAAAACCTTTTTTTTATAAGGAAATTTGCTAGACAAATTCCCAATCCTATTTAAGCAAGGAGTTTGATGATTGTGTTTCCAACTATGATCTAGATCAAATCTAATCAATTTATTGGTTGAGGCCAAGTCAATTAAGGAAATAAGCATCATTCAATATTTCTCAAATATTTTCCATAATTATTCATGAAATAAACAATTAACTTCACCAATTAACAATCACATGGTTCTTGATTAGGAATGTGATTTCAGCAGTGATCCCTACTTACTAAAATTAACATATCTCAATCAATTTAAATCCAAATTAGACAAAATTGATTTTCAAAGATTGCTAATTTGATTTAGGATAGAACCTAAGTGATATTTCACGCATTTCTAGGTGTATCAAAACAGTAATTAACACATTAATCATGTTAAGATTCGCAGTTCCCGCAACAGTGAATACATGTTCATTAATTTGATCATAACTTGGAAATCACGCAAACTCAGATCCTATAGTTTCCTTATTTAATGGGGAACAAAATCCAAGTTTTATTTTCGTATTTAAACAATTTAAACAGGGCCGAAAATAATCACTAAACAGAGATGCGGAAATGAAATGCGATAAAACTTTCGCAACCCCAACGAACCCAAGTCACCTTCGGTTTTATGGTTCGTATCCAAAATCTTCGAACCTGGATCTGATACCACTTGAAGGATATGGGATAATCCTCAAGCACATCACGTAAACGTGAGCGTCGTATCGAATACGATGAGAAACGATTAGTCGCACTAGTTGTTCTATGCAGCGGAATTTAAAAACAAATTCATGCGACGAAACCACATGATCCAAGAACACTTCTCGGATCGTTCCATCTAAACCACAAACAAGTAATAAGATCACCTCTTGAAGCGTGGTTGCGATCGAGTCTCTAAACGAAGAGAACTCCTGTCTTAAGTCCGATCCGACGGAGGAGACGCTTGCGAGTGTGGGGATGAATCGCGTGCTTCTCGCAATCCATGTTGATGATCCAAGCGAGGGATCTCCTGATCTCGACACACGAGATCCGACGTCTTATTCACAAGCGAGGCGCACCGAAGGAGACGGAGATCCACGAGCAAACGATCGGGCAGCATAACGACGATGCTGCGACGATGGAGACTCTCTCTAGAGCATCCATGGTGGACGGCCATGAGAGAGGATGAGAGAGGGCTGACGTGTAGAGAGAAAGAGAGAGAGAGACTTATGTTCTCTTGTGTGTAGAGAAGAGCAAAGGGGTGCCCTTCGATTTATAATATTTTGGGATCCACGGATCTCAATCTATGGGCCACACAAATCCAATGGCTCTTATTGATTTGTGTTTCTTTTAATGGCCAAGATTTGTGTTGGTAAAAATCAACAACAATTAATTTAATTTAGATTAATTATATATTGATAAATCAATATAAATCAATCCCAAATCAAATCAAGCAATCATGGAGATTATTGGAATGAAGATTGCCTCCTTCCATAATATGGGATTTGGTGGCAATCTCATGTAATCTCATGATATCTCATGAGATTACATTATTTCACGGAAATCTCCAAGATTTACAACACTTGTTGTAAATTATTCAACAAAAATAATTAATAATTATTTTGTGAATATTGCAATCCTGCCATTGGAAAATTGTGAATCACATTCACAACCCAAAATAAAATGTGAATTACATTTTCAATTAATTGTCCAATGTGAATCCAATTCACATCAACATTTAATTAACAAATGTAAATTACAAATTGCCCTCTCTTATATATTATAAATCATATTTATAATATAAATGATTAATATGGATAGTGCGCTATCCATATTATTCATATCCATGATAATTAAATCATATTTAATCATATTGGATCTCTATTCTCATGTGCCCAAATAATGTGAATCACACTCACATTATTTACATCATTGATAATTAAATCACATTTAATTATCTAAGATAAATCTCTTTATAATATGAATCAAATTCATATTATTCATGATAATTAAATCACATTTAATTATCCATTTTCTCAATGCTCGGATACATATATCAACAATGAAATTATCCTAAACTCTTTCAAGGATAATGCGCTTTCTCTGCGGATACTTGGAAATAAGGACAGGGCGATTGTATTGTTCCACGTATAGTGACTTGGATATTGAGATCACATCTCAAATCCAGATCTCGAGCCTCCCATAGATGCTTGATTAAATCAAGACCGCAAATCTAATCTTCTCATTGAATCCGAATCGCACTCAGATCAATGTACAATATTTGGACTAAGATCAGATTACTTCTCTACTGAGAGGAGTCACTAAAATCCAGACCTATTTCATCACTCCCTAGGAATGGAAGCGTCATGGTTATACAATCGTTTATGATCACATCACCCTCAGGTATTCCCAATACCTGTACATCCTGCATACTGGAAGACTCAGAATAATCCCGAAGTATAAGATCAATTTTACACTGTCTACTTCAGGGATTTATCATTAAGTTTCTCATTCGATCATTGGGAGTCGGTATAGATCATATACTTTCCAAAAGCATATATCATACCTAGGTCTTGATCATATACTTTCCAAAAGTATATATCAAACCTACAGATTCAGTCAAGCTTCCAAAGCGAGACGACCGTGCGCGGAATTTGATTTTCCCAATATCTCATGAGTGAGCTCATGTCTTCCGGTTCAGTAATGAACCTGTATGATCCCTTTGAGAGATCGTATTACTCATATGCCCTTATATGCACACTAGCGTGCCGGTGTATAGACCTTGATTAGGTCATCAACCTATTGGTCTGCCAATTGTATATACTGAGACATATAGTAACACATCTGTCTCCAGTCAGAGGATGCGTGCCTATATCATGACATACGATATAGGACTTTGGTTATCTCGATCTCGTTAAGTCAACTTTGTGACCTAACTAATCTGACACCTCCGAATCTCTATTCCTATGCAGAGGACCTACATCAAGAGGTCGGTCAGATATCAGCCTAACTGAGAAAGGATTGCCATCTCCTACTCAGGCTGGAGATAATCTCTTAATAATCATTTGACGAGGCTTGATGAGTCCTCAATCTAACTCATTAGATGTTCATCCAAGCACCAGCCTCTAAGATTCAATATTTGAATCAACAGTTGTATGATCATCAAGATGGCCATGGTACATAACCCTATTTATACTAAGGGACCTATTATGCAAATTATGTATTCTTCATTTCAGATTAGGGAATGATATTCACAATAACATTTATTGCATAATGGCTCACCGTGGGCTCGCATGTACAACAGATTCAACTTCATATGATAAATCATTAAAAGATCATGATATGGATAATTGTAGTCTAGCAATGAAATCTAATATAGACTCCGTGCACAAGAATGGTGTATGGATCCTTGAAGATCTTCCTAAATGGGTCAAACCAATTGTGTGCAAATGGATCTTCAAGAGAAAGAGGAGAACCGATGTGATTGTAGAGACCTTCAAAGTTATGTCTAGCAATCAAGGGCTACATACAAAGAGAAGGCATCTATTATGATGAGACAGTCTCTCCTGTAGCAATGCTTTTCCACTGGGGTATTGCTATATATAGTTACACATCTCAACTAGGACATCTAGTAGATGGATGTCAAGATAACATTCCTCAATGAATACCTCTAAGATGATATCTATATGGATAGGTCCTAGGGCTTCATAGTTGAGGAAGGCAAAGTGTGCAAGCTACAGAAATTCATTTATAATTTCAAGGCTTCTCATAGTTAGAACATTCTATTTAATGAAACTAGAAAGAGTTATGGTTTCATTTAGAATGAGGATGAACCATGTGTATACAAGAGGCTTAGTACGAGCGCCATCTTATTCATTGTGGTTTTTGTGTATGGCATCCTTATTAGTTGGAATGATATTGGGATAATTATCAGTATTGAAGTTTAGTTGTCACATGCTTTTGATATGAAAGATCTCAAAGAAGCATCTTATATCTTGGGTCTAAAGTTGTTCAGACATAGAGAAAAGAGGATATTGGGACTATCACAACAAGTATGTATGAAGGAGAACTTGTAAAGATTCAAGATGGATAATTCCAAGAAATATTTCCATCCTTTAAAACATGGTATTCACTTATCTAAAAGGGATGATCCCTCAAACTGTTGACGAAAAGAAAGCCATGGCTTGATGCCCTTATTCATTGGTTGTAGGAATCTTAATGTATGACAAGCTGTGTACAAAACCTGACATCTACCATGCAGTGAGAGTGGTAAGCCGTTGTCAATACTTCTATGGAGAGAAACACATGACCACGAAAAGCATAAAATCAAGTACCTAAAGAACTCAAAACCTCATCTTGATTTAAAGAGATAATGATATCCAAGTTTTAGGGTACATAAATTTAGACTTCGAATCAGTTGTGGATGATAGGAAGTCAACTTCAGGGTTTTTATTCCTATTGACGGTGGTGTAATTAGCTTGAGAAGCAAGAAACAAGACACCATGGCTTACTGAACAACTGAAGCATGAAACATAATCACATTGGAAGATGCTAAAGAGGATGTGTAGTTGTTCAAAACTTGGAATAGTTTCCTCATCAGAATCTCCCATTCCATTGCTCTATGATAATACAGATGTCACAGTGCAAGCAAAGGAACCTTAGTGGCACTAAAAAGGCAAACACATGGAGAGGAAATATCACATTACCTAGGAGATAACTAAGCATGGTGATATCTCCATCACAATGGTTGCCTTTGCTGACAAAATTTTTTAATCCGTTTACCATGATTTTATCACAAAAGATCTTTATCTAGAATCTAATAAATATGGGTTTAATAGTTGTGCAAGAATAGATATGTTGGACGTGTATGCCCTTGGCAAACCATTTATGTTAAAGGGAAGCATGGATCTCGAAAGGTTCTGATCCACAAGAAGAAGAAAGTTCAAATTGTAGAGTAATAATCTAATGCTTCAACATATCTAACATCCATTGAGATGGATGTCTACCATCGTTACTATAAGACAAGATTTTGGAAGAGCAATCATCCTGAATACCTAAAGTCCCTCGGGCAAAGGTATAACTATGGCAAATAAAAAATCTACATTTATCATTAAAACCAACTTACTCATAGGACAAAAAGAAAGTTGTGTTGTTGATTATGGTGCTTTTGTTGATGTATGCAATCAGCTTCTTATGTTTCAAGACAACAGAAACTTGATGAAGGTGAGATAGTCATCCCAATGGGATGTGATGCAATTGTTGTGATTTCCAATGTAACCTGTAGACTATCATTATCTAGTGGGCAATCCTACATATTAGAGATTGTCTCTATGTACCAAATGTTAGACAGAATATAATATCTATATGTAATATAGATAGACATAGACATACTCTCCTATTCTGTAGTAAACTTAACATAAGTCATTATGAAATGATCGTGCATGAATGTTTCATGAATGTCAATACCACTATTAGTAGAAACCATGAAATATTAAGAGAGGATGGAGATCATTTTACTATGTTCTAGCATAAAAGAGTTAGACATGTGTTTATTGATAGGATCAATAGACTTGTAAAGGATGGACCTTAGGATTTCCTGAATGTCTACGATTTACCAATTTGCTAACATTATATTCTTGGAAAAATATCAAAGGCACCCATCTCTAAGAAATATGAAAGGTGTGAAGTTATAGACCTAATACATGATGGTGTATGTGGTCCCTTCCATACTACGACTCGTAATAGACAAATATTATGTGACACTTATTGATGATCACACACAGTATAGTTTTGTCTTCTTTTTACGTCACAAATATAAACCATCAAAAAGTTCAAAGAGTTCATGACTTTGGTTGAGAACCAAACCATAAGGAAGATAAAACGAATTCGATTTGATCGAAGTGGCAAATACCCCTCACATGAATTCAAAGAAAACTTAAGGAGAGAAGAATTATTTCCAGTCTCACTCCTCTATGTACTTTTTAACTTAACCAAATTGTATAGAGACACAATAGAACTATGTTTGATTTGGTAAGATCAATGACGAGTAGAGCAAATTTACCTCTTTATTTTCAGTGGCATGAATTAGAGAATAGATCTTATGTCCTAAGCAACATCCATCTAAATATGTACCTAAAACCCCTAATGAGATTTGGCATGGTACGAAGCCAAGTGTACACCACATGAGGATTTGGGGTTGTTTGTCGATGCAAAAAATGTGGATGCAAGTAAGTTGTAATTTATACTAGAGAAAGCTATCTCATTATATGTATAAAGAATGATATTGGTTATTAACTTTAAGATACTGGTGCTTCAAAGATATTTGTTTATAGAAATGTCTAGTTTTTGAAGATGATGTCCTCAAAATTCAAGATAGTAATGAAGTTAAGGAAATAATGGAGTTCAGCAAGATTCATGAAGATCTCATGACTAGCCATTCATCCACCTTTATGCTTCCATTTTGTATTTAAATCCCTATAAAAACACATGAAAAATATTGCTAACTTACACAAATTAACAATCATTAGTTATCTATAATATTGTATGAATATATGTATTTAAATCCAAAATAAAAGAATAAAGAAAAGAAAAGAAAAATAAATGAAGTATCAAAGAAACTAAATGACCTAACCTTGAGACCGAGTCAATATTGACTAGGTCAACAAGGAATAAACTGGGAGGAGATAAGGGCCAGATACAGTATATAGAAATCCTAATTTTTATTCTAAAAAGTAGCCATTTTTACTCGATTTTATTTTGCATTTTATGCACCATAATTAATAAAATGATCTACATGAAACTTGTACAAAAAGATGTAGAGAATATTACAAAAATTATTGTATATAAAAATAATGCTTAATATAACTGAGACACATAGATGAAAAATTAGTAAATTGAACTTCACATACCAATGTTTTCTCCATATGAACTCAAACTCACCAATCTCACCTCTATTGTATTTAAAATTAAATTATCTATTTAACGAAGGTAGTGAAAATGGTGTTAAGATGTAGAAGTCAGCTTTCTAGGGTCCTATTGTATT
Source organism: Ottelia alismoides (assembly GCA_037367405.1). Lineage (NCBI taxonomy): Eukaryota > Viridiplantae > Streptophyta > Magnoliopsida > Alismatales > Hydrocharitaceae > Ottelia > Ottelia alismoides. The sequence continues at coordinate 335,609 of JAZKJV010007846.1, read as the reverse complement.
CTGTATATGTGTATAATATTCATATATTTTATCTTTTGCATTTATAATCTCTTTTATTTTAAACAATTTTATATACTATACAAAATATAAATAAAATAAGACAGATAAATAAATTAATAAAAATATCAAAAATAAATAATTGATATTAAAATATTTTGTATATTATACAGATATTTATTTATGTACATAAATACAACTTTAAAAATTTAACAAATGTTTGCAAATAGACTTTAAATATGTTGTAAATAAATTAAATATTTAAATATAGCATTATATATAAAAATAAATAATTAAAAATGCAAATACATAAATTGTATAATAATACATAAGTAATAGTATATAAATAATAATACCTACTCTATTAGGTAGTAAAAATAAAAAAATCATAATTAAATGGTTTGGAAGTAAATAAACAACTTTGATGTTTTGTCACTTTATTAATAAAATTTGTAGCTATTTTATTTTCATTTATTTTGTTCTTTATTTTTTATTTTATTATGTAGCTAGCTCAGCTGGACTAATGGGGGCGCCCGATACGTTGACCCGTTGGTAAATTGTACACCTTCCAACTGCCCTCTATGTCAGAACATGTGAAGCCACCTACCCCCTTCCCTTCTCCATTTTTGGCAATGATCTGTTGTTCGAGATGACCTGATTTTTTCATCGAAACTCTTCGCAACATGATCCTCCATCTCACCATGACTTGATCATCAATGTATGTATACTCCATCACATGCAATCTTGTGATCTTTCTAGCTCCTCCACCTGTCTATAAATAAAACCCAATCATAATTTTTACCCTTTTAATCACTCTTCTTCAATCCGTAACCCTAAAAGAATAATTTAGAGTGCGTTCTTAGGGACAATGAGCTACCTTAAGTCCTGTCGATGTGGAAAAGTAGGAGGAGAGTGAGATCCAACTATCACTGAAACCACTCCAGCGAAGGCTTCGCCTGCTCTAAGTATTCCCTATCGAAATGATTTTCTTGAATTTCTATGTTAGTTTAATTTCATCATTAAGTTTCAAGGCTTTTGTTTGATGTATTTCCATCTTTTAGCCTTAGATTCTAATAGTTAGCATTCATCTGAGCACTAGGATTCAGCCATTGTCTTATCTTGAAAACACACTATTCTGACCACCGCATTCACTCCCATTTCACTCCTCTCCATTTTTTCCATCATCTCGCACCATCTTCCACCCTTTATTTCACAAAAATCAAGGAGATCAGATCTCCATTTCCGTCGCATGTTGGAGCTCATCACCCTATCCATACCGCTTACTACCAGCTTCAATCAAAGGGACGAGTTTGTTCGTCTTGAGCCCCTTAACATTTTGGTACATGAGTCAGAATCTGAGGGAGCCCTTGGAACTTGGATAAAAGAAGGAGAAAGCTCTCCATGTCGCTGAAGACGAAGACCTCTCCATGTCCCTATCGTTGGAACCTGGACTTTATTGAGACGCCCTGCAGGTGCATGGAGGCCCCATGAAGCCGTAGGGCTGGTCAGCAACCCAGGACTCAGGTAGAGAAAGGAGAATCGCTGGATCGATGCTCGTCGGGGAATCCCTTCTTCCCCGTTCTTCCAGACGAGCTCATAGTCGTTGGATCGAAGGCACATCCCGTATTTAATCTAGGACATTGATTTCAAGTAAAGCGGTACGTAGCCCTTGCCATTGGATGATAAGTGAAGGACACGTGGGCACACCTTAACCACCTGATCAAAGAGCACACCTGCCTCACGTGGCCCCTTGGGTATATTGTGATTCCACCCCATGCACTTCATATTTGATATTTACCCCTATTAAAATAAAACTGCATGTAAATAAATAGGATATTTTACAACTGTACCCTAGAGCTTTAGTGTATTTGCAATTAGCTCCAGTCCATATCACCTTACATGGTCCCCTACATGAGGTGCCTATTAGATGAATTCATGGAATAGCTTATAGAGATATGAATCTCATTTCTATTTCAATCCTTCTAATGTACCTTAACTCAAGAGAGTTGTGAGGAGATACAATTGGATCATATCTGACATTATTTAATCAATGATGAATTTTTGCATAATTACCTATTAGTTTCCAGGTATATGTGGTAGAGACTACAATATATACCTAATAAGATTCCATGCAAGTAAGCTGGAACTTAGCACCTGAGAGTGCTACTTCATTAGGAAAATAAAGGATGGTATTGGATACCTACTTTATGACCTTAAGATTCTTAAGAAGATCTCATCTCTGAGAATGTGATTTTTAGATGATGAGACTCTTAAGAATCAAGATGAAAATGTAGTAAAAGGAACTCATTTAATCTTGAGAAGATAATGAGGCTCCTAAAATCAGAAACTAAGAGAACACTTAAAGATTAAACACTAATACTTCTTCAAATAAGTTTGAGAATGTATTCCATGTGTCAGTTAAGTCTAACAGTGATTGGACTTCATATTATGAAGCTCCTAAGGATCATAACATGGAAATATGGATGTTAGAAATGAAAGTCTAAAGTAGACTTCATATACAAGTGTTGTATATGGACCCTCGAGGATCCACCTATATGGGTAAGACCCATTAAGGTGTAAATGGATCTTCAAGGGAATAAGGGAACCTGATGAGAAGGTAGAGAGCTTCAAAGCACGGTTCGTAGCCATGAGCTGCACATCGAAGAGAAGTCATCGCTTGTGATGAGACTTGCTCTCCAGTGACCTTGCTTTAATCCATCGAAATATTGCTAACCATAGCTACACAACTTGACTATGACATCTTCATGATGTAAGTCAAGATTGCATTCCTCTATGAATACCTCTCTGAGGACATTCACATGAAGCAGCTCCAGGACTTCATGGTTGAGGAAAGCAAAATGTGCAAGCTAAAGAAACTCTATCTTTGGACTAAAATAAGCTTCTTGTAGTTGGAACATAAGATTTGTTGAAATAATAAATGTTGTGATTTCAGATAAAATCTTAATGAACCATGTGAAGCTTAGTGGGAGTGCCATTGTGTTCATCATGCTAAATGTAGATAATATCCTAATCATTTGCAATGATATAAGGATAATAATAAGTGTTTTGTAATCTTGTTGTTCCATACCTCGAGATATGATCTCAAGAATACCTCTTAGATCTTAGTTCTGAAGTTGTTAAGAAGCAAAGAAAAGAGGGTATTGGGACCGTCACATTAATGGTACACCTTGGACATTTCTATTTTTTAGAAAATTCCAAAGAAAGGCTACTTTCCCTCAAGATATGGTACCAACCTATCTAAAGGGATAGCACCTCAAAGAGTTGAGGATGTGAATGCTAAAACTGCTTGCCATTGTGCATCAGTTCTGAGAAGCCAGTATATGTTAGATGTGTGCAAAAGCCAGATATCAGACAAGCAACGGGAGTAGTAAACTATTACTAATCCTACTATGGTGATAAAATACTTTATTGCAGTAATAATAATATCTTCATAGAGGACAAGACTTTTGATATAGTGATCTCAAAGTCTTATCTTCAAGAAATTAAGACTTTATAGATAGTGATCTAGAAGGTCTTAACTACGAATACCTTATGAGATAGACATCTCCAGGAATAAGTTTATTCTGATAAGGATAAAATTGCATACTGGTTATAATAATTATTGAGGTGTAGTAGGACACTATGACTGATATGATTTAGTATTGGTTGCATGAGATGCAACATTCGCATTGGATGCGAACACTGTTACTCGGAGATATGCAAGTGCCGTAAAAGGACTTGGCGTAGTCTCTTGGGAACAGAGTGACTGATTAGCTTACCTAGCTATTTTTTTAAATAGCCTATGATTGTCATAAGAGTGTGGGTTTAAATGATTAGACCATTAATGGCTCTTTGGGCTAGTGGGAGATTGTTGGACATGCGAGCTCACAGCGAGCCATTATGCAATAAATGTTATTGCGAATATCATTCCCTGATTTGAAATGAAGAATAGATAATTTGCATAATAGGTCCCTTAGTACAATTAGGGTTATGTACCATGGCCATCTTGATGATCATACAGCTTTTGATTCAAATATTGAATTATAGAGGCTGGTGATTGGATGAACATCTAAAGAGTTAGATTGATGACTCATCAAGCACCGTCAAATGATTATTGAGAGATGATCTCCAGCCTGAGTATGAGATGGCAATCCTTTCTCATTTAGGCTTATATCTGACTGACCTCTTGATGTAGGTCCTCTGCATGGGAATACAGATTCAAAGGTGTCAGATTAGTTAGGTCAAAGAGTTGACTTAACGAGATCGAGATAACCAAAGTCCAATGTCTTATGCTGTCACGATATAGGCACGCATCCTCTGACCGGAGACAGATGTGTTACTATATGTTTGAGTACGTACATTTGGCAGACCGATAGGTTGATGATTAAATCAAGGTCTATACACCGGTGCGCGGGTGTGCATATAAGTGTATATGAGTAACACGATCTCTCAAAGGGATCATACAGGTTCATTACTGAACCAAAAGACATGAACACACTCATGAGATATTGGTAAGAATCAAATTCTGTACATGGTCATCTCGCTTTGGAAGCTTGATTGAATTTGTATGTTTGACACATACTTTTGGAAAGTATATGATCAAGACATAGGTATAATATATATGCTTTTAGAAAGTATATGATCGATACCGACTCCCAATAGTCAAATGAGAAACTTAATGATAAATCCCTGAAGTAGACAGTATAAAATTGATCTTATACTTCGGGTTTACTCTGAGTCTTCCAGTATGCAGGATGTACAGGTATTGGGAATACCTGAGGGTGATGTGATCATAAACGGTTGTATAACCATGACGCTTCCATTCCGTGGGAGTGATGAAATGGGTCTGGATTTTAGTGACTCCTCTCAGTAGAGAAGTACTCTAATCTTAGTTCAAATGTTGGACATTAATCTGAATGTGATTCAGATGAAATGAGAAGATTAGATTTGCGGTCTTGATTTAATCAAGCATCTATGGGAGGCCCGAGATCTGGATTTGAGATGTGATCTCAATATCCAAGTCACTATACGTGGAACAATACAATCGCCCTGTCCTTATCTCCAAGTATCTGCAGAGAAAGCACATTATCCTTGAAAGGGTTAAGGATAATATCAGTGTTGATAATATGTATCCGGGCATTGAGAAAATGGATAATTAAAAGTGATTTAGTTATCATGATTACTATGAATTCGGTTCATATTATAAAGAGAGTTATCTTAGATAATTAAGTGTGATTTGATTATCAATAATGTATATAATGTGAATGTGATTCAAATTATTTGGGCACATGAGAGTAGAGATCCAAGATGTTTAAATGTGATTTAATTATCATGGATATTGAATAATGTGGATATCACAATCCATATAAATCATATATATTATAAATGTGATTTATAATATATAAGAGAGAGCAATTTGTAATTTACATTTGTTAATTAAATGTTAATGTGAATTGGATTCACATTGGACAATTAATTAAAAAATGTAATTCATTTTTTATTTTGGGTTGTGAATGTGATTCACAAATTTCCAATGGCATGATTGCATTGTTCACAAAATAAATTGGATTTATTTTTGTGAAATAATTTGCAACAAAGGTTGTTGCAAATATTGGAGAAATTAATGGGATAATGTATCTCATGGAATAAAAGTAGAAGAAGCCACCTTCCTTGTAGGGAGGGTGGACGGCCACATTTCCTACATGGAATGTGGTGGCCGTCCACTCCCTTTATGGAAGGAGGCTTGCCTCCTTTCCTAATTCTACAATGGAGATTGAATTAATATAAATCAAATTATATTCAATGTATATTTGATTTTATTAAATTAATTCTTGTTGGTTTTTACCAACACAAATCTTGGCCATTAAAAGAAACACAAATCAATGAGAGCCACTGGATTTGTGTTGCCCATGGATTGAGATCCATGGATCCCAAAATATTTTAAAAGGAGAGGCACCCCTTTGCTCTTCTTTACACACAAGAGAACATAAGTCTCTATCTATCTCTCTAAACGCCCACTCTCTTTCTCTCATATTGTCGTCCACCATGGATGCCTTAGAGAGGTTCTCCATCGTAGCAGCGTCGTCGTTATGATGCCCGATCGTTTGCTCGTGGATCTCTGTCTCCTTCGATGCGCCTCACTCGTGAAGAAGACGACGGATCTCGTGTGTCGAGATCAGGAGATTAACCGCTTGGATCATCAACATGGATTGCGAGAAGCACATGTTTCATCAACACGCTCGCAAGCGTCTCCTCCATCGGATCGGACTTGAGACAGGAGGTCTCTTTGTTTAGAGACTCGATCGCAATCATGCTTCAAGAGGTAATCCCATTACTTGTTTGTGGTTTAGACGAGACGATCCGAGAAGTGTTCTTGGATCATGTGGTTTCGTCACATGAAAATTTTTAATTTTCACTGCATAGAATAACTAGTGCGACTAATCGTTCCTCGTCGTAATCGATACGACGCTCACGCTTCCGTGATACACTTGAGGATTATCCCATATCCTTCAGATTACTGGCTCCTGCTCTTAGTGTAGCTATCTCAGCTCTCAACTCATCTTGGACTCTACACTGATCTCTGATTTGTAGGCTCATATGCTGTAGTGTATCTAGAACCCTTGTAGTAATATCTGAGGCTGGATCATGTCTATCATCTGTGTGTATCTCCCTAGTCGGTCGGTCCTTAGCTAGTCTCTCCTCAACTAGTCCCTTTCCTCTAGCCATTGTTTTCGAATCCTCTTGGAAGGAAAAAGTTTCATAAGAACTCAGTAAGAAATGTGTAGGATAAATAGACGAAAATTTGAGGCGCGGGTCTGCCTCAATAGAAGGGATGGGAAGCGACGGAGTTTGGGTTTGACTATCGTCGTGACTAGATGGGATCAAATCGAGAAGAGGGTCATCCTAGGTGTGTGAATCTGTACGATAGACAATGGATCGTCGAAAGGTCATTGAGTCTGAACGCAAAATCCATCAGGTCATCATCATCGATGTCAAAAGGATATCAGGAGAGAGCATGCTTTCAAGTCAAAAACATGAGTGTGAAGGCATATAAGACGCGGTATAACGCACACCTTGCATACAAACACAATGCAACCCCAAAATTCACCAACACAATCGATGATGACCATAAAAGCTCGATCATTTATCTTTTCAATTTTAGGGTTATTTGGAAAATAGGTCCTTTCACAGATTAACGTAAGATGATAGGTGCCCGAAACTTCCCCGAAATACTATCCCGAGTTCTTACAGGAAAACACCTATTCTTAGCCAGTATGGTAGTAAGTACAGGATGTTTCCTGCTACCCGTTTTACTTGAGGACCGTGCTATTGCGGTGTCCTCTAAACCGTCCACTCTGCTAAGGAAACTTGGACCATTTTCGGCTACACAAATGTCATAACTGAAGATTAGGTGATTAAACGTAGGAACTAAGTACTACTTCGAAAGAAATTCAGACTTTGGCTCTACCTTAAGTGTCGTTCCTCACTCATAAATCTGGAGAGTACCAATAATTCATGCGTTGGAGATTGCTCTCCCAAAACAAATGAATCCTTTACGCATAATTTTAGATCAAACAATATTAGCAATACTGATTTTAGTTTTCAGTTATTTCTATTTTTTGTATTTTCAAAGCATCGTCTAACGATTTTTTTATCCTAAATAAGCATGCTCCTAGGTTGTCAGTCCTAAAACTCACTACGAAGGCGCAAGCAAAGAAAAAAAGTCGCAAAACCTAAGCAAGAACCTAGCCTCAAAAAAGCTGCGAAAAAATCATCGATAAAAAATGTGATGTGAGAAACCGCGGTGGGTGCTCTGCTCCCATAGGTGTACAACCCTGGTGAAACAAACCTCGAGAAAGAGAGGGAGGTACAAGTCGGGATGCTCTTACAGGGCCTCTTCTACAAAATAGAAAAACAAGAAAATACCCCTAAAAAATACAAAAAATAATTCAAGTAAATAACAAAAAGAATATGCTAACTAATTCTGCTCCTCCGCAACCGACACATAGAGAACGAGTCAGTTTCTGCACTATCAACTGATTCGGCTTTCGAAGAAGATGGCTGATCCTACAGGTCCTGCAAAATTGTGTTAGCAAACACACACAAAAACCGTAAAAATAAAAGAAAAATGAGAACTATAAAAATCAAAGAAAATCGATTATAAATGTAAAAGCCGTAAAAATCGTAAAAGTCGTAAAATAAATCGAAAAAAAATCACGAACACCTTAAAAAAATCAAGGAGAAAGAATAACCACAAAAAATCAAAAACCATAATACGGCTAACACCTCCCTGGCAATGGCGCCATTTTTATAATCGTAATCTCGCCTACGGTTAATAAAATTATCGTCGATGTAGAGAACCGCGTAGACATATCTGATTAATCAAATAAAAAATCGATAAAATAGGAGAAATAGAGAGAGAATGAACGAAATGAGTTTCTCTGCTATTTTATCTTTAAACTAATTATATATCCAGGTAAGTTTCCCTGTGTCGAACTTGAGGAGGCAAAATATCTATACCACAGTTTTTGAGAATAAGGGGAATTTCTTGATTTTTATTTCTTCTTAAAAAAGGGCAACAAAATGCTCAAAATCGATACAAATTTAGGAAAAACAAACAAGAAAAATACACTATGAAAATTCATGAAAAATATCAAGAAACCTCGCTAGGTAGTTGCGTAGTTAGCATAGAGAAATCGATGAAAAACAATGTCAAAAAGAGGTCCAAATGTATCCTACAATACTAGGGTATAACTGTAAGAAAAAAAAAGTTCCACAAAATGGACCTTGTCCAGGGACTTGAATGAAAAGAAAATAAAATGCATTGTGTTTAGGTCCCTGTGCGGGAACTTAAGCACAAATTCTGGAAACTTTAGAGCATTGGTGAAATTCTAGAAGTTACAGGGGATCTTAATGCAAAATTTCTACCAGTTCGCCATCCGACGATTCAGATTTCAATGGAGAGCATTGATCGTAATCGTTTGTTGATGTCACATGTCGAAAGACTATAGCTCGCAACTGTTCTAGGTGTTCTTCCCCTTTTCAGATGCAGGGTGGTGGCACATCTTCTCCGATTAATCTCCGACGAAGGAGAGAGTGCTCCAACCTCTTGTAGGGCCAGAGGGGTGACTCCTTCACGCCTCAAGATCGCCTGCGGGTGAGATGACAGCAAAGTCGATGGAGATGGTTTGACGTCATCGATGAAGCTCTGAGAAAGTCACTAGGGTATGATCCCTATATCTTCTCCTGCAATCCGTTGATTTGGCGAAGGCGATGAAGAAAGGTGCTCTTGATGTTTGAGTATTGCTCCAGACATGTACTAGACCTGCAAATGAAGATTTGTATTGCTTGATTAACCATAGAATCGACCCAAGAAGTTAAGGGTATTGCAGTTCAAAAAGGCTCGAGGATGTGATATTTGAATACAAAATTGAAAGCTAATTGAACGTGATTGGAGATGGTTTTCTAATGGAAATCGACAAGGGTCACTGCTGTGACTTATCCAAGGGATTAATCATCACTAATCAATCACAATGAAAATAAAGGAAGAAAAGATGGAGGAAGTACCTGGGAATGCAGAGTGTAGAACCCCACTATCGTAGCTTGACGGGGCATTGTTCCTGGAGCTGTACGCGGCGAGGGCGTGATGCAAAGCCAACCAAGGCTTTGGAACTTCTCCTATGAAGCTCCTTCTTCCACGTAAAGGGGTCATTAGGCTTTGTTGCCGTCAGAGGTGGCCAGGGCAAGGTGTAGAAGTGAGGGGTCGGTGACCCCAGGTAGTTACTAGATCTGGAAGAGTTTAGGTTGTAAATTGTGAAGTTTAGGGGATTTTATTTGTGAATCTGTAGGGAGTTAGGTGAAGATCAATGGTGTGTGTGGATTAGAGTTGTTAGGAGATTAGGTTTGAGGACTAGGATCGAACAAAGAGGTTCGGACGAGTACGAGAGAATTAGGTGAAGATCGATTGTTGAAACAGATTCAACAACTCTGTTCTTGAAGAAGAACAAAGTGCTGACACGTGTCACCACATGGTTGGTCCAGATCTGTTAATATATTAATAAATAGATATTAAATAATAAAAGACATTATTTAAAATAGGCATAAGTATGAAAAATGTAAATAATTAATTTATCTTAATTATGAAATAATAATTTTAAGTAATAATAAATAATTTGTGAATTATAAATATTATATTAATAAATAGCTATAGATAATATTTGATAAATAGGTTTTGGATTTTTATCTTAATAAAAAATAATAAATAATGCCTTATTTTTATATTTTATTAATTAATAATATTATTAATAAAGTATTTGTGAATTTTTATAGATTTTAATAAATTAGTTTAGATATATTAATAAATACATATATAAGTTACACAGTTCCATTTTATTTGTAAATTAGGGTTTTTGATTTATTTAGAATAATTAATAATGTTAGAAAATTATGTAATAAATCATGGTTAAACTACAAGATCAAAAAAATAATAAAAAATTATAAAATCATTAAAACAATAAATAATGTATTCTAGATAAAATAAATGGCCTAGAATCCCAGTTGTCATTAGGTCCCAAAATCGACTTTTTGCAAATAGACTCTGATTTTAGTGAAATCACCTCCATTAATTAGAGAATATTATTTTATGAACTTTAAAGGCAGGTAGAGTGAAATATTTAGTATGAGAAAGTTATGATGTTCGGAAGTTGAGATTTTGACATTTTACAAGTTGGATTTCTTGGCATATATACAAGATAATATTTTTAACATATTTTTATATTTTTCTATACATTTTTAAAAATAATTAGGAAAAGAGTTTGGTGAAAAATATGTTCATATGAAATTAACTAAAAATTATTGAAGTTTTTATATTTATTAGAAAAATAATGAAGAGTGTGTAGAGTAAAAAATTAATTATTTTTATTGTTTTCTTTTCCTATCCCCTCGTACTTATTTGTTTGTCGACCAATCCAGGATGACTTGATCTCAGGGGTTAGTTTATAAATATATCATTCAGCTCTATTTATTTTATAAGTCATAATGTACATATATACATATTTACAATCTGCCTTTTTTTCTTTTCTTTATTTGTATTCTTTTATATATTTACAAGATTTGATGCTTATAAGTTCATTTTTATTAATGAGTATGGTTTTGTTAAAATATGGAAATTAATGAATATTTACATGTATTTGTTAAGGGATTTAAGATAAAATGCAGACAGAATGTTCATTAATCATGGATTCATCAACGGATGCGGGTGAATTCAAATGGATGAAGCACACGAAATGAGGTGTAAGAGATGAAAAAGTTATTCGAACGAGATTGTGATTATTCAGGCAAGGAAGAAGGGATCAGGTGGAATGGAGAATTGGAGCATATGGGAAAAATTAGAGAAGAATTTTAAGTTGGCTATTTAAACGAGTTTTAAAGAGGAGAAGAAAAGTTGACCCAGGTCCAGCTAATAGGGAAGGGTGGTCGCCTATAGTACAAGGATAAAAAGATAAAAATAGATATAAAATGAAATAAATAAAAAATAAATAACAAAACAAATTTGAATAAAATAATTTTATAAATAACAAATGTTAATAATTAAATAAACTTAATTTAGGTTATTGTTAATAAATTAAATAAATTAAACAAATAGATGAAAATAAATAAACACCTTTATTGAGAAGTAAAAATACATACATATATATATATATATTCAACAAGTAAATTTTTAATAAATTATTTTTATAAATTGTTAAATAATTTATTAATTTACAGAATTATTTAAGAATTTTAAAGAAAGTTGTATTTTATTTTTATGAGTTAATTTAATAGGTTAAATAAATAGAGATATCTACAATATAGGTATGTGATATCTATGTAATAAATACATAATTTTATTTTTATTTCTTTTGATTTCATGATTATTATCTGTATTTATATAAATATAATATAATACTTATACATTACTAAAAATTTAATATATACAAAAAATAAAGAAAATAAATAAATAATAAATAATATACATTACAACATAGGCAAAATGTACAAGAGCAATCTAAAAAGCTACTTTTCAAAACTTAACTTCGATTTTAATGAAACCACTTTCATTTTAAAGCGTATTTATTTTTGAACATAATGAAAGTGAGTTTGATTTATTTTGAGTTTTTGTTGAGAAGATATTGACCTGACTTGATAAGGTTTGCGACTTCTTCGAAGTGATTTTATTTTTAATCTATATATTGATTCTTCTCGAAATTATTTTTAATATTTACATATTATTTTATGTACAAGTTCCAATAAGAAAACATTTTTATTTGAGGTGAATTTAGTGATAAATAAAATAGAAGAAGATTTGTACAATATGTGCATTGATGTAGAATGATGAATATACATGTGAAGATTAATTTTCTTGATTTTTATGGATAAAAAGACCTATCTCCCTCTATTTTATTCCTTATCAATCAGGTCAAGCCTTGACCTATAGCCACGGTCAGAGTCAATCTGTATCTATTTCATATATATACTCTTTTTTTCTTTATTTTTCATTTATTAACTTATTTATTTTACATTAAAAATTATATATAAACAACATTTAAAGATAAACTATTAATTATTAAAATATAAATTTATTAATATTTATAGGTGTTTTATAAGGGATTTTAAGCTATAATAAATGAATAAAGATGATGACTTGGTGATTCATCAAGGGAAATAGGAGGAAACAAGAGCCTACCCTAAAGAAAACTTACAATCCTTGGCCATATGATAGAGTGGATCTAGATTCCACTTGTCCATGGACATTTTGAGCTGAAGCTGCAGCTCTTATTTCCTGTAACCATTCCACGGGGACACAAATGAGGAACCTTATATCCATCTCCAGCAGTTTGGCCGCATCTGCAGCACAACCCACTACCCCAACATCTTGTTAGGTGTAGTCAAGATGACCATCTTTCCCTTTAGCCTTTGGGACAAGGCTCTTTATTCTATAAATCATTTAGGGAAGGTAGTGACGACCTGGAAGGAGCTCAAGTCAGCATTGCTCCATAAATTCTGCCCTCACGATCGTCTGAATCAGATGCCAACGCACATCTCGAACTTTTCCCAAGGGCTGCATAAGTTCATTCATGAAGCATGGGAGAGGTTCAAAGATTTGTAAGAGGATTGCCCCTCACGACATCCCAAGGTCCAGACTGGTCCAACATTTCTTCATGGGTTGAATCAAGAGAGCCAAACACAAATAGGTGTTGCATGTGGTGGATCTCATTCTAACAAGGATGAAGATGTTATCTGGTAGATATTTAAAGAAATGGATAAATGAGAGTTTTTATATCTTCTTCTCATGCATACAAAAAGCAACCGCATATCCACCACAGGCCCACCAACATTGCAATGTGTCAGGAGGACATGGCGAGAGATCCAATTTGAGCATCATTGGGATCCACCTATCCATAGTGGACATAATAGAGAAATGATTATATGACCTTGATGAAGGATAAGGTTTAATCCTCAAACGCATCACGGAAGCGTGAGCATCATATCGAATACGACGATGATCGACTAGTCATACTATTTTTTTCTATGCAGTGGAATTTAAAAATTTTCATGCGATGAAACCACATGATCCAAGAACGATTCTCGGATCATTTCATCTATAACCACAACAAGTATAAAGGAATACCTCTTGAAGCATGGTTGATCAAGTCTCTATCAAAAGAGACCTCCTGTCTCAAGTCCGATCGCCGGAGAAGAAGATTGCGAGCGTGGGGGTGAGCCACGTGATCCTCGCAATCCAACGAGTTGATCCAAGCATGGGGAACTCCTGATCTCGTCGTACGAGATCGAACGTCCTCTTCGCAAGCATAGCACTCCAAGAAGATGGAGAACCGAGGAACGTCGAAGCGGCGGCATGGGGATGAGGGTGTCGACGGCTATTTTCCTCTAGGGGTTGGTAGACGGCCACCAAGGAGAGAGGAGAGAAGTTGGCTTGTAGAAGAAAGAGAGAGAGAGAGAGAGATGTGCTTCAAAAGCATAAACTAGAGAGCATGGTATGCCTCTCTATTTATAGGGTTTTGGGATCCATGGATCTCAATCCATGAGACACATAAAATCAATGGATGAGATTGATTTATGTCTAATCCAATGGTCAAGATTGTTGTTGGTAAAAACCAACAACTTGTGATTTAATTTAGATCAAATAAATTTGAAAAATCAAATATACATCAATCCTAAAATCAAACCAATCAAATAAGGGAGATTACCAACATGGAGATTGCCTCCCCATGTATCATGGTGGACGGCCACCAATTTCGATATTGGTTATGGTAGCCGTCCACTTGATTACAAGTGCGAGCAATCTCATGAGATATGAGATTGCATATCTCCATGGAAATCTCCTTTATTTAATCCAACAACTTTTGTTGTGATTTATTCTCCAAAAATAATTCATAATTAATTTTGAGAATATTGCAATCTTGCCATTGGAAATTTGTGAATCACATTTACAACCCAAAACAAAATATAATTTACATTTTCAATTAATTATACAATGTGTATCCAATAAACATCAATAATTAATTAGAAAATATAAATTATAATTATCTCTCTCTAATACATTATAAATCACATTTATAATATATTATGAATAATTGGATATTGCTTTCCACATTAATCTTATCCACAATAATTAAATCTTATTTAATTACATTGGATAATGTCCACACACATCAAGATAACTAAATCACATTTAATTATCAATTTCTTAATGCTTCACTCTATGGAACTATTCTTGAACTCTTTCAAGAATAATGCGATTTCTCCTCAGACACTTGAAGATAAGGACATGGCAATTGTATTATTCCACGTATAGTGACTTGGATATTGAGATCACATCTCAAATCCAGATCCCATGGACCTCCCATGGATGATTGATTAAATCAAGGCCGTAAGCCTAATCTTCTCATTGCATCAAAATCTCATTCAGATCAATGTCCAATACATCGACTAAGATTAGGTCACTTCTCTACTGAGAGGAGTCACTAAAATCCAGACTTGTTTCATCACTCCCTCGGAATGGAAGTGTCATGTTTATACAATCGTTTATGATCACATCAACCTCAGGTATTCCCAACACCTGTACATCCGGCATACTGGAAGACCTATGATCATCCTGAAGATATAGATCACTTTTACACTCTCTTCTTCAGGTCTTGATCACTAAGTTTCACATTCTTGGTCATTGGGATTTGGTATAGATCATATGCTTTCACAAAGCATATATCTTACCTTAAAATTCATGTCATGCTTCCAAAGCACGACGACCATGCATTGAATTTGATCAGTCCCAATACCTCATGAGTGAGCTCATGTCTCCCGGTTCACAATTGAACCTGTATGATCCCTTTGAGAGATCGCATTACTCATATGTCCTTACATGCACACCAGCTCGTCGGGATTGGAAGTCAGGATCTGTATATCCTGACTTCCGATTCAACATGAATACAAACTCTGATGTCGATTTTCGATCATCAATATCCGATTGGAAGTCAGAATCTGTATATCCCAAGACTTGGAGATCACCATATCCATATACTAAGATGTAATCATGCGTCCGTCTTAGATATTTGAATATGTTATTTACTGCATTCTAGTGTTGTTCGCCATAGTAGGATGGTAACGACTTACCACTCCCACTTCATGGCAAATATCTGGCCTAGTACACATCATAGTATACATTAAGCTTCCTACAGCTAATGCATAAGGGCATCCAACCATGGCTTTCTTTTCCTCAACAATTTGAGGAGCCATTCCTTTAGACAGATGGATACCATGTCTTAAGGGTAGGAATCCTTTCTTGGAACTATCCATACGGAATCGTTCAAGAATCTCCTTAATGTATACGTGTTGTGACAATCCCAAAATCCTCTTTTCTTGGTTTCTGAACTACTTCAGGCCTAAGATGTAAGAGGCTTCTCCAAGATCTTTCATCTCAAAGGTATGGGATAGCCAAATCATCACACTGGTCATCATCCCTGTATCATTCCCAATGATAAGGATGTCATCTACGTAAAGCACGATGAACACAATGGCGCTCCCACTAAGCTTCTTGTACACACAAGGTTCATCAGGATTATGCACAAAATCATAACTCTTTATAGTTTCGTCAAATCTGATGTTCCAGCTACGAGAAGCTTGCTTGAGCCCATAGATGGATTTCTTCAACTTGCATACTTTGCCATCCTCAGTTATGAAGCCATGGGGCTGCTCCATATAGAGATCCTCCTCGAGGTATCCATTGAGGAAAGGCATCTTGACGTCCATCTGCCAGATGTCGTAGTCAAGATATGCAGCTATAGCTAGCAGTGTCTTGATGGATTTAAGCATAGCCACAGGAGAGAATGTCTCATTGTAGTCGATGCCTTCTCTCTGTGTGTACCCTTGGCTACGATCCGTGCCTTGAAAGTCTCTACTTTCCCATCAGGTCCCCTTTTTCTCTTGAAGATCCATTTCCACCCAATGGATTTTACCCCTTTAGGTGATCCTCTAGGGTCCCTACACCATTCTTATGCACAGAGTCAATTTCTGACTTCATTGCTAGCATCCATCTATCCATGTCATTATCCACGAGTGCTTCATCAAATGAAGTAGGATCATTGTCAGTTTCACTTGACACATGGAATCCATACATTTCACGTGGTGCAACCACCCTCGAACTCCTTCGAAGTTGTATGGGCGTTTCATATTTATTTACCTCTTCAATTTCTAGCCTAGGAAGCTCAGAATCTTCAGGGGATTCAATGTGGTCCTTTATTTCATTTTTGTCTTGACCTTTAACGAAATCATCCTCCATAAATTTCACATCTCTAGAGACAAAAACCTTTTGGGTCTCAGGGTCATAGAGCCGGTATCCTATACCATCTTTAACATACCTAATGAAGTAACACTCACGATTGCGAGATTCTAGCTTACTCGCGTCCACGTTCTTCACATGAACCAAGCAACCCCACACCCTCAAGTGATTAACACTAGGTTTGGTTCCATACTAGAGCTCATGAGGAGTCTTAGGTACAGATTTGATAGGAATCTTATTCAGAATATATATATATATATATATATATATATATATATATATATATATATATATATATATATATATTGCAGTTTCTACTGCATATCTCCAGAAACTAAGTGGTAAATGTGCTTTGCTCATCATTGAATGGACCATATCCATGATGGTCATGTTGCGTCTTTCAGCAACACCATTAAGTTGGGGAGTTCCAGGAGGAGTGAGATTGGATACAACTCCATTCTCTTTAAGGTATTCCTTGAATTCATCTGAGAGGTACTCATCGCCTCGATCAGATCGAATCTGTTTAATCTTCCTATCGGTTTGGTTCTCAACCAAAGCCTTGAATTCTTTGTACTTTTCAAAGGTTTCATATTTATGACGTAATAGGAAGACAAACCCGTATCGCGAATGGTCATCAATAAACGTCAAATAATATCGATATCCATTTCGAGTTGCGGTACTGAAGTGACCACATACATCGGTATGTATTAGGTCAATAATACCTTCGCATCTTGTAACCTTGTTACGGAAAGGCATCCTAGTCATTTTACCTCGAATACAATGTTCACAGGTAGGTAAAGATTGAACGTGTAGAAAATCCAAATATCCATCCTTTATCAATCTTTTGATCCTATCAATAGATAAATGACCAAGCCTTTGATGCCAAATCATATTTGAATGATTTTTATTCTCCCTGGATCTTTAAGGGTTTTTATTAATGGTTGTAACATTCATTAAATGCTCATTAATGCACAATTCATAGAGTCCACCAGAAGTCAAAATACCATCTGCAATATATTTATCATAATGATTTATGACTAATTTATTACAGAAAAAGAATGAATATCCACTTCTAACTAGCTTAGATACATATATCAAATTCCTTCTGATTTCAGGTACATAAAGACACTCTTTAAGTACTAGGACTCTACCACTAGATAATGATAGTCGAGAGGTCCCGACGGCTACTACTGCAGCACTTGCATCAGATCCCATATGGATGACTATCTTCCCTTCTTCCAGATTTCTAGTTTCCTGAAACAAATGCAACAAATTGCATACATGAACAGAGGTACCAGAATCAACAATCCAACTTTCTTTTTGTCCAATGAGAAAATTGGTTTCAATGATAAAAGTAGACTTCATAACTACTGGGCTTTACCATTGTCGACCGACTTCAGGTATTCCGGGCAGTTACGCCTCCAGTGCCCCAGCTTCTTGTAGTGGTGACAGACGCCAGTTTTCTTCGACGCTATCAGTGTGGATGCATTGGAAGATGAGCCAACACCTTGTCCCTTCTTCTTTCTCTTCTGGGTCGGGCCTTCTGAGAACCTTGCTTCCGACCGCTCTTCCCTCTGACTTGTGCAACCATTGCACTGCCAACGAGACCATATTTCTTCATTACGTCTTCAGCAGACTTTAATGCAGCAAGAAGTCCAGCATTTGTCAATTACAGCTTGTTCATGTGGAATGAAACCACAAAGTTATTGGAAGACTTGGGAAAAGAGAGTAGAATGAAATCAGATTGCATGTCTGAATCCATGCTTTCCCCAAGAGTTTCCAGCTCCGACAAGTACCCAAACATTTTGAGTACATGTTCACGGACTGACGTTCCTTCCCGCATCTTGCAGCGAACGAGTTCTTTCATAACATTGTATCGTTGAGTGCAGTTAATGTCACCAAACATATCTTTCAGATTCTGCATTATTTCCTGGCATGTGCTCATCTGCACATGTTGTTTCTCAAGAACATTGGAGAGAGAACCCAGGATATAGCATCTAGCCAAGACATGATCTTCATCATACTTGTCATTGTAGGCCTTTTCATCCTTCGTTTTATGTCTTTCATGCTTGTCTTCTGAGAGCGCATAATTTATGCGCTCAGCCGAGAGAACAATCTCCAAATTACGGATCCAACCCGAGTAATTCGGTCCGGTCAACTGGTTAACCTCCAGAAGCCTTCTTAGTGGGTTCATGGACTTCATTTTCTGAAATTAAGAATGCATTATATTAGAACATATAATCATCTTTTTACATTTATTATATTTGATTAAGGCATTTTAAATCAAATTATTCTTGCTCTGTCAACTTTGAAAGTTTATTCCCTTAATTCCTTTTCAAAGTAAGAGATATACTTACCGCTATATCTCAAGCAAGAAATGGGATCTCCTCTTTATCTTTGTCATATCCCAATAATATGAGAACCTATGACTCCAATGAAGAGAAGCGGGAACACATGCCGCCTTGAAAGTCCAACTTGAATTTCCCAATTCGGTCTTTAATACCCAGGCCCACCACCCCTAAGGTGATGTTGACCCGTCATTAATTGAACAACCGTCAACAAGAATACAACTCGCTATGCGTAATCCAATATCGCCCCAATAATATGAGTACCCGATTTTGGGGTCAGTATGCATACGTCCTTACTCTTTCGAGAAGCGACGCGCCCGATCCAAATGGATCATATGCAGGAGTTGTCATTTCGAATAGACGTTTCCCACATACAATATCTGGCGACGGAAGCATTCGCCTTGACGGGAGAGCATGGATGTCACTTATGTGATCCTCCATCTCATATACAATTTTTATTAATTACCATGAATCATATTCACATAATTAATTCTTCCAAGGGAAATACACATCTATTCATAATAGAGTGTTTTTAATTGGATATAATTAATTTAATTATATTAAATTAATTTTCAATCTAATTCCATCAACAAACTTGATTTTATATGGTATTATCACAAAGTACGTATTAATTTGAATTTTAATAATTGGGAAAATATATCATGATCTTTCAAGCATCATTCGTTCCCTACCCGTTGTCATGACTAGCGGCGGGAGTGGGACGGACAGCAACCGGTGCGACCCGCTACCCCAACGATCCCCGACTAGACACCATATCCGCCTCGGGAAAAAAATAATGATGAGGCAATCAATTTGTACTTGAGATGATCATCGGTTCTTCAACCGAAATTATACCATATAGTAATAATCAAAACATTTGTTATTATAAGGAAATTTGCTAGACAAATTCCCAATCCTATTCAAGCAAGAAGTTTGATGATTGTTTTACCAATTTTGATCTAGATCAAATCTAATCAATTTATTGGTTGAGGCCAAGTCAATTAAGGAAATAATCATAATTCAATATTTTTCAAATATTTTCCATAATTATTTCATGAAATTAACAATGAATTTCACTAATTGACAATCACATGGTTCTTGATTAGGACTGTAATTTAAGCAGTGACCCCTACTTACTAAAATTAACATATCTCAATCATTTTAAATCTAAAGTAGATAAAATCAATTTTCAAAGATTGCTAATTTGATTTAAGACATAACCTAAGTGATGTTTTATGCATTTTGAGGCAGATCAAAACCGTAATGAACTCATTAATAATGTTAAGATTCGCAGTTCCCGCAACAGTGAATACATGTTCAGTAAAACAACCATATCTCGAGCAAACAAAATCTAAATTACGTAAACTCAGATCCTATGGTTTTCTTATTTAATGGGAAACAAAATACAAGTAATCAATTAGTGTTTAAACATTTTAAACAGGGCCGAATTTATTCACTAAACACATGTGCGAAAATCAAAATGCGACAGAAACTTTCGTGACCTCAACGAACCCAAGTCATCCTAGGTTTGCGGATCATATCCAAAACCTTCAACCTAAGGCTCTGATACCACTTGAAGGATATTATTTAATCCTCAAGAACATCACGGAAGCTTGAGCGTCGTATCGAATATGACGATGAACGACTAGTCATACTAGTTGTTCTATGCAGCGGCATTTAAAATTTTTCATGCGATGAAACCACATGATCCAAGAACGATTCTCGGATCGTTTCATTTATAACCACAACAAGTTAAAGGAATACCTCTTGAAGCTTGGTTGATCGAGTCTCTACAAAAAGAGGCCTCCTGTCTCAAGTCCAATCGTCGGAGAAGAAGCTTGCGAGCGCAGGGATGAGCTGCTTGATCCTCGCAATCCAACGAGCTGATCCAAGCACGGGGAACTCCTGATCTCATCGTACGAGATCGAATATCCTCTTCACGAGCGTAGCACTCCTAGAAGATGGGGAACCAAGGAACGTCGAAGTGGCAGCGCAGTGGCAAGGGCATCGACGTCTATTCTCCTCTAGGGTTTGGTGGACGGCCACCAAGGAGAGAGGAGAGAGGTTGGCATGTAGAAGAAAGAGAGAGAAAGATGTGCTTCAAAAGCATAACCTAGAGAGCATGGTATGCTTCTCTATTTATAGGGTTTCGGGATCCATGGATCTCAATCCATGGGACACATAAAATCAATGGATGAGATTGATTTATGTCTAATCCAATGGTCAAGATTGTTGTTGGTAAAAACCAACAACTTATGATTTAATTTAGATAAAATATATTTGACAAATCAAATATACATCAATCCTAAAATCAAACCGATCAAATAAGGGAGATTACCAACATGGAGATTGCCTCCCCATGTATCATGATGGACGACCACCAATTTCCATATTGGTTATGGTGGCTGTCCACTTGATTACAAATGGGAGCAATCTCATGAGATTTCATGAGATTGCATATCTCCATGGAAATCTCCTTTATTTAATCCAACAACTTTTGTTGTGATTTATTCTCCAAAAGTAATTCATAATTAATTTTGAGAATATTGCAATCTTGCCATTGGAAATTTGTTAAGCACATTCACAACCCAAAACAAAATATAATTTACATTTTCAATTAATTATACAATGTGTATCCAATAAACATTAATAATTAATTAGCAAATATAAATTATTATTATCTCTCTCTAATACATTATAAATCACATTTATAATATATTATGAATAATTGGATATTGCTATCCACATTAATCTTATCCACAATAATTAAATCATATTTAATTACATTGGATAATTTCCACACACATCAAGATAACTAAATCACATTTAATTATCAATTTCTTAATGCTTCGATCTATAGAATTATTCTTGAACCCTTTCAAAAATAATGTGATTTCTCCTCAGATTCTTGGAGATAAGGACATGGCGATTGTATTGTTCCACGTATAGTGACTTGGATATTGAGATCACATCTCAAATCCAGATCCCATGGACCTCCCATGGATGCTTGATTAAATCAAGGTCGTAAACCTAATCTTCTCATTGCATCTGAATCTCATTCAGATCAGTATCCAATACAAGGACTAAGATTAGGTCACTACTCTACTGAGAGGAGTCACTAAAATCTAGACCTATTTCATCACTCTCTCGGAATGGAAGCGTCATGATTATACAATCGTTTATGACCACATCACCCTCAGGTATTCCCAACACCTGTACATCCCGCATACTGAAAGACTTTTGATCATCCTGAAGATATAGATCACTTTTACACTATCATCTTCAGGGCTAGATAACTATGTTTCTCATTCTTAGTCATTGAGATTTGGTATAGATCATATGCTTTCACAAAGCATATATCTTACCTTCAAATTCATGTAATGCTTCCAAAGCACGATGACCATGCATGGAATTTGATCAGTCCAATTACCTCTTGAGTGAGCTCATGTCTCATGGTTCTTAAGTGAACCTGTATGATCCCTTTGAGAGATCGTATTACTCATATGTCCTTACATGCACACCAGCTCGCCGGTGTACAGACCTTGGTTAGGTCATCAACCTATTGGTCTGCCAAATGTACACACTCAGACATATAGCAACACATCTGTCTCTGGTCAGAGGATGTGTGCCTATGCTGTGACAGTATTCAACATAGGTCTTTGGTTATCTCGATCTCGTTAAGTCAAACCATTGACTCAACTAATCTGATACCTCCGAATCACTATTCCCATGCAGAGGACCTACATCAAGAGGTCGATAAGATATCAGCCTAATGAGAAAGGATTGCCATCTCTTACTCAGGCTGGAGATCATCACTTGACAATCATTTGATGATGATTGATGAGTCCTCTATCTAACTCATTAGATATTAATCCATTCATCTGCCTCTATGATTCAATGAATCAACAAATGTATGATTATCAAGTTGGCCATGGTACATAACCCTTATTGTATAGTGGGACCTTATAGTGCATTAATTCAATCAGTCTCAGAAAGGGAGTGAAACATAATCAGTAACTTTTATTGATAAATCATTTATTACAATAACATTTGTTGTAGGAATGGTTTGCCTCGGGCTCACAGTGCTAACACTTGAAACATTATATGTGATCGAACAAAGAAAGAAGAACCATAACAAATTGGACCAGATCACCAAGCATCTGGATCTCTTGGTGAGCACCATCAACTCCTTCCAGTCTGCGAGTGCATCCGCCATGATCTCTATTGATCAAAATGAATCACAATCTTTGGAAAGTCCAGGGAAGTGTTCATCCTTCCAGCACGTATACTATGTGCATGCTGCTTAATAGGCACCACCATCACAACAACCACAACATAAGTTGTGTATGATAGTGTATCATCCGAATCCCTAATCTTTTGCAGAGTCATTGTTCCCAAATCCACCCCAAAATTCAGGAGGAGAACAATGTTTGAAATAATGAATCGCAACTAACCCCATCCTAGCGAACATCAGTATGGTCAGTCGAACAACAATCAATTATACCACCAATCTCATGGTGGGAAATTTGTGTAAGGTCAGCCACAGAAACACCAGTCTCCATCTCAAGCAAACACTTGGAGACAGTCTTACTAGAAGTCGGCGTACCGTCAACAAAAACCATATCGCCATTATGCAACTGCTTAGTAAAATCAGTATCTTGCCCCCCTCCTCCATATTACCAACAACAGTATCCTCCTCAGTACTATTCTCAGAATAATCAATCACAAACTCTGCAACCCCACTACCAGTCTCAGCATGGTCAGCAAACTAAACTATCGGAGGATGTATCCGTCAACCCCGATGGTTATTGTTTGGTTCAGTTGGTGAAGAGCCTAGTAGATGTGAGCGAGAAACATGATGACTTCA
Source organism: Ottelia alismoides (assembly GCA_037367405.1). Classification (NCBI taxonomy): domain Eukaryota; kingdom Viridiplantae; phylum Streptophyta; class Magnoliopsida; order Alismatales; family Hydrocharitaceae; genus Ottelia; species Ottelia alismoides. Next base: position 311,560 of record JAZKJV010007846.1, on the reverse strand, counting down.
CTGCCACCAAAACCATAATACCAGCATAGGTGGAGGCCAACCCCAATAATTTTAAATGTAAAGAGAAAGTAGTATGCAATGTGTCTTCCAAACTTTTAGAATCAGGTAGAAATGATTTTATGTTATCTAATGTTGTGATTCTTAGGAGCGGTGGGACCTTCTCTCCATCCGCGAAGCCAAGGGAAAAATTAAAGTGTCATGTAGCGAATCATCATCTTTTCCATCAGTCGATCTAACATTAGGGCCGGGTAGACCTGGCCAATGGGTTGCGGGCCTGCCCACCAATCTCGCTCATGGGTTGGGCTTGGGCCAAGAGATTTCATGAATGGGCCGGCCCAACCCGGCCCGCTCTTTGGCTCGCCCATTGATAAATCCAAAAATCACCCTCTTAATTTGGAAGAATTAAAGTTAGAGTTTCGTTGTAGGTAGCCAATTTTAGATCGATCAAAAATCGTAAATTAATGAATTAATCGATTAAAGCGAGTGGTTATATTTTTTTTACTTGGTCTATCCCAAGGTCAAACTCATGGACACGAGCCTCTTCAGTGGTTATTCAGATTCTCATTAATCAGATTAAGCGATAAATAAAGAACTCATAGGTCAACATACAAGGGCACATGATGCAGACAAATGAAGACACTTATTATTTGATTTTTATAATGCAATGTGATGAATATATAGAAATAAACACGTAATCCATATCTAGATGAAATCAATGAGCCATATAAAAATAGTCAACTTCAGGTTCAATTAATGAAGCAAATTTGATTGACGAACTAATAAAAGGCATGATAAATGGTTAAGCAAGTGACGCTATTACTAGAATTAATCATTAAAATTTGAAGAGGTAAATCAGGAAACAAATCATGCCACAAGATAGACAATGAAATACGCTTCAAAACAAAACTGAAATCAACTAAAATGGAGATCGTATGCTTAAGATATTCACAAAAGAGTCAATGGGCATAAACATAAAGAAAACATGAAAAATAAATAGAAAAGCATTGCAAACAGGTCTCTGGGAGGGTATAAATGTAATTAAAAAGTCACGAGGCCTTCCCTATAATATTCCCATACGTGCAGGGACTAAATTGCAAGCTTGAATGCAATTAGCCCGAAGCGTGCATGCTCTGCATGTCCTCGGAGGACCTATTTGCAATTTGGAGAAGTCAGTGGGGCACCTCTGCAATTTACCCATCCCTCATGTGACCAAGTCACGTGAGGATAGGCTCGGACGAAGGCTCTGGCTCTAGTGCTAGTCTCGGGAGGCTTGGCGGAGGGTCGGGCCACGTGGCAATATATGGCGCTCTGGCATGGCTCGGTTGTCTCGAGCCTGGAGGATGGAGGTGGCAGCTCGGAGTGTTGACGTGGCTTCCTATGGACCATCCGATCTGGGATATGGGACGATACCTTTACGCTTTTGTTCTTCCTCACCGCCGCCTCCTGCAGTGGACTTAACGGGGCTCCGGTGAAGGGCTAAAAGCTCCGCCCAGACTTGGTTGGACATCATAAGCTCAGGGATGGGTCCTAAGGTGTTGGCGATGAAGCTCCAACATCTAGGATTAACCGAGGCAGTCTGTATCATAGTGGAGACATGAGATCGTTGGAGATGAAGCGCTTGAAATCCACCCCGACAAAGGCTCCGACCAATGAAGCAGTACATGCAAATGTTAGTAAATAGCAGAAGCATGCGTGCATAAATGAGTGTGGATGAGATGGGGTTCCATGTGAGCGGAAGGAAGGGGAACCAGAGCTCATTCTCTGGCGAACTGGAGAGGAGATGGAGCGGGGGTGTTCAGGTGATGGAGAAGAGGAGGAGACCAGCGGAGGGTAGCGCGAAGATGAACATGAAGCGGTGAAGCTAATGGGGTGTTCAAATGCGGGAGGAAACAAAATAGGGAACCTAATTAATTAGAAGAAACACAAAGAAAAAGATAAGAAGACTCACATGGAGATCGAGGCGGAGGAAGGGGGTCTGGGATGAGCTACAGGAGGAGCTCGGGTCTTCGCTGGACTCCAGCGACCAATTGGAGCAGCTCTCTCGTGTTGTATGGCCAGAGCATGGTCTACCAAGGCCATGGGTCGTCACTGGTGCCATGGCGGTCTTCGCATTGTTGATCCAATCTCCCCTTGTCATGTGGAGACGAAGACACGCTAGGACGTGGCCCGCGTAAATGTGTGCATGCATGAAATTGGGCAGCGGCGGTTTATTTGTATGGGGAAGGTCGAAGTGCAGGTGGTTGAGTATGTGGTTTGTGGGGGAGAAATGGAATGGAAGAGAGGAGGGTGTGGTTGGCCAAGGATCCCATGAGGATGTTAGAGGGTATGGCTTGGTCGTGGCGTGTTCAGCGAGTGGTGAGAGAGGTCATCGAGGTCGGAGAAAAAGGAAGGGGGAGACATTCACGATGTGGCGAACGTGGGAGAGAGAAGGCACACGAAGGTGGAAGATGAGGTGTTGATCGTTGGATCTTGCGATCCAACGGTCGGGGTGAAGGCGTTGAGGAGCAGCCCTAATCTAGTCAATCAGGGCACATCCAAAGGCTAAGGATGGGGTACATAGCACCATTGGATGTAAAGATCCAATGGTCTAGGATTGAGCTGGTGTGGAATCCCAGATGCAGTCTGGTGTCAAATCGAAAGGCGGAAGATGAAGCGTGGACTTGCAATGGAGATTTAAGCGTGTAGTAGTGGATCAGACGGTGCAGAGATGAGGTGGGTGGCATGATGGGAGCGAGTCACATGGCTCAACCAGAGGGAGCCACATGGCCCAACCAGATTTTTCAAAAATATAAAAAATAAAATAAAAAGAGAAAAGAAATAGAAGGAAGGCAAATTTGGAAAAACTCAAAACATTAAATAGTAGATCTCGATGAGATCTACAGGTTTCTTGTTGACCAAAAAATACAAAAGAAGTTAAACAAAGGGAGAAATAGTTTTTTAAGCATTTTTAAAGCTGTAAAAACACTGCGATTTTTTGTTTTGTCATTTTTTGTATTTGTAATTTATTTTAAGACCAAGATATAAACAACATTTACTCAGGTTTTTTTACTCAATTTTAAGCAAGGGGAATAAAATATGGTAATTAACATGATGAAAATGAGGTTCATCATCCCCCTATACTTAAATAGTGCTCATCCTCGAGCATCTCAAGCATGAATGATTTGGATTAACCATTGATTGTGCATTTGAATACAAAACCAGATCAGTTCAAGAATTCCCGATTTTATATATCCAAAATTTCAGAGGTGAACCAAGCTTTAATCACGATGTATCCAATTTCTCTAATCATCAGACTATCTATGTATAAATATAAAATAAGGATATGAAATTAAGTGTTGACTGTAGTCATAAGAGTAGAGTCACAACGTCACATAAGGTTCTAGTCCCAAAGACCCTTCTAAGAACCTAATCCTCGACACTAGGGAATAAACCAAATTTTGCATTCAATCCACCATCTATTTAATCGTCACTCTTAAAAATGTAGATGAAGGCCAGTTGATGGAGGGCATATGATTGTGTAATTTCTTCTCTCCATCTCATTGGAATAAGGATCCTCTCGAGTGCCTTATTAACTCAACACATATTTTTTTCATTGCTGATTAGTGTGTCTGTCAAAAGAAATTGGAGTCGTTTGCACTTGTTTTCTTGGGAGTACACTGGGGTGTGTCTTTTTTTTAGTACATATCGCCCCTTCTACACCCAGACTTGTATCACTATACCATGCAGAGCTCTTTTTGGGTGCTAGCCTTACTCCTTGGTCCTAATAGCGATGGTCCAAGTGGACATTTGAAACGGTTGGGAGCGCTCGCCTTTGGTGGAAGCTCTTTGGTATTTGACTTTGTAAGGTGATGGCTTTTATTTCTTTATTTTATTTTCTTTTCTTTTTGGCTGGCTCTACTGCTTTTACCCAGAGTTGGTGCACACTAATCAACGATTTTTTATTTTATCACACCCTGGCACATAGGTAAATATCAATAGATGGTACAAGAACCATGTTCTGATACTAGCTAAAGGTGCTGACGCTAAGGTTTTATGAAGCCTTCAATGATTTTATCCCACCCTAGAGAATCATTAAATCGAGTCCAAACTCAAATCCCTCATCCCAATTCCTTAAGTGACATTTCAACTCATCTCATCTCATCATAATTACTGTCATGTATGTGAGGTGATGATCATATTCTTAAGGTTAGAGACTAAGCATGCAATATATCACACAAATCTTTCAAACTAGAGACATGTGGATAGTTAAGTCAAAATAACCATAATGACTAAGGCTGGTTAACTCAAAATCTCGAGACCTCATAAACCAAGTGTTCTTGAACTTCACTAATCTTGTTTGAATGTGCAAGTGTCAGGGATTAAACCAACTCCTTCATCAATTTTTTTCATCATTTTTTTCGAAAACAATATTTACGAACACAAGTTAGTCTCATTTAAACCCTCTTTTTGAAATAATTTTGAAAAGATTTTCCAAACTGTGTCACATATATAAAGGTTTTTCGAACATTTTTCAAGTGATTTTTCAAAACAAGTAAAACCCATTTTTCAAACCAGTTTCAAAATATTTTCTTCGAAATAATGTATTATAGTAGAAAAAATTTTCAAACTGGCTAAATCAATTCATCCAACTTAGTTCAAGAAAATTTATACTCTAGCCCAAAAAAAATATTTTTTTTTCAAAATTTTCAAAATAGTGCTAAATAGAGTTATGGCTAAAGTACATATACTGTATATATAGTATAACCCCCTATACTTAACTTTTGTTATGTCGTCATAGCACTAAGTGATTCAAATCCATATCTCAAGGCAATTATAGGAAGAAATACTTGAACTGAGGAGGACGCCCCCAATACTTAGGTTAAAATAACCGAAGTATTAGAGACAAGGGTAAATGAGTCGGGAATTTACAAGGACTCAGGTCCCCCATCTACTTAAGTTGAGAATAACCTAAGTAAAGAGATAGATAAGTAAAGTTGGGGAGACCTGAGGGGAACAAAGAGGTTAGGATGGATTTACATGTGAATGAATGAATCTTTGGAGATGAATGGAGTACCTAGGGTCTATGGTAGGGTGTCGAAAACAAACATAGCTCAATCAACCAAGCAACACCCTTGATTCACCAACTCACACATGAAACCAACAAATGTTGGTCAATTATCTGTTCATTTTTATTGGAGATGAAAGCAAATTCATTCTTCTTTATGAAAGGGTTAATGATACATGAAATAAACATATCCTACGTAAAAAGGGTGTTGCTTTCAAAAAAATAATTTTACTCCATTTTATTGGTTCAACTTGCTTCAATAGTCCCAATTTTAGCTTCAAGTTTATCAATGATTTAATGAGAACACAAATAAAGAAACATCGTCTATCGATCATTCCCAGTTTACATTTAAATCCTGGGTGATTAATCCAGGAAGGAGGTCAAGAAAATGCCAATGCATACGATAAAATCATGATCTAGGCTAAAGAGAAAAAACTCGCAGTGTCTGTAGCTTTCTTCATAAAAAATGTGAATGAATTAAAAATCCAATATTGAATGTATGCAAGTCGATGAAAACTGCACCTAGAATTCTTCTATTAGTTGGGAAAGAACATATTATTTTGGCTATGAGAAGCGATGTCTATGTGCATCTCATGTTAATGTGTGTCCTACCTACGATCAAACGCATATGATATGAAATAAAATAGCTCAGAGAGCCACGTGTCTGATCCTAAGTCGGCATTTAAGTGGGGCAGACCCCACACAACCACAATATCATTCGTTCATTTACAACCGCGAGTCTTCAAACGAAGACCGTTGTAAAGACGATTATTATAAGTATGCATGAACAATGTGAGACCTTAATTCTCGTCAATTTCTCTAACGGTGCTTCTACGGCTCCTCACTGCGGGAGCTCATGCTCCTTGCCTCCTTGACCGCCAAGGGACCCTACCACAAAAAGCAAGCATTAGATATATATTAAAGAATTATCAAAGCACTGCATGAACAAATTGACCTACAAGTTAGAAATTATCACTTAATCAAATAATAAAAATCTAAATAAAACGGAAGATGAGTCGTGTCCCCAGCAACGATGCCATTTGATAAATCCTCTTAATTTGAAATAATTAACGTTCGAGATTCATTACTTGGGCAAACCCAAGGTCGAACTCAGGGACACGAGCCTCTTAAGTGGTTATTCAGATCCTTATTAATCAGTTTAAGTAATAAATAAAGAACTCATAGGTCAACATACAAGGACACATGATGCAAACAGATGAAGACACTTTTTATTTGATTTTTATAATGCAATGTGATGCAAGAATAGAAATAAACACATAATCCCAATCATAATAAATAAATATGCCGTATAAAAATAGTCAACTACAAGTTCAATTAGTGAAGAAAATTTCATTGACGAACTAATAAAAGGAATGAGAAATAATTAAGCAAGTGACACTATATTACTAGAAGTAATCATCAAAATTTCAAGTGTCAAATCAGGAGAAAAAATGCCACAAGATCGATAATGAAATAAGCTTCAAAATGAAACTGAAATCAACTAAAATGAAGATCGTATGCTCAAGATATTCAGAAAAGAGTCCATGGGCATAAACGCTAAGAAAATATGAAAAATGAATAGAAAATATTGCAAACAAGTCCTTGGGAGGGAATAAATGTAATTAAAAAAAGTCACAAGGCCTTACATGTAATTTTCCCATAAAAGCAGGGACTAAATTGCAATTATTAAAATCTAGATGGGCTCGAATGCAATTAGCCCCAGGCGTGCATGTCTGCATGTGCTCGGAGGACCAATTTGCAATTTGTAGAAGTTGACGGGGCACCTCTACAATTTACCCATCCCTCATGTGACCTGGGCACGTGAGTCTAGGCTCGGACGAAGGCTCTAGCTCGAGTGCTAGGATCGGGAGGCTTGGCGGAGGCTCAGGCCACATGGGGATAGATGGTGCTCTGGCTTGGCTTGGTTGTCCCGAGCCTGGAGGATGGAGGTGGAGGCTCGAAGCGTTGACGTGGCTTCCTATGGACCGTCCGATCATGGAGATCGAGCGACACTTGTACGCATTTGTTATTCCTCATCACCGCCTCCTGTGGAGGACTTAGAGGGGCTTTGGCGAAGGGCTAAAAGCTCCGCCCGGTCATGGTTAGACATAAAAAGCTCATGGAAGGGTCCTGAGCTGCCGGCGAAGAAGTTCCGACGTCTGGGATCAACCAGGGCGGTCTGGATAGTACTGGTGACGTGTGATCGTCGGTGATGAAGCGCTTGAAATCCGCCCCGGCGAAGGTTCTGACCAATGAAACAATACCTATAAACATTAGTAAATAGCCGAAGCTTGCGTGCATAAATGAGTGTGGGTGAGATGGGGTTCCATGCGAGCGTAAGGAAGGGAAATCAGAGCTCCATATCGGGTGAACTGGAGAGGAGGTGGAGCAGGGGTGTTCAGGAGATTGAGAAGAGGAGGAGGCCAGCGGAGGGTAGCGTGAAGATGAGCATGAAGCAGTGAAGCTAATGGGGTTTTCAAATGCGGGAGGAAATGAGATAGGGTACCTAGATAATCAGAAGAAACACAAAGAAAAAGATAAGAAGACTCACCTGGATATCAAGGCAGAGGAAGGGGGTCTGGGCTGAGCGCCAGGAGCAGATCGGGTCTTCGCTGGACTCCAACGACCAATTGGAGTTGCTCGCCGGCGTTGTATGGACAAAGCATGGCCTATCAAGGCCATGGATCATCAACAGGGCCACGATGGTCTTTGCATCGTCGATCCGTTCTCCCCTTGTCATGGGGAGACGGAGAGACACTAGGTTGTGGCCTGCGGAAAGGTGGACTGGCATGAAATTGGGCGATAACAATTTATTTGTATGGACAAGGACGAAGTCAGGTGGTGGAGGACATGGTTTGCGGGCGAGATATGGAGCGGAAGAGAGGAGGGCATGGTTGTCCAAGTATGCTGCGAGGATGCCAGAGGGTATGGCTTGGTCGTGGCGTGTTCAGCGAGTGGTGAGAGAGGATCTCAATGTTGAAGAAAAAGGAAGGGGGCGATGTGCGCGATGAGGCGAACGTGGGAGAAAGAAGGCGGACAGAGGTGGAAGATGAGGTGTTGACCATTAGATATTATGATACAACAGGCAGGGTGAAGGCACTGAGGAGCGACCCTGATCAAATCGATTAGGGCGCATCCATAGGCTAAGGGTGGGATACGTGGCATCGTTGGATCTAAAGATCGAACGGTCTTGGATTGAGCGGGCATGGACTCTCTGGATGAAGTTTGGAGTCGGATCGAAGGGCAGAAGATGAAGGGCATACATGAGGTGTAGATTGAAGCAAGTAGTAGTGGATTGGATGGTGTAGAGATGAGGCGGTGGCGTGATGGGAGCGGGTCGCGTAGCTCAACCAGAGGTAGCCACATGGCCCAACCAGATTATTTAAAATTATAAAATAAAATAAAAATAAAAAAGAAATAGAAGGAGCTCGAATTTGGAAAAACTCAAAGCATGAAAGTTGTAGATCTCGATTAGATATACACGTTTCTTATTGACCAAAAATGCTAAAGAAGTAAGACAAAGGGAGAATTTTTTTTCTGAGAGTTTTTAAAGGTGTAAAAACACTATGATTTTTTGTTTTGACATTTTTTGTATATTTCATTTGTTTTATGACCAAGATATAAACAACATTTACTATAGTTTTTATTGATACAATTTTAAGCAAGGGGTTTAAAATATGGTAATTAACATGATGAAACCAAGGTTCATCACTCGTCAATTGGGCGGGCCATGGATAATTGCCACAAATCCCATCCCGGCTCAACCCAACTTGCAAATATAAAAATTATATTTAAAAATTACAATTTAAATGCATTTGATATAATATACTTCAAGTTTTTAGTTAACATTATCAATATTATATCGGTTTTTTATAGTTTACATGTCAACTAACACATATTATGGTAACTTAGATTTACAATGATTAAATGATTTTCAAAAAACCTATTTATCTCTAAATTATATTAAAAATGAGAAAAAAATTCATTCAATGCATGGGTCGACCTGGCCCAGCCTGTCCTAGACACGGACTGAGCTGGGCCTTGAAGTATGGCCCATGGAACAGGCCAGGTCGAGCACTGGATAAGGTGTTTTAGTACACAGGCCCATTTGACTCGACACGTACTTTGGCTAGGCCTAGGGTCAGGTGACAAAGAAGAAGAGGAGCTTCACCATATTATTCAAAAATCCAAAAAAATGAAGAAAAATAAAAAGATCAAAAACATAATAAGAGCCTATTCAGAGCTGCTTCACCTTAAGAGAAAGATGCAGCAGCAACCGATTCCATGCTGACAGAGGAAGCTGAAGCTCCTATCTTTACTTTTTCTTATGTTTTGAATGACGATACACCTTCATAGCAGTCATCGTAAATAATTATGTAAATAACAACTATGTGTTTCAGTATGTGAATATTCCTTTTCCAGATGCAATAAAAAACTCCAAAAAATATGAAATTAAAAACAACATTATTTGATCCTGACATTGTTGAGATTCTTCAAAATATTTTTCTTGAAATGTTATTGTTAAAAGCCATGGAATGCATGCCTTCTCTGAATAAAAGATTGAAAGATGTGTGTGCATCAAAGCGTCAACCCCACAAAAATAGACGCATGAGATCAGAGAAGCATATTTTGACAAGGATATTGTAAACGTGATCAGTGATCTCCAAGTTAAAAAGAATTACAAGGGAGCCACTTTAATCAAATGTGAGATATTTGACAAGATTTTTTAGTGAACTTTGCTAATAGTGGCTCCTCCATAAACCTTCTACTATACTCATTGCTTCAAGAATTTGGGTTGGGTTTTCTTAAACCCACACACAAGATCCTTCAGTTTGTTGATCAATCCATTAAGTTGCCCAGATGTTTACTAGAGGACGTTATCATAACAGTACAGGTGTGGAAATTACCAGTGGACTTTATTGTCCTGGATATGGATTCCCCTCCATCGTTCCTTCATACCTGATTATTCTTGGTCGGCCGTTCCTCCGAACGGCCAAAGCGGTAGTTGATTATGGGTCTGGGAAGATCATGTTCTTCTCCTGCAATGAAATGGTTACCTTGGATACGATCAACAAGACAAAAGATGTAGAGACCACATCTAAGTAAAAGAAAGCCAACAATGCCTACAGAAGACTGTGGTACCATTGAATAGATCAAAGAACCATTCTTCTCTTCGAATGATATCTTAACACTGGAAATCCTCATTCCAGAGGAGAACATGGACACCACACCTATTCTTTCTCCTTTACCAATAGGGAGATTTTTGTTAAAGCACTGATCGAAATATTCCAAGAAGATTCATACCAAACCAAACAAGAAGAAATCATTGCAGATATGCTCGATGCTTTGTTGTCAGAGCCACGAGTGATAGACCGGACAATCATTTCATTGTCAGTAGAAGATTTACCTACCAGTCAATTTTAGAAGTAACCAAGAAGCCGACTCAGCAATTTCCTGAATTAAAGTCTCTTTCATAAGATCTTAAGTATTCTTTCCTTGCAAGTGAAGAGAATATGTATCTGGTCATCATCAGTAGCAGATTAGCCCCACATCAAAAATCTCACTTGCTAGAGATTCTAGTTAAAAACTGCAAGGCACTTGTTTGGAGTAATTCAGATATCTAAGGGGTAAATCTGGCCTTGTGTTCACACCATATCTACTAAGAAGTTGACTATAATCTTTGAGACATCATCATGAAAGAGATCATGAAATGGTGTGAGGCTAGCTTTATTTATCCTATCTCTGACTGTTGTTAGCCCGTTGCATGTAGTTTTGAAGAAATCTAGAATTATGATGATGACAAATGATCAAGGAGGGAAGATGTCTACCTAAGTACCCACTTCATAGCACGCCTGTGTTGATTATAAATCCTTGAATTCAACAACCAAGAAGGATCACTTTCCTCTTCCTTTTATTGATCAAGTGCTTGAGAGACTAGTAGAGAAATACTTCTTTTGCTTCATGGATGGGTACTATAGGTACAATCAAGTGGCGATCACTCATAATGATCAAGAGAAAACCACTTCCACATGTCCATTCAGCGCATATGCTTTCAACTGAATGCCCTTTGGATTATGTAGCGTACTCGCTACATTCCAGAGGTGCATTGGTGTTTTTTATCGAAACGGTGGATAGCTTTATCGAGGTTTTCATTGATGATTTATCAATCTATGGTGATAGTTTTGATGCTTGACTTGCGCACCTAGACTAAGTACTTACGAGATGTCATGAAGTCAATTTGGTTCTATCATGTGAAAAGAGTCACTTCATGGTAACTGAAGGAATTGTGTCGGTCCATGTCGTCTCCATGCGAGGCATGGAGGTCGACCTGGTAAAGGTGGATGTTCTTGTCAAACTTGAGCCACCTTGTACTATAAAGAATGTGAGGTCATTTCTGGGGCATGTAGGATTTTACAGAAGATTCATCAAAGACTTCAACAAAATTTCTCGATCTCTCACAAAGCTTCTAGGAAATGAGACCGAATTTGTTGTTGATCAAAAGGTTCTCCAAGCCTTTACACGGTTGAAAGAGGTGGTCACTCAGGCTCCCATCCTACACCCACAGGATTATTCTCTCTCATCCAAGATCATTGCAGATGCCTTTGATTTCTCCATTGGGATTGTTCTAGGACAAAGAAGAGATAATATGTCCTATGCCATTCATTATGCCAACAGAACACTTGATGATGCACAGAAAAATTATACAGTTAAAGAAAAAGAGATGCTGACAGTTGTATTCATGCTTGAGAAGTTAAGATCACATCTTCTCGGTTCCAAGGTTATAGTTTACACTGATCACTCTACTATCTGGTATTTACAGCAAAAGAAGGATGGAAAATCATGTCTACTCTAATGAATCTTTCTCCTTCAAGAATTTGATATGTAAATTAGAGGTAAACCTGGAGTCAAGAATGTTGTAGCAGATCACTTATCCATAGTTGAACTGTTAGATACTCATCTGAGCAGTGTGCCGATATCAGAAACCTACCCAAATGAATCTATTCTTAGTGGTGCTTCTCTCCCCCTATATGATGATACTGTGAACTATCTCTTCTTTGAGAAAGTTATGCAAGATTGAACAAGAGTAAAGAAGGAAAAGTTTTACCAAATATCAATTTTTACCAGTGGGAAGATCCATACCTTTTAAGAGAAGGTGCAGATTACATTTGTTGTCGGTGCATTCCTAAAGAGGAGTACAACAGTGTCCTCGAGCACTGTCAGAAGCTCGAATATGTAGGACACCATTCTGGAAGTAGAACAATAACAAAAGTACTATAATATAGACTTTGGCGGCCCACAATATTCAAGGATGTTGCAGCTTATGTGAAAGGCTGCATTGACTGCCAGAAAATGGGAGGAACCCTCAGCTCAAAGATTTGATATCCCTTTAGTATATTCAAATCTCAAATGTTTTTGATGCTTGGGGAATTGACTTTAAGGGACAATTTCTCGACAGTGAAAGATTGGAATACATCCTACTTTTCGTTGATTATATGAGTTGTTGGGTGGAAGCTATTCCCTCACGATTCGGGATTCCTAAGATCTTGATTTCAGAAGGAGATAGCGATTTTGTTAATAAAGAGGTCATAAAGAGTGTGAAGGAGTATGACATAGATCAGCATTTTGTATCTCCTTATTATCCACATACAAATGGCAAGGTTGAGCAATCTAATAGGAAGATTATGGCAGTCCTGTAGAAACTTGTTAGGATAGATAGGAAGACCATGTCTCTATTGCTCGACTCAATTTTATGGGCTTATCGGACCACCCACAAGTCTCCACTTGGTATGTCTCCCTATTGTCTGGTTTATGGATGGCCATGCCATCTGCTTGTGGAATTGAGCCATAAATCTTTATTGGAAGTTAATATCTATAATTTGGACTAACAGAAAGGTGGTAAGAACTGAAAGACAGATCTGAATAGACACATGGAATTCAAAGACTCCACATATGATAACAGCCATATTTACGAAGAGAAAGTCTATCATTGGCATGACAAGAACATCAAACGGAAGACTTTCGAGCATGGACTGAAGGTGTGTTTATTCGATGCAAAGATGAAGATTTTCCCATTAAAACTCAAAAGTTAATGGTCATGGCCTACATACATGTCCATTATCAATTCAATCAATGTCATTTTCGATGAAGATCGCACAAACACGACATCTGAAGATTCAAATAATGTATCAAAAAACATTTTGGACTAATTCTTCTTTTTCATCTTTTCTTCTTTCCAATTCAATTTTCAATTCTTTCATTCTTCCTATTATTTTACTCATTTCATTCAGTTGTGTTGTACTTAGGATATACTTCATCCTAAGTATTGTGGGGATGAGTCCATTTGGGTTATTCTTTATTTGTTCTCTCTCTTATCTTCTAAATATTTGATAATTTTATTTTTATACTTAGGGATATTTCACCCTAAGTATAGGGGGAGGCAAGCCGAGTTGTTGATTATTTTGTACATTCTAATTCTCGATCATCCACAATTTGTGTACAATCTTCTATACTTAGGATTAGTTTATCCTAACCATAGGGGGCAGGATCCACTCCCTATTCTTTTATTCAATCATTGTCGTATAGGCCTTTCTATAATTAGCATGAGTTATCTCTTCCTTTTTTGCTCTTTGATCACTATAAGGACATAGTTCGAGCTAAGTATAGGGGGTCATATATGCACATATACGTTAGCCACAACTCATACTTTCATATTTTCAATAAAATGGCTAATATACGGCATTGGGTAAGGGTATACAATAAATCAATTGAAAAGAATACACTCCTATAAATATGTATAAAAATTTTCAAAAACTATTTGCTAAAATTTGTTTGAAACTTTTTTGCAGAATGGTTTGGAAAATGGTTGTAAAATGTCTTGAAACATCTTTTGAAATCTTTGGAAAATATTTTCAAACCATTTGAAAAATAATTTATTTGTAAAATGTATGTAAAAAGGTTGTAAAAATTATTTTAAAAATATTTTCAAAAAATTCCTTTTAAATTTATTAGCAAAATAAGTTTTCAAAGTGTTTGACAAATGTTCGCAAAAATGTTTTCAAATTATTTTTAAAATCATACATATATGATCCTAATAAAATTCTTTAAACAAAATATGTATACATCTTTATAAAATCACCTATAAAACATGTATATTCCTTATAAAAATCTTTGTAAATCCTCGTGAATACATTAAAATTTGTTAACTCTTTTGATTTTCAAAAGTCCATAAAATTTTGCAATATTTCAAAAATCCTAAAAATCTCAAATCTCCATAAAAATTTGGAAGAACTTTTGAGAAATCCCATAAAAAGTACAAAATCAGAAAATTATTTTATAAAAAAGATTTTCTAGCACCGCATTGCATAAACATTTTTCTGATTGATTTTGATAATTGAACAAGTCTAAATAAAAATATGAAGATTGGAGCTTGGTCTAGATCTTAATCCACTTCATTTCAAAGGAAGTTATAGGAATTGGAAATAAGACTTTCAGGTCAATGAGAGCTAATTCTCTGAGTCCGTAAAACTATGTTCACATGTCATCTTTAATAGCCTTAGCAGAGTATTTCTGAAGCATGTGCATGACTTTTGTTGATATTGACCTATCTTGAACCCTACAATTTACACTTGTCTCAAGTCTGAGGAGGTGGTGAGCGAAATTGATGAACCCAAAAATTGCCCTTGCTAATCTCGTGGAAATTTATGTTTTAATGTTGTTCATTGTAGGCAGGAAGTTCGGATCTATCAGAAAGACCACTTAATTAATTTTATAATTAAAGCGAGTGGTTAGATTTTTTAATTACGAAAGCCCATGGTCAAACTCAAGGAGGTCACTATCTCCTAGGTCAATTAAAAGAAGATCTAAATACTAACTTTTCTAAGAATCAATTTTTTATATTTTTTATTCAATTTTAATTTTGAAATGCAATTTCGGGTATGTTTAGGGACTCAAATGTAACTTTCGATCAAATGAAGTCCGAAAATCCTAAAAAAATTTCTAGAATGTGAATAATGATGAAACTAAGCTGCTATTTTTTTTGGAATTTTCAGATGCAAAATGAATTTACTTTGAATTAATTATCTAGATAGGGTGATTTTTTGTAAATTAATTTTAATAAATAACAAACCTATTATGTCTCGAAAATCAAATTATCTTAGTTGATTCTAATTAAGAGGTATCCAGGAAAAATAATAGCTGTAAAAAATATTGGATCTACAGTCGATTAGAAAATAATTACTAATATCACCATTTAATTTATTTTGGTCTCGATATTTATGAAAACGAAATGATTGTTGGGCACAATATAAAACACATTAATTCAACCTATTATAATTTTTTGGAGAAAAAAATCAATTTAATATGAATTTAAGATCATGCAATGATTAAAATATATAATCTTCCACCAAATTAATTATATTAAATCAACCAAAGCTCACAAAAATCAAATAATCATCCACAACTATAAAGCTTTAATTATTCTATACAATGCAATTTTAGAATAAAAATATGATGATGAAATGATATTCAAATTAAAATGTGAAGACAAGGGTGTGAATGCAATAAAGAAAATAAAATTGATTATAAAGCAAATATGTTGGCTAGACTAAAAAGGGAATACCTAGAACTCCAAGGGTTTGTCTGAAAATTCCCTAAGTAGGCACGTTTGCTGCACGTTACCTCGGCTAGCAGGGACTCTCCTATTGTTTGATGAAAGCATGGGGGGCTACGGTGTAATTCTGAATGTAGTTGGGTACATGTCAACAGTTGAAGGCTTCCAAATAGGGGGCCTTCTTGAAATTTGTAGAAGCACGAGGGGGCGTGGTCCAAATTACCCCCATCCTGCATGCCTTACATGAGCAATCGAGGATGGATGAGGGCGATGGGCGTATCGATCGAGGTAGGTATGCTATTTGGGCCAACAGAGGTGCGCCGTTGGCAGGTTCTACAGTGGTGAACGACAAGCTTTGTAGGTCGATGCTGAGGTGTGGCTTTGTGGAGCAAGGTGCGAAGGAGCAGAGGAGCGGGAGCTCTGAGGCGGAGAGCTATCGACGGTGGGTGAGGGTTCTATGTTCAATGGCAAGGGTAGAAATGTCAGGTAGAGCGAGCAGCCAGTGGAGGTACATATGGGATGAGGCGTTGGAGCATAGAATTTGAGGCAGGCATGGTTGGTAGCGAGCGACGAAGGCGGACCGGCTTGATGTGTCCGACATGAAGGGGAGGTGGAAATGCAGGTGCAGTGGTTGGAGAGGATAAGGAAGAAAGGAAGAATAAGGAGGCAAAGAACATGGGAAGAAAAAGAAAAGAAGGGGGAAGACGGAAAGGGAAAGGGAAGTTACCAGAGGTTGATCAGAGTCGCATAGAAATAAAGGGCGAAGCCTGGTGGCTCGAGGTGGAGGTACGGTCCAAATGGCTGAGGGATGATGATCGGAATCGCTTGGGGAGAATGGAGGAGTCACAGAGCTCAACTCTGCCCATGGCCTCAAAAGGTGCGATGATCAGGCACCTCGAAGCAGAGCAATTCTGTTGAAGTCACTACATGGAGGAGGTATGTGATCTCGCCTGTAGGTCTTCGCTTGGCAATGGGCTTGCTATCATGAAGATGACTAGAGCTTTCTCCTAGTGGTGGATGCGCATAATGGGGGGTGGTCGATGCGCCTTTATGCATAGTTGGGGGCAAGTGCTTCGTCCACAAGATGCATGAGTAGAGATCGAGGAGATAGAGGGGGCTGGGTCGAGGGAAAAAGAGGGTGACTCAGCTAGTAGAGGCTGGAGGCCGTTGGGAGGTGGTGAACGTAGAGAGGAAGGAGGGAGGCAGAGGTGGGTGCAGGTCATGGGGGGGCAATGATTGGGGGTGTGTAGAGAAGGAGGGAGTTGCTCATGGCTTGTCCACATGATGGGACGGAAGGGTGAACGCGGAGTAGAGAGAGGGAGGTGGAGAGAGAAGATGGAATGGCAGTTGCGTTCGTACTGTGGAGGGCAGAGCGGCGGGTGTGGGTGGTGCGGGAGTTGCTGGAGGATGGAGAAGGAAGGAAGCGATACCATGTGGCACAAGGGGGAGGAGACCACCTAATGGGAAAAAATAAATTAACTAAAATAACCTATAGTAATAATTTTTATTATAATTAAAATAATAAAATATAAATAAATAATAAATAAAAGAAAAATTAAAGAAAATAATAATAATTAAAATACTATCAAAAAAAATAATAAAAGAAAAAAGGAAATAAAAATTGGGGTGATACGTGGCGTTTCCAAGAGCGGCCTCTTGTCGCTCAAAGAAAAATCAAAAATCAAATCCAAAGAAAAATAAAAAGGAATAGCAAACAAAGTCAAATCAAAAAGTGGTCTACATGAAATTTGTTCGTCTTGACATGACTATAACTTGTGTGAATGACCTAAAACCAAAAGAGATCACATGTATAAAAGTATTTTTGTGGTACTCTACAGATACAAAATACTGCATTTTGTATTTTGTAATTTTTGTCATTTTTAAATAAAGAATCAAAATAAAATCAGAAAAATATTAATAAATATTTATTACCTCATCTATTTTTTAGGGATTTTTAATAATTAAGAAAATGAAGAAATAAAATAAAGAGGACATATGCACATACTATATAACCTGGCCCAAGTTTATTTATTTTCTTTGATTTTTGCTTCAATTTTTATTTGGAGTTTTACAAATTTTATTAAAACAATAATCACAGAATATAAATTTAAAAGAAATAAATCAAAAAGGGTTATTTTCATACATAAAATAATAGGGTTAAAATAGAAAATATGTACAATATACAATGAGCGCCCAAAACCTAAGTTTCGTATATGAACTCTGATTCTTTTGAATTTACTCTTGTTTTGTAGATAATTTGACAAACATTAATTTAAACTTTTGAGATTCTTATTTAAAGTAATTATGTATGCTAATCTACAAATATTATTTATAAGTGCATGAATGATAATAATGAAAATTAGATGAAGAAATGCAGTCAATTACTTGGGAACAGAGCTCTATTTTCAACTTTTAGAGTGATGAATCACAAATTCATCAACCCCCTATACTTAAACCGTGCTAGTCCCTGTGCAAATAAAATGAAATATAGAAGTGAAATGATATTGGTTTCAATCCATAGGTCATGAACTAAAGGTGAAAATGGAGTTCGACTCGACCTTTGGATTAATAGTGTGGCGGAACAACTCATGAGAATTAGGGTTCTAAAAACAACAACCTCCCAGTTTGCATATGTCAATATTCCAGACCCTATTCAGAAGTCATCTTAGATCAACCCCCTCCCAATGCATCCCAGATGAACAGTGAATAACTGTGTCTGGTGTGTGAAAGGTGTTAGCTCTTCCCATCCCAGATGCCAGACCACCATGCAATCTCCTCCTCCAGTAACTCATCCTCATGGAGTCAGGTATGTCCTTCTAAGTTTAGGAATGTTCTAGTTCACAACGAGTGGGGATAGAAGTATAGAATAAGGGGAAAAGAAGTGGAGAGTGACCAATGTAGTCAACTGTTCTGTGAAACTTGGTCGGTGTAGCCAAGTCTTCAATAGATCTGCAGGATATTTGACGCTTGAAATTTTCTTCTTCTTCTTTTTTGATATTAGCTTCTTTTTTGTAGACATTGTGGTTACTATGCATGGATCTTTTTTGCCCGGATAGATGTAGAGTCTTTTGGTCCACCCTTATTTTTGGGTCTTAGAAACACTTGTGCTAGCAATTCATCCCTCATCCGAAGCTTTATTTAAACCCGGTACTCAGGTCGTTAGATGTCCATGCTACCAAAGAAAGAAACACATGGTCTTCTAACACCTTGTCCGAATTGAGCTAAGTGCGCAGTGTAGAGTACATAATAATTCCTTATCGAAGATTCTACTCATAATGAGGTGACCATGTTAGACTAAGAGTTAAGTCTAGACATTTTCTTGTGAGATCAGAGAATTAAGTCTAAGACCAGAAGTTCCTAAATTCCTACTTATCAATTGAAGTTCTTATGAAATTTAAGTGAACTAAGGTCAACTCAAGTCCATCCTCAATTTCTATTCATAATGCTATTTAGAACCCATTGACTTTCCACTTTGTGTAGGCTTGACAACCAAATGAAATGCAGCTGATATGAAATGCATATGAATGAAGGGCAAAATGAAATGTTTTAATGCTAAAATGATATGCAAAAATGAATAAGAAGCCATTTTACAAAAGTTTTTTTGTTTTAATTTGTTTTGTTTTGTTTTTTCTTTTTTTTGTTTTTTATTATACCTCATATTTTACGGCAATGTAATAAAGGAGAATTATTTACAGGATATTACATGATTATACATGTTTTACACAGAGTGTATTCTATATATTGTACAAATTTTACAGCTTGTATACAATATTCACATTATACATGTATTTTACAGATTTTAACAAGAATTGTTTTACCAATTTTACCCATCCCATAATTATTAGATAATATATACAAAAATATGTGAAAGTATGAGCTATGGGTAAAGTATATATGTAATATATACACACCACCTATACTTACTGTGTGAGATGTCCTTAGAGCATGAAAAGCGAGGAAAAGACATTGCTTGTGCTAAGCAAAGAGAGCGAATAGAAAAGAAGTGTTTAAGTCGGCATGCCCCTTATTCTTAGGCTCTAGTCAGCCTAAGTATATAAAAAGAGCAAAAAAGGGGCGGTCGAGGTCAAGAGGAGAAATGGATAAATGAATCTATAAGGCAGGCATCGCCCCCCTCGCCCTCCTAATACTTGGGCTCTGGTCAGCCAAAGTATAGAAAATGAGTAAGTGCGAGAACTAATGGTGTTGGGGAATGTACAAAGAAAATGAAAAGGAAGGAGTAACTCAAGTCACTCTCCCCTCTAAACTTAGGATCTAGTCATCCTATGTATAGTCAAAAATGATAATGATATGGAACTGGGGTGAGTAATATAAATCACAGGAGAGGAAGGCATCAAAAAGAGGAAAATTAATACAAGAAGGACTAAGAATATACAAGCATCAAGAAGGTTTGTGATCAACCTTCTTGCATGAACAGAGAGGGAATATGAAATATGGACTTGTGTCATTGTGGAATTCATCACCAAAAGAATATTAGTGAGGAGGATGAAACGTCCATCAACGATCGACACAAGGCTACTTGCTATCATATCGTTGATGGACAACCTTGCCATACCAAATTATGATGATCACACTACTGGAATCAGAAGAGGAATCCTTAGAGGATACCATCATACTCGATTTTCTAGACCTTGGAGTATGGAGAGGACATTGAGAGTGATGTGCTTTGAGGGGTTCAGGGGAACTCCTCCAGGAATCAATGTTCTTCATCTTCTCACTAGAAGAAAGACTAGAATAAATGACTTCCTTTTCTGAGTTATTTTGTGATACGTTTGCAGTCTCTATTGTTGGTGGTTGTGACAATGAAGGTACATGAGTCAAATAACCGAAATGGTCAAGGCAATCGGAGAAGATGGTGTCCAGCTCGGAGAGAGCTTCTATTTTTGAGTCCTCTATAGAAGCCATCACAGTGAGGGTGATGCAAGCAGTGGGAATTGTAAATGTGTGGGAAGTCTCTGTACCATTGGTCAACTCAACAATAGGTATCTCAGGTGTAGTAAAGAGGTAGTACTCATCTATCTCTTGATGGTTACGGCTGTCGGTGGATATGTGGGTTGCATTGGGTTGTAGTGTCTTGTCAAGGTCACATGCGATAGGTGTGTACCAAATGCAAGAAAATTGATCTCCCAAGTCTCATAATCAATATTCACCTTAGCCAAAGCTAAGAACGACTTCCCAAAAATAATAGGAGACTAGGTGAACTATCCTCATTGCTCAATATTAAGGATTATAAAGTCCACTCTGATTGGAGCATCTTGGAAGATAGTGATGACTGGAACAATTCCTCTCGATCAATTTATGGATCAATCAGCCAGTTGAACGATCACTCTCGACTTCCTAAGTAGTTCACGTTTGAGCTTGTTAAACATTGAGATTAGGAGGAAGTTCAAAGATGAGTCATTATCAATTCCAGCACGGGTAAATATTGTGTCTTTGATTTCACATTGATCCCTATGCTACCTCTTCACTTTGCGACTCTTTGTCTTTCTTTACATCACCAAGAAGGTGGCCATAGACATTAGGTGTCTCTCAGTCCTTGTTCTCTTATTTCCCAACCTCTTGGGCATTAGTTTACGTCTTATGAATCTTTTGAGGTTAAGAAAGTGTTATATGTACATTAATAATGGAAGCATAAGAATCAATTCCTTAGCAATGGCATCCCTAAGGGGAGGAACCATTTTTTAAATAATTTAATTTTTATGAGATTTTTTGGTTTTTCAGTTTTTTGATCTTTTTGGGTTTTACATTTTTTGTTGTTTTTGGTAAGTGAACGAGGAGAAGGAGAATGGTCAGACTCTTGATTGGAAGGCAATTTGTTAGTATAAGAGGGAGGTGGAGTTGACTCCAGCTGTACAAAGTGTGTGGGTTCCCTAATGTTTGCAAAGTTTTCAACATCAAATCCACTTATTCCCTTTTCCACTTTCATACGTAAGATGGCAGTAATTGAATTCAACATTTTCATTAACAATACTCAACTTGTTACCAAATGATTCATTTTTCTCGACAAGCCTAGAAATGACATCCTTCAAAAAGTTCTCATGATAAATCATGGAATAGTTCTACTCAATTGGTGGATGCTGCTAAGGATTGGAGTCTCATACTCATCATACCTAGACTTTGGCATGTAATGCTGAGTTCAGGAGATGTTGGTCGGAGCCTCATATAATGGACTCAATATACAGGGGGTTTGTAGATCGAGCTCATGAGTCCAATCATCTATATGTGTAGGCTCTTCGGATGTGTGGTGTGACAGCTGGTCAATGTGAGCTTGATCAATCAAGTCTGAAAAATAATAATATGTAGACCTCTGCATTCGTTTGTTTTATCGACCATGTTGTACCCTAAGTTCAAGTCAGGATGTATATGTGTAATTTGTTGACTTGTACCAACATTCATATGAGGAGTGAATGTTGTCCATTGGGGAAAATAGTGCTACCAATCATCTATCTCAGCAGTGGCTTGCACATCGAATGGTTCTTTGATTCTAGCAAGCTCTTGAGGATATAGTGAGTCGGCCCAGGGTAGAAGTAGATCAGGGGTATGAGAATGAGGGGTAGGAGATAAGTGTGAAGAAATGGAGAAGTCATTCAGAGTTCTGACTTCATATTCTTGCTGGGGTGGGGGGAAGAAAGATGGTTGAGGGATAATTGTCTCAAAGAAAGGGTTCTGTTGAGAAGAATAAGAAGAGGCTGGGAAGTTGGTCGGGGGTCCAACTTCATAGTTGGAATGCGGTGGAGAGAAGAGGGGTGGTTGACTGTATCAAAGAGAGGGTTTATGGAGGAGTGAGATGGGGAAGATGGTCAGTACAGAAACTGATAAGCAACCATATTCGAGAAAGAATGAAAGTGGATTGAGGTGAAAATGTGAATTTACACAGAAGGATAACACACACGGACTGACAAAAAAACAAACACAAGAGAAAACCCTAGTTTCACAAATTTAACACAATGACGAACACAAAAGTCTGACCGTTATCTTTTCCATTTTAGTTATGTGATAAAATAATCTTTTTATACAAGCAGAGGTGGGTCACCTTAAGTCCGAGGGTGCTCCTATATCAATGAGGTGATTTGCTCGGGGTACCAGGTTCAATAGCACACCCTAAAGTAGACAGACACGCTTACTCAACCAAAACTTATACTAAGGTCAAAGGCAAGCCATTGCAGCTCCCAAATCCTGTAAGAGCCGGAAATGGAGACTTAGGGGGCAAGTCCATGGATTTTGTCTCTAACCTTAGTGGTAGGTCCGCACCCACTCCGTCTGGAGGTAGGTACCTGCATATAATGATGGGATTACTCTCAAGAAAACATAGGTTAATTTTGATCATTTTTTTGGTCAAAATTGTATCAACAGTCCCTATTTCAAGTTAGATTCTTACTGAATTAATCCACCAAGCATGGCACGCCTAAAGGACATTCCCGGTTTCCCTTTATCCTAAGTTATAAAACCAACAGGAAGTGAGTTGACAAAAACCTATGCAAAAGATCAAGTTAAGGATGTAGGCCAATTCAGAAGACTTACACTGATCCTTCCGTGTGGGATGCAATACAAAATTGATTTTTTTATGCTAATATGTATGAAGGCGATGCAACCGCACCTAGAGAGAACTTCTATTAGTAGGGAAGAGTGTGAATTTAATTTAACTAAATAGAATGTTCTAAGTACGCATTATTAAATGTGAACTGTGGTCCTAAATTACACAAGCACAGGAAAATTTGACCAAAATAAAAACTCAAAGAGCTATATGTGTAGGTTTAACCTACGAGCCACACAAGTCGAGCTCCACCCTCAACATGAGAGTGAAACAGGTCTCGACCCACAACAAAAATAAGTGCCTAAAGTTCAGGTACACATGTGAGATTCCAAACAGAATCTGCTAGAAATAGACAATTACCTTAATTATTACAAATTTACAAAAATCAAATAAATGTAGAAATTAAATCCTAAAGACCCTACACTCTCTCACGACTCAACTCGATCGTATTCAATCAGCTTATTCTGTGAAAAACTGACCTCCAATGCTCCTAAGTCGCTCGGCCACTTAAGGAGTTGCCCTGTCATGTCGGGTCCATCACATAAAAAATAATATGGTGATCAGAGAGGGTGATGAATCCTGATCATCACTCTTTATTCTTTTATTTTAGCTATTTATCTTGGCAATGCATCAAGTAAATAGTTGTAAATACAAAAAGTTAGCATTATGCATGCATTTGTTAATACTACATAATTAGCATGTATTTGTGCAAAAATAAAAGAATAAAGAAAAAGAAAAAGGAAGGGGATATTTAAAATAAATATAGAGTGACCCGAACACCAAGAGAAGGTCAAGCATTGACCTGATCGCGAAATAAAACAAGTAGAGAGAGATAGAGCCCACTCTATATTGTACATTTTGTTTGTGTATTTAAATAATTACTTTTGACAAAATAAGAATAAAAGATTCTTTTCACCTCCTTGTATATAGTCCTAAAAATAAAATAAAAATCAGAAAAATAAAAAAATAAAAATAAAATCCTCTTTCCCTTGTACAAAACACCTATATATATGCCTTATTCTCTATTTATTATATACCTATTAATAAATAAAAATAAAAAATATATTTTACACTCCAAAAACTATGTTGTAAATAAATTAATTATAAAATTTGGGTATTTATGTAAAAATAACAAAATAAAAATAATTGTATAAAATACAGATGTATATTATACATGAAATACACTAAACTATATAAAGAATAATTTATTTTTCAAAAAAATAATAAAAACGACAGAAAAATAGTTTCAAAAATAAAAACATTTTTCATTTTATACACTTTTTGATTTAAAATAGTTTATTATTATTTATTTAATTTGTAAGTATTTTGTACATTCTAATTCTCTGATTGCTCCACGTCATTATGTTGACCCAGGTCAACGCCCTAATCTAAGGCTTGACCCGACCCGACCATCTTTGCCGGAGCGTTTTCTCCTAATTTCTCCAGTTGGGTCACGCATTCCCTCACCCCGAATCTTCGCCCGTAGCTTCTCCTTGGATCCAAGACCCTTGCGGATCCCTAGGAAGGTGTGTATCTTCCTAGGATAGCGTACCCTCACCCGATTCCTCCAGCCTCCTAGGAACCCTTTAAATTCTCTTCTCCGCCTCCCTATAGTAGTAGCTCGTGCCCCGTGCCTCCCTTCATCCTTAGCCACCAGCGGTTGAGCGACAGCTACTTGGGGAACCCTTCGGATCGAAGCTTGGAGGAGCAGCCATGCTGGTCAGCCTCGTGGCCCGCGTACGCCGCTACGATCAGCTTCCCAGCCTTTCACAGCTTTGTCGAGGCCATTACCTCACCAACCGCCTTTGCCTGGAGCTCTAGAGCTTGCCTAAGACCTTAGGTATCCCCCACCTCCGTCACATTTTCTGATTCGCTTCAATCATTCCATTCACCGCCACTGTGTATTCATCTGCTCCGACCAGCTGATCGGAGCCCCGTTATCAACATCCATCCACTCCGATCGAACCCCCGATGCATGCTCCACCTTGCACCGCAACCTGATCCCCCTCAAGCTCGTCCCTTAGGTCAAGATTAAAGATATGATCTCCTCTATCACCATCGTCGGAGACCGACCCTCTCCCCACGATGATTCTTTGACTTTGCGTTCGAATAACCCTCGATCGGAGCTTCACCCCAAGTCAATCCTTCCTTTGCAGGTGTTAGTGCGTGCTGGGAGCCTCAGTTTATCCACCAGAGAGTTCACCAGAGTAGCTCCAAGTCACCGTCATCGCCTTGCACATCCGACCGTCAGCTCTCCCATCTGACCCGTTCAGTCGACGTGGAGGACTTCCACGGTCATTCCTGAGCCTCTCGATCGATCATCGGAGCCGGGGATCTCCTCCTAGGCTCTAGTGAAGTTCATAACGGCCCTGTTTTTTCAAATTCCTTCAGCACCGTCAGATTGGCCTTCCTCCTCCAGATCAAATCCAAACTGCCGATCGCAACAGCTTTACAGACCGTTAGATCTCAGATCTGACACATCTACGCCTCACCTCCCCGATAGTTTCTGAGGCGTCATATCTGACATCTGCCACATCTCAGTTGCACGTTCACGTGCCTCCAGCGGCCACCACGTGTCCCCTACACGCACTGTACGTGTCTGTGAGGGTATATTGCGTTTCCTTCCTTGCACTTTTTATGTTTTATTTTTTAGTCTATTAAATAAAGTTATAGTTAAGACTTTTTACATATTAGTCCTTTATGTTTCTATTATTTGCACGTTAATCCTCTTAGTTTGAATACATGTGCACGATCACGTACCTTGTGGTGTTTTTGCATATTCTGTCATGGACTTTTTAAAGGCTCTAATTTGAATGAAATGTTTTAAGTATTTGCATTAATGCCCATGTGCGTAGTTTATTGACATGTGCGTGAACTTCGTTGGAATTTTGAAATTGATATCCATGGAAATTTTATAGATGTTATCGTTTAACCTGGAAACTTTAGGTTATTTGCAAATAGGTCCATATAACCTATGTGATTTGTTTTTAATCAAATAATTATCAAATCTACTCCAAAAATTCCCCAAAAAATACTATTACCTCCTGCTACTGTGTAATATTTTTGCATTTTTTGTGACGTAATTTGATTTTATTTGATATTTTCTAAAAATAAAATACCCCTAAAAACATGTCTATATGTGTTATAAAATACCAAAACAAATATAAAAATACTCCTAAAAATTCTATAAAAATTCTTGTTTATTGTTTTGGTTTCTTTTAATTTCAGTATCATTTTTGTTCCATTATCTTTTGTAAAACCCCTAAAAAGCACAAGAGACCAAAAATCTTATAAAAATTCTTAAAATATCTAAAAAAATCAAGAGAAATAAAATTCCATTTTCTCTAATTAGGTCTTTTTATTTACTTTTTCATAAAATTAGCCATTAGGAATTGTAGGTAATTTTAATATTTTAATCTTGCCTTTTGATCACGGATGAATAGTGTTTTTCTGTTTTATGTTTATTTTATTTTTAGAAAATTATATAAAAATCTGAAAAATCCCACAAAATCATCAAAAACACTTGCATATTTTAAAAATATTAAAATATTTTTATTACTATTTTTTTAGATTTTTTAGTCTTAATAAAAATTCATGAAGGGTGATTTCCTTTATCTTGTTATTCATTTTCTTATTAGAAAAATATATATGAAAAAATGCAAATTAAAAACCACAAAAATATGCCTTTTCTTTTCTCATTATTGACTACTTCGTAGGCTTAGCTCGTGCTCCTTGTGTTCGACCCTGGTCTCTATACCAGGTTAATTAAATAATGGAGACCTCTACATTCGATTTTCGTGCTTCATCGTTTCATTTGTGGTTTGATTTTCTTAATTGACCATGCCTTGTGATTCGGGTCGCAATGACCTTAGAGACTACTTAACCCGAGTTGCTCTGGTCATCATCAGAATGGTGACGTTGCCGGGGAGCACAGCTTAGTAGTCGGTTTTCAGTTTTCCTTTCTTTTTCTTTTTGCTTATTTTTGTTAATTTTTATCCTCTATTTGTTATAACTTTTTTCTGACTTATTTCTATTTCTCTTTTATGTGCGAGGGACTGCCCGAGGAGTTTGAGTCTTTTGATTGGAGGACCTGCGCCCGAAGAGGAGCAGGAAGACATGAGGAGCGTAGTTATATAGGATAGAGTAGTTAGTTTCTTTTCAGCACATTTAATTATTATTGTAATAATACAGGGACCTTAGACATTTTTGGACACTTGGCTTTTATCGGGGTTTGTTTCACCGAGCACCGACGTGCTCAAGGGACCTCATTACTGTTTTCACCGATTTTGATTTCTCGACCTTTAATTTTCTTTTTGATTCTCGAAGAATTTGGCCTCTAGATTTAGGAATTTCATTGATTGTGACGTAAATGATTTAGACCCAATCCGTGACTATTTGCCTGCACCTATAGTTCATAATTGGACTTACTTAATAAATCACAATAAAAAGTTAACTTGGTCTCTTGAGAGGTCATGTGCCGCTAGAGGTCGTATACAACACGTGCAGGATCCGTTGTGGTGGACAACGATCGCCATCAGAGACCGGACTCCGACCTCTCTCTCTGATTAGTTAACTATAGTTCTTCGCGATTAGAAATTACTGATCTATGGTCGTTTTCTTCTTGCATCATATAGGTTATATTTATTTTTGTCTTTAAATTTATACGCAGATCACCTTGCATGTAGAGTGCTGGAGACAGGTACGCATCTCTTACTTTACATGCATCATCGTGTTTGATCGCGCATCAGCTTTTTCGACTTCTCCCTCCTATTTTTGGACCTTAAATAATTAGGAGATCAAAAATTTCATTAGGCGTTTGTTTGCTTATTGAAAAAGACCTAAAAAAGTGATAATCATAAAAGTGGGACTGCTAAACAAACTTGACCCTAAAAGACACTTCACTTAAAAATCTGTCTTGGGAGAGCGATCCCCTCATTGTTTGGTTTGCTTGCATGAGAGAGTGACCCGAGCACTAGGCTAGAGCCATACCTGAACCTTCATCAGGCTAATGGTCTTGGGGTCAGTTGTTCTCCAGTGAGGATCGCTCCGGTCTCCGGTAAAGCGGGTAGCGATATCCTTAACAGAGCGAGTTGATCGGGTAGCCGGTAAACGGTCTGCAACATGTACTGGATGAGAAAGATCTAGCTTCGGGATTGGTCCAGTCTCATGAGAGCATCGGGTTCCTACCAGCTCTCTTAATCACACTGCTAGACTGAATTATAACCTAAATAAAATTGACAAGATAAAGGTGAAGGATATGGTTAGATCCTTAAGCACATCATGGAAGCATGAGCGTCACATCGAATAGGACGAGGAGCGACTAGTCGCACTAGTTGCTCGATGCAGCGGAATTTAAAAAAATTTCATACGACGAAACCACATGATCCAAGAACACTTCTCGGATCGTTTCGTCTAAACCACAAACAAGTATTACGGTTACCTCTTGAATCGTGGTTGCGATCGAGTCTCTAAACGAAGAGACCGCCTGTCTCAAGTCCGATCCGACGGAGGAGATGCTTGCGAGTGCGGGGATGAACCACGTGCTTCTCGCAATCCATGTTTATGATCCAAGCGGCGGATCTCCTGATCTCAACACATGAGATCTGACGCCTTCTTCACAATTGAGGCGCACTGAAGTAGACAGAGATCCACGAGCAGACGATTGGGCAACATAACGATGATGTTGCGGCGATGAAGAACCTCTCTAGGGCATCCATGGTGGACGGCCATGAGAGAGGAAGAGAGAGTAGACGTGTAGAGAGAAAGAGAGAGAGAGATGTGCTTCTCAAGCAATGTTGTGTAAAGAGAGAGCATGGGTATGCCTCTCTATTTATAGGGTTTTGGAATCCATGGATCTCAATCCTAGGGACATATAAAATCAATGGATGAGATTGATTTATGTCAATCCAATGGTCAAGATTGTTGTTGGTAAAAGCCAACAACTTGTGATTTAATTTAAATTAATTATATTTGATAAATCAAATATATATTTATACCAAAATTAAATCAATCAAATAAGGAGTGAAAATACAAAGGAGATCATCCATCCCCATAAAAGGGAGTGGACGGCCACCAATCCCACAAGAGAATTGGGTGCCGCCCACCCCTCCCATATGGGGAGGGCAATCTCATGGAAATCCATGAGATTGCATATCTTCTTGTTTTTCTCTCTACTTATTTCCAACAACTATTTGTTGGGATTTTATTCATCAAAAATATTTCATAATTATATTTGAGAATATTGCAATCTTGACAAGGAAAAATTGTAAATCATATTCACAACCCAAAACAACATATCATTTACATTGTCAATTAATTTACAAAATGTGTATCCAATATACATAATAATTAATCAACAAATGAAAATTATAATTAGCTCTCTCTAATACATTATAAATCACATTTATAATATATTATGAATAATTGAATATTACTATCGACATTATTCTTATCCATAATAATTAAATCACATTTAATAATATCGGATAACTTATTCTCATGTGCTCAAATAATATGAATCATATTCACATTATTTACATCTTTGATAATCAAGTCACATTTAATTATCTAAGATAACTCTCATTATAATATGAATCAAATTCATATTATTCATGATAATTAAATCTCATTTAATTATCCATTTTCTCAATGCTCGGATACATATATCAACAATAGAATTATCCATGAACTCTTTCAAGGATAATACGCTTTCTCCGCGAATACTCGGAGATAAGGACATGGCGATTGCATTGTTCCACGTATAGTGACATGGATATTGAGACCATATCTCAAATCCATATCGCGGGCCTCCCATAGATGCTTGATTAAATCAAGGCCGCAAATCTAATCTTCTCATTGCATCTGAATCACATTCAGATCAATGTCCAACATTTGGACTAAGATCAGATTACTTCTCTACTGAGAGGAGTCACTAAAATCTAGACCCATTTCATCACTCCCTGGGAATGGAAGCAACATGGTTATACAATCATTTATGATCACATCACCCTCAGGTATTCCCAATACCTGTACATCCTGCATACTAGAAGACTCAGATTAAACCCGAAGTATTAGATCAACTTTACACTGTCTACTTCAGGGTTTTATCAGTAAGTTTCTCATTCGATCATTGGGAGTCGGTATCGATCATATACTTTCCAAAAGCAAATATCATACCTAGGTCTTGATCATATACTTTTCAAAAGTATATATCAAACCTACAAATTCAGTCAAGCTTCCAAAGCAAGACGACCATGCGCATGGAATTTGATTCTTCCCATTATCTCATGAGTGAGCTCATGTCTTCTGGTTCAGTAACTGAACCTCTATGATCCCTTTGAGAGATCGTATTACTCATATGCCCTTATATGCACACCACCACGTCGGTGTATAGACCTTGATTAGGTCATCAACCTATTGGTCTGCCAAATGTACATACTCAGACATATAGTAACACATCTGTCTCTGGTCAGAGGATGCGTGCATGTATCGTGACAGCATACGATATAGGACTTTGGTTATCTCGATCTCATTAAGTCAACTCTTTGACCTAACTAATCTGACACCTCCGAATCTCTATTCCTATGCAGAGGACCTGCATCAAGAGGTCGGTCAGATATCAGCCTAACTGAGATAGGATTGCCATCTCCTACTCTGGCTGGAGATCATCTCTTAACAATCATTTGACGGTGCTAGATGAGTCATCAATCTAACTCATTAGATGTTCATCCAAGCACCAACCTCTATGATTCAATATTTGAATCAACAGATGTATGATCATCAAGATGGCAATGGTACACAACCCTAATTGTACTAAGGGACCTATTATGCAAATTATGTATTCTTCATTTCAGATCAGGGAATGATATTCACAATAACATTTATTGCATAATGGCTCACCGTGGGCTCGCATGTCCAACAATCTCCCACTAGCCCAAAGAGCCATTAATAGGCTAATCATTTAAACCCACATTCATTTGACAATCATAGGCTATTTAGAAAATAGCTAGGTAAGCAGATCAATCACTCTGTTCTCGAGAGACTACGCCAAGTCCTTTTACGGCACTTGCATATCCCCTAGTAATAGTGCTCGCATCCAATGCGAATGTTGCATTTTATGCAACCA
Source organism: Ottelia alismoides (assembly GCA_037367405.1). Lineage (NCBI taxonomy): Eukaryota > Viridiplantae > Streptophyta > Magnoliopsida > Alismatales > Hydrocharitaceae > Ottelia > Ottelia alismoides. The sequence goes on along the minus strand of JAZKJV010007846.1, from coordinate 280,230 downwards.
ATACTAAATTTTGTTATAGTGTCCTTGACACTATATCTCGATAATTATCATAACCAGTATTCCCATAATCCTTATTTAGAATACCGTTATTCCTGGAGATCTCTATCTCCTAAGGTATCTACAGTTAAGACCCTCATAGATCCCTATCTACAAGGTCTTAAACTTTTGAAGATAAGACTTTGAGATCACTGTCTCTAAGTTTCATCATCTTTGAAGATATTGTTATTACTGCAACCAAGTCTTTTATTTCCAGAGTAGGATTAGTAACAGTTTACTACTCCTACTGCATGGTAGACATATGGATTTTGTACACATCTAGCATACACTTCAGCTTCTCGTAACTGATGCACAAGTGCAAGCAGTTCTAGCATTCACTTCCTCAACTCTTTGAGGTGCTATCCCTTTAGACAGGTCACTACCACATCTTAAGGGTAGGAAGCCTTTCTTGGAATTTTCCAGAAAATGGAATAAGTCCAAGGTGTATTACTAATGTGACGATCCCAATACCCTCTTCTCTTTGCTTCTGAATGACTTCAGAATTAAGATTGAAGAGGTATCCTTGAGATCGTATCTCAAGGTATGGAACAACCAAATTATAAAACACTTATTATTTATTCTTATATCATTCTAAATGATTAGAATAATATCTACATTTAGCAAGATGAACACAATGGCACTCCCACTAAGCTTCACATGGTTCATCAAGATTTTATCTGAAATCACAACATTTATAATTTCATCAAATCTTATATTCCAACTATAAGAAACTTATTGGAGTCCAAAGATGGAGTTCTTCAGCTAGCACATCTTGCTTTCCTCAATCTTGAAGCCATGGGGCTACTTCATATGAATATCCTCATAGAGGTATTCATAGAGGAATGCAATCTTGACTCACATCATGAAGAAGTCATAGTTAAGTTGTGTAGCTACAGTTAGCAATATTCTGGTTGGTTAAAGCAAGGTCACTGGAGAGCAAGTCTCATCGCGAGCGATGTCTTCTCTTCGGTGTGTAGCTCATGACTACGAACCGTGCTTTGAAGGACTCTACCTTCTCATCAGGTTCCCTCTTTCTCTTGAAGATCCATTTACACCTTAATGGGTCTGACCCATATAGGTGGATCCTCGAGGATCCATATACAACACTTGTATATGAAGTCTACATTAGACTTTTATTGCTAACATCCATCTTTCCATGTCATGATCCTCAGGAGCTTCATCACATGAAGTCCGTTCATTTTCAGACTGAACTGACACATGGAATCCATCCTCAAACTTATTTGAAGAGGTATTAATGTTTCATCTTTAATTGTCTATTTAGTTTCCGATTTCAGGAGCTACATTATCTTCTCAAGATTAAATGAGTTCCTTTTCTTCATTTTCATCTTGATTCTGAAGAGAGTCATCCTATAAGAATCATACTCTCAAAGATGAGATCTTTTAAGAATCTCAAGGTCATAAAGTAGGTATCCAATACCATCCTTTAATTTCCTAATGAAGTATCACTCTCTGGTGCTAGACTCCCGCTTTCTAGCATGGAACCTTGTAAGGATATATAATGTAGTCTCTACCACATATATATACCTGGAAACTAAGAGATAATTATGCTAAGATTAATCATTGATCAAATCATGTCACACATGATCAATTGTATCTCCCTACAACTCTATTGAGTTAAGGTTCATTCAGAGGGGTGAGATAGAAATGATATTCATATCTCTATAAGGTATTCTACGAATTCATCTAATAGGTACTGACTACCTAGATTAGATCAAATTAATTTAATCTTCCTTCAAACTTTGGTTCTAAATCAAAATTGTGAAATCTTTGAACATTTCAAAGGTTTCTAAGTGAAGAGAAGAAATCTCACATCATACATAATCATCAATAGATATCATATCAATAATGTTTACTATGATATATATGATTCACATACATCAATATGTATGAGATCCTGAATACCTTGACATCTTACACCTTTCCCAAAGAAAGGTGTATTGGACATTTTTATTCTTGAATACAATATTCAAAAGTATGTAAGATTTGAATATTTAGACAATCTAAAGGTTCATCTCTTATCAGTCTATTGATCACATCAACAGACAAATGTCCAAAACATGATGCCAGATCATTGTCAAATGATCTTTATTTCCCTATTGATCTTTAAAGGTTTAATTTTCCAGTATTAGAAATCTTAATGAACCATTCATTAATTTCTAATTTTGAGGAGTCCGCTAGATGTTAGATTACTATCTGAAATATATATCTATCATAACTCTTTATGATAGATAAATTTCAGAATTCATGTTTATCTCTAACATTTAGAAATAAACAATAATGTATTCTAATATCTGGATCATAGAGACATTCTCTATGACTAAGTGCTCGCACTGAAATTGAGAAGTCTATCAATCCAATTGCATCAATATTCATGTACAAGACTATAAACCTTAAGATCAAATTTTCCAGTCTTCTAAATCATATGCAACCCATTGCAAGTGTTGTTAGAAGATTGAGATACAATTATAAGACTTTATATTATTCAATAAGCAAGTCAATATCAATGATCTATGTAGATTATACTGATGCTCCATCCGAGTCCTTCTCTGAGGATTCTAGACAGACTTGATAGTCATACTATCAACACATCAGCTTATTGCAGTATTGGCATTCATCCAACTCTTTGGATGGAAGTCACAGAAGTACAATCAACTCTTTGACTATACTTCTTACTTGGGTCCAACCCATGCTTCCACTGCGCTCCCTTTATCTCTAAGCAACCATTGCTCAAGACTAAAGGATCTCTCATGTTAAATTCAAAAGAATTCAAAATAAGAGTATTTCAACACTTATACCTACTTCATTAAATTCATACAATATGAATATTATGAAGCTTCATGAATGACTAGAGTAAAGATAGTAGAATGATGACACTCATCACCTACATCCATCTAAACTCTTAAAACATTGGTTCATATAGGTATTCAAACTTTGAATACATCATCTCTTATGGAGCCAACATTCTACATGATGCAGAGAACCATGCCATTCATGATTAAATGTTGAGAGCACATATGTATGCCAGAATATCTTTATTGATTTTATAAGGATTAATTTGACAATTGCGATAATCATCAACATGTCACTTCCAAAGCACATTTGATGATATCAAGACTATAGAAACATACAAACCCTAGGTTTGAAGTCCTATTATCTATTTAATTGTCATTCCTCATTATTTTGAGGAAACTTGCATATTGCAACCACATACATTATGTGTCCAACTGCAAGTACAATATCTGGATCATGAGTCCAATCCATGATATTTTACTGGTTATTATTGAGTATATAATTGAGTGGGTCTAATGAAGGGTTATCTGAAATAAGAAATTTGCATAAACATATAAAAATATATAATTTACTTTGATTTAGGAATTTTTATATCAAAGTTGTCTTGCCATGTCAACAATGAAAGTTCATTCCCTTAATCACTTTCAATGTAAGAGATATCTTACCGCTTAATCTCAAGCAAGAACTGCGATCTCCTCTTTATCTTTGTTACATCCCAATAATATGAGAAACTGCAACTCCAATAAAGAGAAGCGGGAACACATTCCGCCTTGCAAGTCCAACTTGCATTTCCCAATTCGGTCTTTAATGCTCGGGCCCACCACCCCTAAGGTAATGTTGACCCGTCATTAATTGAACCAACCGTCAACAGGAATAGAACTCGCTATGCGCAATCCAATATCGCCCCAATAATATGAGGATCTAATATTAGGGTGACTAGGCATACGGCCTTACTCTTTCGAGAAGCAAAGAGCCCGATCTAGATGTGCTTGCATATAGGAGTTGTCACTTCGGACAGGCGTCTCCTATATACAATCCCTGGCGACGGAACCCTTCTCCTTGACGGGAGACCATGGATGTCACTTATGTGATCCTCCATATCATATTCAAATTCTAATTAATCATTATGAATCACATTCATTACGATTAATTCTTCCAAGGGAAATAATAACTCTATTCATAATAGAGTGTTCTTAATTGGATATAATTAACTTAATCATATTAAATTAATTATCAATCCAATTCAATCAATCAAACTTGATTGTCTTACTTGAATATATATATGGTATTATTCTCAAAGTACGTATTAATTTGTATTTTAATAATTAGAAAAATACAACTTAATCCCTCGGACATTATCCCGGCCCTACCCGCTGTCATGGCCAGTACCGGCGGGAGTGGGACGGACTGCATATGTTGCAACCCGCTACCCCAGCGATCCCCGACTAGACACCATATCCGCCTCAGGAAAGGATAATGCCAAATTGATTAATTTGTACTTGAGATGATCATCGGTTCTTCAACCAAAGTTATACTATATAGTAATCAAAATAATTTTGATTATAAGGAAATTTGCTAGACAAATTCCCAATCCTATTCAAGCAAGGAGTTTGATGATTGTGTTTCCAAGTATGATCTAGATCAAATCTAATCAATTAATTGGTTGATGCCAAGTCAATTAAGGAAATAATCATCTTCCAATATTTCTCAAATATTTTCCATAATTATTTCTCAAAATTAACAATTAATTTCATTAATTGACAATCACATGGTTCTTGATTAGGAATGTAATTTCAGAAGTGACCCCTACTTACTAAAATTAGCATATCTCAATCATATTAAATCCAAATTAGATAAAATCAATTTTCATGGATCTAATTTGATTTAGGACAGAATCCAAGTGATGTTTCACACATTTTGAGGCAAGTCTAGACAGTAATTAACTTTTTAGTCACGTTCAGATCTACAGTTCCCGCAACAATGCATACATGTTCATTAAAACAACCATCTCTCGAGCATACGAAATCCGATTTACGTAAACTCAAATCCTATGGTTTCCTTATTTAAGGAGGAACAAATTTAAAATATAATATTAAATTCGTGTTTAAACAATTTAAACCGTGCCAAATTTATTTACTAAACAGATCTGTGAAATCAAATGCGATGAAAACTTTCGCGACCTTAACGAACCCAAGCCGTCCTTGGTTAACGAATCATATTCGGAACCATCAACCTGGCTCTGATACCACTTGAAGGATATGGTTAGATCTATAAGCGCATCATGGAAGCGTGAGCGTTGTATCGAATACGACGAGGAGTGACTAGTCGCACTAGTTTCTCGATGCAACGAAATTTAAAAAAAAATCATACGACGAAACCACATGATCCAATAACACTTCTCGGATCGTTTCGTCTAAACCACAAACAAGTATTAGGGTTACCTCTTGAAGCGTGGTTGCGATCGAGTCTCTAAACGAAGAGACCTCCTGTCTCAAGTCCGATCCGACGGAGGAGACGCTTGCGAGCGCGGGGATGAACCGCGTGCTTCTCGCAATCCATGTTGATGATCCAAGCGGCGGATCTCTTGATCTCAACACACGAGTAACCGACATCTTCTTCACGAGCGAGGCGCACCGAAGTAGATAAAAATCCACGAGCAGATGATCGGGCAACATAACGATGACGCTGCGACGATGAAGAACCTCACTTGGGCATCCATGGTGGACGGCCATGAGAGAGGGAGAGAGAGTAGACGTGTAGAGAGAAAGAGAGAGAGAGATGTGCTTCTCAAGCAATGTTGTGTAAAGAGAGAGCATGGGTATGCCTCTCTATTTATAGGGTTTTGGAATCCATGCAACTCAATCCATGGGACATATAAAATAAATGGATGAGATTGATTTATGTCAATCCAATGGTCAAGATTGTTGTTGGTAAAAGCCAACAACTTGTGATTTAATTTAAATTAATTATATTTGATAAATCAAATATATATTAATACCAAAATTAAATCAATCAAATAAGGAGTGAAAATACAAAGGAGATCATCCATCCCTAGAAAAGGGAGTGGACGGCCACCAATCCCACAAGGGAATTGGGTGCCGCCCACCCCTTCCATATGGGGAGGGCAATCTCATGGAAATCCATTAGATTGCATATCTCCTTGTTTTTCTCTCTACTTATTTCCATAAACTATTTGTTGGGATTTTATTCATCAAAAATAATTCATAATTATATTTGAGAATATTGCAATCTTGACATGGAAAAATTGTAAATCATATTCACAACCCAAAACAACATATAATTTACATTGTCAATTAATTTACACAATGTGTATCCAATACACATAATAATTAATCAACAAATATAAATTACAATTAGCTCTCTCTAATGCATTATAAATCACATTTATAATATATTATGAATAATTGGATATTACTATCCACATTATTCTTATCCATAACAATTAAATCACATTTAATTATATTGGACAACTTATTCTCATGTGCTCAGATAATATGAATCATATTCACATTATTTACATCTTTGATAATCAAATCACATTTAATTATCTAAGATAACTCTCATTATAATATGAATCAAATTCATATTATTCGTCTCATTTAATTATCCATTTTCTCAATACTTGGATACATATATCAACAATAGAATTATCCATGAACTCTTTCAAGGATAATACGCTTTCTCCGCGAATACTTGGAGATAAGGGCAGGGTGATTGCATTGTTCCATGTATAGTGACATGGATATTGAGATCATATCTCAAATCCATATCGCGGGCCTCCCATAGATGCTTGATTAAATCAAGACCACAAATCTAATCTTCTCATTGCATCTGAATCACATTCAGATCAATGTCAAACATTTGGACTAAGATCAGATTACTTCTCTACTGAGAGGAGTCACTAAAATCCAGACCCGTTTCATCACTCCCTAGGAATGGAAGCGTCATGGTTATACAATCGTTTATAATCACATCACCCTCAGGTATTCCCAATACCTGTACATCCTGCATACTGGAAGATTCAGATTAAACCCGAAGTATTAGATCAACTTTACACTGTCTACTTCAGGGTTTTATCAGTAAGTTTCTCATTCGATCATTGGGAGTCGGTATCGATCATATACTTTCCACAAGCATATATCATACCTAGGTCTTGATCATATACTTTCCAAAAGTATATATCAAACCTACAAATTCAGTCAAGCTTCTAAAGCGAGACGACCATGCGCGTGGAATTTGATTCTTCCCAATATCTCATGTTTGAGCTCATGTCTTCTGGTTCAGTAACTGAACCTGTATGATCCCTTTGAGAGATCGTATTACTCATATGCCCTTATATGCACACCAGCACGCCGTTGTATAGACCTTGATTAGGTCATCAACCTATTGGTCTGCCAAATGTACATACTCAGACATATAGTAACACATCTGTCTCCGATCAGAGTATGCATGCCTGTATCGTGACAGCATACGATATAGGACTTTGGTTATCTCGATCTCGTTAAGTCAACTCTTCGACCTAACTAATCTGACACTTACGAATCTCTATTCCTATGCAGAGGACCTGCATCAAGAGGTCGATCAGATATCAGCCTAACTAAGATAGGATTGCCATCTCATACTCTGGCTGGAGATCATCTCTTAACTATCATTTGACGGTGCTTGATGAGTCCTCAATCTAACTCATTAGATGTTCATCCAAGCACCAGCCTCTATGATTCAATATTTGAATTAACAGCTGTATGATCATCAAGATGGCCATGGTACATAACCCTAATTGTACTAAGGGACCTATTATGGAAATTATGTATTCTTCATTTCGGATCAGGGAATGATATTCGCAATAACATTTATTTCATAATGGATCGTCGTGGGCTCGCATGTCCAACAAAAAGACCGAATTTTCATGGTCATCAGCTCAGCGTTGTGTAGGTGAATTGGGGGTTTGTTTGTTAATCTTGTTTGTTTCCAGATCACATTCACCTTTTCTCCAAATCAGGATGATGAGCCGGAGGTCCCTTTGGCAGCCCTTGGTTGCACCGCTTTCGAGCACTCTGCCCCATTCATCTAGGTTGGATCATGAGAGCCTGGACCTGCTCTATGAACTCGAGTTCGATTCCGCCATGTTCCCCCTCTACTACCCTTCTTCCAGTCCCGAGGTGCCTGAGCAGAGATCGGAGCAGATATTCATTCATTTGATGGCACCTGAGTTTGGGTTTTTTTACCTTTGTAGAGACCCAAGAGATGGACAGCAGCGAGGAGCGCACTGATGGACAGCCCCAGACCACCACGTATGTTCTAGATCAGGGTGCCATCAACAACACCTGTTAGCTTCCCTGAAGACGATGCAGATACAGATCAGAGACCAGGGGGCTTTAATGGAAAACGTGTACAGAGAGATGGCCAAGGTGTGAGCTAACCGAGGAGAGAAGAATCGAGCCTGTGGTGGTGAGATACCATAGTTCGGAGGAGGAGATGGACCACAGCCAGAGGAGCCACAGGAGACAGTCCGACCGGCCAGGCTGATGAGAGAGTTTCACAACCCTGGTGCGACTCTTACACATCATGAGATTCAGCTTCCGACAATCCCGGGAGATTTCAAGATCCCCCCTCAGATGATTCAGTTGTTTCCCAAGTTCCATGGGCTTGCCACCGAGGAGCTGCATCTGCATTTGCAAGAATTTGAGATGGTCTGCAGCACGATCCACGATAGATACATGCCCGAGGACACCATCAGGATGATGGCTTTTCCGTTCTCCCTGGTCGATAGAGCAACCTACTGGCCGAAACATTTAGGGAGATATGTCACTTCGTGGGAACAGATCCGAATAGAGTACTTGAATAAGTACTATCAACTCGGCCGGACGAATGCAGGTAGAGCGTTGATCAAAAACTTCTCCATGATCCCCAACGAGCAATTTCATGAGGCTTGGGATCGATTTCATGAGCTCATTGACTGGTATTCACATCATGATATCTCCAAGCCCAACTTAGTACAGAGTTTCTTTTGTGGGATGACACCGGAGCTACATGGGCTTGTGAACGCTTCTTGTAGGGATTCTTATTTTGCCAAAGACAAGGACCATGTCTAGGCCATATATGAGTAGATGGCCGAGAACTACATGGTTATGTCCCAGACCCATCTCTACACTCTGGGGAAGCCCCCGCTGAAGGATATGGTAAAATCCTCAAGCGCATCACGTAAGTGTGATCGTCGTATCAAATACGACGAGAAACAACTAGTCGTACTAGTTCTATGCAGCGGAAATTAAAAAATTTTCATGCGACGAAACCACATGATCTAAGAACACTTCTCGGATCGTTTCGTCTAAACCACAAACAATTAATAGGATTACCTCTTGAAGCGTGGTTGTGATCGAGTCTCTAAACGAAAAGACCTCCTGTCTTAAGTCCGATCCGACGGAGGAGACACTTGCGAGCGCGGGGATGAATCGCGTGCTTCTCGCAATCCATGTTGATAATTCAAGCGGTGAATCTCATGATCTCGACACATGAGATCCGACGTCTTCTTCACGAGCGAGGCGCACCGAAGGAGATGGAGATCCACGAGCAGACGATCGGGCAGCATAATGATGATGCTGCGGCGATGTAGACTCTCTCTATGGCATCCATGGTGGACGACCATGAGAGAAGAAGAGAGAGGGTGTGTGGGAAGAGAAGAGAGAGAGAGATGTGCTTCAAAATCATAGAACTTGAGAGCATGGTATGCCTCTTTATTTATAGGGTGTTGGGATCCATGGATCTCAATCCATGGGACATATAAAATCAATGGATGAGATTGATTTATGTCTAATCCAATGGTCAAGATTGTTGTTGGTAAAAACCAATAACTAATAATTTAATTTATATCAAATATATTTGACAAATCAAATTTAAATCAATCCTAAATTAAACCAATCAAATAAGGGAGACAATTATCATGGAGATTGCATCTCCTATTGGAACAAAATGGACGGTCACTTGTTTGCAATTGGAGGGAATCTTATGAGATTTCATGAGATTGCATATCTCCATGAAATCTCCATTATTTATTCTAACAACTTTTGTTGTGATTTATTCTTCAAAAATAATTCATAATAAATTTTAAGAATATTGCAATCTTACCATTGGTATTTTGTGAATCACATTCACAACCCAAAACAAAATATAATTTACATTTTCAATTAATTACGCAATGTGTATCCAATACACATTAATAATTAATCAACAAATATAAATTCTAATTAGCTCACTCTAATACATTATAAATCACATTTGTAATATATTATGAATAATTGGATATTGCTATCCACATTATTCTTATCCACAATAATTAAATCACATTTAATTATATTGGATCTCCATTCTCATGTGCCCAAATAATATGAATCATATTCACATTATTCACATCTTCGATAATCAAATCCTATTTAATTATCTAAGATAACTCTCTTTATGATATGAATCAAATTCATATTATTTATGATAATTAAATCACATTTATCTATCCATTTTCTCGTTGCTCGGATACTTATATCAACAATAAAATTATCTTGAACTCTTTCAAGGATAATGTGCCTTCTATGCGAATACTTGGAGATAAGGACAGGGCGATTGTATTGTTCCACGTAAAGTGACTTGGATATTGAGATCACATCTCAAATCCAGATCTAGGGCCTCCCATAGATGCTTGATTAAATCAAGACCACAAATCTAATCTTCTCATTGAATCTGAATCACATTCAGATCAATGTCCAATATTTGGACTAAGATCAGATTACTTTTCTACTGAGAGGAGTCACTAAAATCCAGACTCGTTTCATCACTCCCTAGGAATGGAAGCATCATGGTTATACAATCGTTTATGATCACATCACCCTCAGGTATTCCCAATACCTGTACATCCTGCATACTGGAAGACTCAGAATAAACCTGAAGTATACGATCAATTTTATACTGTCTACTTCAGAGTTTTATCATTAAGTTCCTCATTGGATCATTGGGAGTCAGTATCGATCATATGCTTTCCAAAAGCATATATCATACCCAGGTGTTGATCATATACTTTCCAAAAGCATATATCAAACCTACAAATTCAGTCAAGCTTCCAAAGCGAGACGACCATGCACGGAATTGGATTCTTCCCAATATCTCATGAGTGAGCTCATGTCTTCTGGTTCAGTAATGAACCCTGTATGATCCCTTTGAGACATCGTATTACTCATATGCCCTTATATACACACCAGCGCGTCGGAGTATAGACCTTGATTAGGTCATCAACCTATTGGTCTGCCTAATGTACATACTCAGACATATAGTAACACATCGGTCTCTGGTCAGAGGATGCGTGCCTATATCATGACAGCATACGATATAGGACTTTGGTTATCTCGATCTTATTTAGTCAACTCTTTGTCCTAACTAATCTGACAACTCTGAATCTCTATTCCTATGCAGATGACCTGCATCAAGAGGTCGGTTAGATATCAGCCTAACTGAAAAAGGATTGCCATCTCCTACTCAGGATGGAGATCATCTCTTAACAATAATTTGATGGTGCTTGATGAGTCCTCAATCTAACTCTTTAGATGTTCATCCAAGCACCAGCATCTATGATTCAATATTTGAATCAACAACTGTAAGATCATCAAGATGGCCATGGTACATAATCCTAATTGTACTAAAGGGACCTATTATGCAAATTATTCATTCTTCATTTCAGATCAGGGAATGATATTCGCAATAACATTTATTGCATAATGGCTTGTTGTGGGCTCGCAGGTCCAACAATCTCCCACTAGCCCAAAGAGCCATTAATGGGCTAATCATTTAAACCCACACTCATGTGACAATCATAGGCTATTTAGAAAATAGGTAGTTAAGCTGATCAGTCATTCTGTTCCCAAGAGACTACGCTAAGTCCTTTTACGACACTTGCATATCCCCTAGTAACAGGGCTCGCACCCAATGCGAATGTTGCATCTTATGCAACCAATACTCAATTTTGTTATAGTTTCCTTGTCACCATAGCTCGATAATTATTATGACTAGTATTACCATAATCCTTATCAGAATACCCTTATTTCTGGAGATCTCTATCTCCTAAGGTATCCGTAGTTAAGACCTTTTAGATCACTATCTATAAGTTTCATCATCTTTGAAGATATTGTTATTACTGCAATCAAGTGTTTTATCACCATAGTAGGATTAGTAACAGTTTACTACTCCCACTGCATGATAGACATTTGGCTTTTGTACACATCTAGAATACACCCGGCTTCTTGGAACTGATGCACATGGGCAAGCAGTTTGCATTCACATCCTCAACTCTATGAGGTGTTATGCCTTTAGATAGGTCAGTACCATATCTTCGAGAAAAAGAAGCCTTTCTTGGAATTTTTCCAGAAAATGGAGAAGTCCAAGGTGTACTATTAGTGTGACATTCCCAATACCCTCTTCTCTTTGCTTCTGAACAATTTCAGAACTAAGATCTAAGAGGTATCCTTGAGATCATATCTCGAGGTATGGAACAACCAGATTACAAAACACTTATTATTATCATCCTTATATCATTCTAAATGATTAGGATATTATCTACATTTAGCATGATGAACACAATGGCACTCCCACTAAGATTCACATGGTTCATCAAGATTTTATCTGAAATCATAACATTTATAATTTCATCAAATCTTATGTTCCAACTACAAGATGTTTATTTGAGTCCAAAGATGGAGTTCTTTAGCTTGCACACCTTGCTTTCCTCAACCATGAAGCCTTGGGACTACTTTATATGAATATCCTCAGAGAGGTATTCAGAATGCAATCTTGACTCACATCATGAAGATGTCTTAGTCAAGTTGTGTAGCTATAGTTAGCAATATTCTGATGGGTTAAAGAAAGGTCACTGGAGAGCAAGTCTCATCGCAAACGATGTCTTCTCTTCGGTGTGTAGCTCATGGCTACGAATCGTGTTTTGAAGGTCTCTACCTTCTCATCGGGTTCCCTCTTTCTCTTGAAGATCTATTTACACCATAATGGGTCTTATCCATATAGTTGGATCCTCAAGGGTCTATATACAACATTTGTATATGAAGTCTACTTTAGACTTTATTGCTAACAACCATCTCTCCATGATATGATCTTCAGAAGCATCATCACATGAAGTCAGATCATTGTCAGATTCAACTGACACATGGAATCCATCCTCAAACTTATTTGAAGAGATATTAATGTTTCATCTTTAATTGTCTATTTAGTTTCCGATTTCAGGAGCCTCATTATCTTTTCAAGATTAAATGAGTTCCTTTACCTCATTTTCATCTTCATTCTCAAGAGAGTCATCCTCTAAGAATCACATTCTCAGAGATGAGATCCTTTAAGAATCTCAAGGTCATAAAGTAGGTATCCAATACCATCCTTTATTTTCCTAATGAAGTAGCACTCTTCAGTGCCAGATTCCAGCTTAATTACATGGATCCTTATTAAGGATATATAATGTAGTCTCTACCACATATATATACCTAGAAACTAAGAGATAATTATGCTAAGATTAATCATTGATCAAATCATGTCACACATGATCAATTGTATCCCCCTACAACTCTATTGAGTTAAGGTTCATTACGAGGATTGAGATAGGAATGATATTCACATCTCCATAGGGTATTCCTCGAATTCATCTAATAGGTACAAGCTACCTTGGTTAGATCAAATTCATTTCTTCTTCCTTCAAACTTTTGTTCTAAACCAAAATTCTGAAATCTTTGAACATTTCAAAGGTTTCTTAGTTGAAGAGAAGAAATCTCATATCATACATAATCATCAATAGACATCACATATCCATAATGTTTACTGTGATATAGATGATTCGCATACATCAATATGTATGAGATCCTGAATACCTTGATATCTTACACATTTCCCAAAGAAGGGTGTATTGGACATTTTACTTTGAATATAATATTCATAAGTATGCAAGTTTTGAAATTTTAGACATTCTAAAGTTTCGTCTCTTGTCCATTTATCTCATCAATAGACATATGTCCAAAACATGATGCCAGATCATTGTCAAATGATCTTTATCCTCCTATTGATCTTCAAAGGTTTAATTTTCAGTACTAGAAATCTTAATGAACCACTCATTAATTTTCTAATTTAGTGGAGTCCACTAGATGTTAGATTACTATCTGAAATATCTCCATCATAACTCTCTATGATAGGTTTATTCCAGAATTCTTGTTTATTTCCAACATTTAGAAATAAACTGTGAATGTATTCTAATATCCAGGTCACAGAGGCATTCTCTAAGACTAAGGGCTCCTACTGAAAATATGAAGTCTATTGATCCAATGGAAATTGTTGCAACAATTGCATCACTTCTAACATGGATGACCATTAAACCTTAAAATCAAATTTATAATATTCTAATACATATGCAACCGATTGCAAGTGTCATTAGAAGATTGAGATACAATTATTAGACTTTATCTTACCAAATAAGTAAGTCAATTTCAATGATTATATGTAGATTATTCGGATGTACTATCTGATTCCTTTTCTAAGGATTCTAGATAGATTTGATAGTCATACTATCAACACATCAACTTATTGCAGTATTGGCATTCATCCAACTCTTTGGATGTCATATGGAAGTCACAAAAGTACAATCAACTCTTTGACTATACTTCTTACTTGGGTCCAATCCATGCTTCCACTGCGCTCCCTTTATCTATAGGAAACCATTGCTCAAGACAAAGGATCTCTTATGTTAGAATCAAAAATTTCAATATAAGAGTATTTCAACATTTATACATGCTTCATTCAATTCATATAATATGAATATTATGGAGATTCATGAATGACTAGAGTATAGATAGTAGAATAATGACACTCATCGTATACACATCCATTTAAACTCTTAAAACTTAGGTTCAGGTAGGTACTTAAACAATTTGAATACATCATCTCCTATAGAGCCACCATTCTTCATAATGTAGAGAACCATGTCATTCATGATTATATGTCGAGAGCACATATTTATGCCAGAACATCTTCTTAGATTTTATAAGGATTATTTGATAATTACGGTCATTATCGAAATGTCACTTCAAAAGTACATTCGATGAGATCAAGAGTTATAGAGACATACAAACCCTAGTGTTTTAGTCTTATTGTCTATTTAATTATCATTCCTCATTATTTTGAGGAAACTTGCACATTGCAACCACATACATTATGTGTCCAATTGCAAGTACAATATCTGGATCATAGGTCCAATCCATGATATTCTACTGGTTATTATTGAGTATAACATTGAGTGGGATTAAAGAAGGATTATCTGAAATAAGAAATTTGCATAAACATATATAAATATATAATTTACTTTGATTTAGGAATTTTTATATCAAAGTTGTCTTGCCATGTCAACAATGAAAGTTCATTCCCTTAATCACTTTCAATGTAAGACATATACTTATCATTATATCTCAAGAAAGATCTGGGATCTCCTTCCTTATCTTTGTTACATCCCAATAATATGAGAACCTGCAACTCAGATAAAAAGAAGCGGGAGCACATTCCGCCTTGCAAGTCCAACTTGCATCTCCCAATTCGGTCTTTAAAACCAGGGCCCATCACCCCTAAGGTGATGTTGACCCGTCATTAATTGAACCAACCGTCAATAGGAATACAACTCGCTATGCGCAATCAAATATCGCCCCAATAATATGAGGAACCGATATTGGGGTCACTACGCATATGTCCTTACTCTTTTGAGAAGCGACAAGCCCGATCCAAATGGATCGTATGTAGGAGCTGTCACTTCGGATAGGTGTCTCCCACATACAATATCTGGCGACGGAACCCTTCGCCTTGACGGGAGACCATTGATGTCAATTATGTGATCCTCCACCTCATATTCAAATTTTAATCAATTATTATGAATCATATTCATATAATTAATTCTTCGAAGGGAAATACATATCTATTCATAATAGAGTGTTTTTAATTGGATATAATTAACTTAATCACATAAAATTAATTATCAATCCAAGTCAATCAACAACCTTGATTTTACTTGAATATATGGTATTATCTCAAAGTACGTATTAATTTGAATATTAATAATTATAAAATACATCATGATCTCTCAGGCATCATCTGTTCCCTACCCGCTGTCATGGTCAGTACCGGCGGGAGTGGGATGGACCGCATCCGATGCAACCCGCTACCCCAGCGATCCCCGACTAGACACCATATCCGCCTCGGGAAAAAATAATGCCGAGTCAATCACTTTGTATGATCATCGGTTCTTCAACCAAATTTATACTATATAGTAATAATCAAAATATTTTTTATTATAAGGAAATTTGCTAGACAAATTCCCAATCCTATTCAAGCATATGGAGTTTGATGATTGTGTTTCCAATTATGATCTAGATCAAATCTAACCAATTTATAGGTTGAGGCCAAGTCAATTAAGGAAATAATCATCACTCAATATTTTTCAAATATTTTTTGTAATTATTTCATGAGATTAACAATTAATTTCACTAATTGACAATCACATGGTTCTTGATTAGGACTGTAATTTCAACAGTGACCCCTACTTACTAAAATTAACATATCCCATTCAATTTAAAACCAAATTAGACAAAATAAATTTTCAAAGATTGCTAATTTGATTTGGGACAGAACCTAAGTGATATTTCATGTATTTCGAGGCGGATCAAAACAGTAATTAACTCATTAATCATGGTAAAATTCGCAGTTCCCGCAACAGTGAATACATGTTCATTAAAACAACCATATCTCAAGCAAACAGAATCCAAATTACGTAAACTCAGATCCTATGGTTTTCTTATTTAATGAGGAACAAAAAACAAGTTTTATTTTCGTGTTTAAACAATTTAAACAGGGTCGAAAATAATCACCAAACAAAGATGCGAAAATGAAATGCGATAAAACTTTCGCAACCCTAACGAACCCAAATCGCCTTCGGTTTTATGGATCGTATCCAAAACCTTTGACCTAAGGCACTGATACCACTTTGAAGGATATGGTAAAATACTCAAGGGCATCACGGAAGCGTGATCGTCATATCGAATACGACGAGGAATAACTAGTCATACTAGTTGTTCTATGCAACAAAAATAAAAAAATTTATGCGACAAAACCACATGATCCAAGAACACTTCTCGGATCGTTTCGTCTAAATCACAAATAAGTAATAGGATTACCTCTTGAAGCATGGTTGCGATCGAGTCTCTAAACAAAGAGACCTCCTGTCTCAAGTCTGATCCGACGGAGGAGACGCTTGCGAGCGTGGGGATGAATCGCGTGCTTCTCGCAATCCTTGTTGATGATCCAAGCAGCGAATCTCCTGATCTCGACACACGAGATCTGGCATCTTCTTCACGAGCGAGGCACACCGAAGGAGACGGAGATCCACGAGCAGACGATCGGACAACACAACTATGTTGTTGCGGCGATGTAGACTCTCTCTAGGGCATCCATGGTGGACGACCATGAGAGAATAAGAGAGAGGGCATGTGGGAAGAGAAGAGAGAGAGAGATGTGCTTCAAAAGCATAGACCTTGAGAGCATGGTATGCCTCTTTATTTATAGGATTTTGGGATCCATGGATCTCAATCCATGGGACATATAAAATCAATGGATGAGATTGATTTATGTTTAATCCAATAGTTAAGATTGTTGTTGGTAAAAACCAATAACTAATAATTTAATTTAGATCAAATATATTTGATAATTCAAATATAAATCAATCCTAAATTAAACCAATCAGATAAGGGAGACAATCATCATGGAGATTGCATCTCCTATTGGAACAAGGTGGATAAACACTTGTTTCCAATTGGAGGCAATCTTATGAGATTTCATGAGATTGCATATCTCCATGAAAATCTCCATTATTTATTCCAACAACTTTTGTTGTGATTTATTCTTCAAAAATAATTCATAATTAATTTTGAGAATATTGCAATCTTACCATTGGAATTTTGTGAATCACAATCACACCCCAAAACAAAATATAATTTACATTTTCAATTACTTACACAATGTGTATCGAATACACATTAATAATTAACCAACAAATATAAATTATAATTAGCTCTCTCTAATACATTATAAATCACATTTATAATATATTATGAATAGTTGGATATTGCTATCCACATTATTCTTATACACAATATCTAAATCACATTTAATTATGTTGGATCTCCAATCTCACGTGCCCAAATAATATGAATCACATTCACATTATTCACATCTTTGATAATCAAATCACATTTAATTATCTAAGGTAACTCCCTTTATAATATGAATCAAATTCATATTATTTATGATAATTAAATCACATTTAATTATCCCTTTTCTTGATGCTCGGATACTTATATCAACAATGAAATTATCCTGAACTCTTTAATGGATAATGCGCTTTCTCCGCAAATACTTGGAGATAAGGACAGGGTGATTTTATCGTTCCACATATAGTGACTTGGATATTGAGTTCACATCTCAAATCCAGATCTTGGGACTCCCATATATGCTTGATTAAATCAAGACCGCAAATCTAATCTTCTCATTGAATCTGAATTACAATCAGATCAATGTCCAATATTTGGACTAAGATCAGATTACTTCTCTACTGAGAGGAGTCACTAAAATCCAGACCCGTTTCATCACTCCCTGGGAATGGAAGCGTCATGATTATAAAATCATTTATGATCACATCACCCTCAGGTATTCCCAATACCTGTACATCCTGCATACTGAAAAACTCAGAATAAACCTGAAGTATAAGATCAATTTTACATTGTCTACTTCAGAGTTTTATCATTAAGTTTATCATTCGATCATTGGGAGTCGGTATCGATCATATGCTTTCCAAAAGCATATATCATACCCAGGTGTTGATCATATACTTTCCAAAAGCATATCTCAAACCTATAAATTCAGTCAAGCTTCCAAAGCGAGATGACCGTGCATGGAATTTGATTCTTCCCAATATCTCATGAGTAAGCTCATGTCTTCCGGTTCAGTAATGAACCTGTATGAACCCTTTGAGAGATCGTATTACTTATATGCCCTTATATACACACCAGCGCGTCGGTGTATAGACCATGATTAGGTCATCAACCTATTGGTCTGCCAAATGTACATACTCAGACATATAGTAACACATATGTCTCTGGTCAGAGGACGCGTTCCTATATCATGACAGCATACAATATAGGACAATGGTTATCTCAATCTCGTTAAGTCAACTCTTTGACCTAACTAATCTGACACCTCCGAATCTCTATTCCTATGCAGAGGACCTACATCAAGAGGTCGGTCAGATATCAGGCTAACTGAGAAAAGATTGCCATCTCCTACTGAGGCTGGATATTATCTCTTAACAATCATTTGATGGTGCTTGATGAGTCCTCAATCTAACTCTTTAGGTGTTCATCCAAGCACCATCCTCTATGATTCAATATTTGAATCAACAGCTGTATGATCATCAAGATGGCCATGATACATAACCCTAATTGTACTAAGGGAACTAATATGCAAATTATTCATTCTTCATTTCAAATCAGGGAATGATATTCGTAATAACATTTATTGCATAATGGCTCGTCGTGGGCTCGCATGTCCAACACCCGCCCCAGGTCGTGACCTATCGCAGGATATCACGAGTCGATGTAGGTCCATCCACCTCTTGAGCAGCCGCAACACAGACAGAGTCGTCGGCCGCTGGTATGGGCATCATCAGCGAGAAGCTGGACAACATCGAGATTGTCAAGAAGAAGCAGTGTCAGGACATGACGCAGATCGATCAGTTGGCACAGACATTGAGTGACATGAAGACTCTCTCTAGGAGGCACAAATGGCTTCTCAGCCCCGTCTCAGGTCACGGGCTGACCCTAGCAGCAACAGCTCGACCTAGCACCCCTCCTAGTATAGACAAGTCCACCATGTTCAGGCAGAGTCGTTCTAGCAGTTGCAGCACCAGTACCTTCAACCACCACCGTCTCAGGACACTCAAATGGTGGTGGATCAACAGGATCAGCCTCTGGCAGTCCTTCCTCCACCCCCTTCGAGCAAGAGCCATTGATGGAAGTCAACGAGATTTGGTAAGACCGACAACAGCTCGGGATCCACCGAGATCATCCTGGATTCAGATGGTCGACCGGAGGTGCCTCATCCCAACAGCAGCCTCCAACTCAGGGTGGACAGTACAACCAGCCTCAGCAGCAGCCCCAGTTCCCTCAGCATCCACAACAATAGCATTACCAGCAGGGTCCTCGTCCTTACTAGTAGGGACAGCTGTGGAGGTAGCACCAACAACAACCTCAACAGTATTCTCAGTTTCCCCCTCATCCTTCAAGCAGCAGCCTCACTTTCAGAGAGGCAACCCGTCCGGTTCTCATGGGCCAGCCTATGAGAACCCAACACTCGATGATCTAGCCTGCCTTCTTTCTGATCAGCAGGCCACATTCTGGCGGGAGATGGACAAATTCCACCAGGAGATTAGGGAGATCATCAAAGGGAAGGCTGCTATACTCGCACAGATCGAGCCAAACCCGAAGAACCTAAAAAGAAAATCTGAGCAGGTACAGTTCACAGAGGTTACCACTCCCAGTGATTTATTAGGTGATATTGCTTCATATACATTTGATGTTGACTTTGTTACACTTAGGAGCGGTAGGATGCCAGCGGGTGACGCCTCGTCTGAGCGATGACACCACGAGGATGCAGAAGCGCTAGACGAGGAGGATATCAATGTTGATGCCGCTCATGATGATGATGGTGGTGGTGCTGATGCCACCAAGGATGTCGATCCAACCGACGATATTGAGGCTGTCGTGTCCTCTGATGTAGAGAGTGGTAATGATGCCACCAGAGATCCAGATGTTGAGATAGAGTACGGTGCTGATGCCGCAGTTCGTGATGCCATGGGTGATAATGAGGCCACCCCTTTTACTCCTGTAGCACGTTCTCCAGTTTCTGCACCCTGGGACTTTACAAAAAAGATCAAAAACATTAATAAAGGAAAGGGTTCTTCATCTTCGAGTCCATATGTGATGCATGGTGATACTTGTATGGATTCCATTTCTTCTCAGAAGCAGGGATCCATTCATAGCCCTCTATCTGAGAAGGGCCTAACCATCCCCTTCCCTCAAGCACTTCTCTTGGCTAAGGGGAATAAGAAAGAAAATCCAAAAAAATCACAACAGTTAGAGTTCAGCCAGCAGACGATTGATAGATTTCAGATTCAGCTGACTCTACATGAGGCACTTGAGCACACCCCCCTCTTCCAGAAGAACTTGAGAGAGAAGACCACCATATGTAGGAAGAAGAGGAACCATAATGCAAAGATCCATGTGCTCACTCATGCCACATGCTTGGCCATCCAGAACCATCTGCCAGCCGAGAGGCCAGATGCAAAATCTCCTTATGTCAAATGCCATATTCATGAGCAGAGATTTGATCGGACTCTATTAGATAGTGGCTCTTCCATCAACCTCCTTTCGACAGACTTACTCGATTGATTCGAGTTTGGACCTCTTCGACAGAGCAGGACATTCCTTTAGTTTCCTGATAGATCTGTCAAGAGGTCGAAGGGGTTGTTGAAGGATGTGGTCGTCATAATTCAGGGCATGAAATTCCCCATGTACTTCGTTGTGTTGGACATGGAGATCCCTGAGTTTGTGACCGATACCCCCATCATTCTAGGACGTCAATTCTTGGCCATAGCCAAGGCGGTGTCTGACCAAGATAGTGAAAATATATACTTTCACGTCTAGGGCAAGAGTATACAAATAGAGATGATTGACGAGACCAGAACACGAGATTCAGCTTGCTCGGAACAACACAATGATTCAGAGCAGAAGACAGAGGTAGAGCGAGATGTCCACCGGGAGTGTGATTTTGTGATTACTGATGATGAAGCTGTTTGGTCTAACCCCTTTTTACGATCGCTCCTCTCACCTTCAGATACCACATATTTACAGATTCCAGTAGAGGAGAGTTTGGAGAGCACACTCTTGGCAGAGGACACATTCGAGGCTGAAGACCGTATTCAGGATAGCGAGGCAGAGTACATTTCTTGTGGTTCATATTTTGATCCCTCTGATTCAGACATAGATTGAGTCGAATTTAATGAGATGTTACCTTATCTGATTCCAACAGAGCCATCATCTAGGGTGGAGATTGAGCCGGCACATATTACAGATACACCAACAGAGCCAGCTTCACCAGATATTCATGATCAGCGAGAGTGCTCACACGCAGATCTAGTTGCATTCACGCAAACATTAAAGATGCCATAGCTGCCAGCTCCCATTTGTCTAGAACTGAAGCCTTTGCCGCAGTCGCTGAAGTATAGATTCCTTGTGGGTGAGCATGAGATGCACCCGGTCATTATCGCAGTAGATTTGACTCGAGAGCAAGAATATCGTCTGATGGAGGTTCTTGAAAAGAACCGCAAGGCAATAGGATGGAGCGTAGCTGATCTCCATGGAATAAGTCCGGCCCTGTGCTCCCACCATATCTATCTCGAAGCAATGCTAAGCCAACATGTGAGTTCCAGTGATGGCTGAACCTGAATCTTCGAGAGGTTGTCATGAAGGAGATTTCGAAATGGTGGAGCGTTGATTTTATCTACCCCATATCCGACTCCAAGTGGGTTAGTCCATTACATGTGGTGCCCAAAAAGACGGGCATCACTACAGTTGTGAGTGAGTCTGGAGAGGAGATAGCTACCCGGGTACCCACTGCTTGGATGGTCTGTGTGGACTACAGATGATTGAATCAAGCCACTAAGAAGGATCATTTCCCGCTGCCTTTTATTGATAAAATTATAGAGAGGCTAGCTGGAAAGAGTTATTACTGTTTCCTTAATGGGTACTCTGGCTACAATCATGTGGCCATTGCGCCCGAAGACCAGGACAAGATGACATTCACCTGTTCATTTGGGACTTATGCTTCCATACGGATGCCCTTTGGTCTATGTAACACCCCGATGACATTCCAAAGGTGCATGTTGTCCATTTTTACGGACATGGTGGGTGACTGTTTAGAGGTCTTCATAGATGACTTTTCAGTATATGGTGATGGGTTTGGTGCTTGTCTTGACTGCCTAGACCGCGTCCTTCAGCGCTGCATAGAGGTTCATCTTGTTTTATCCTGGGAGAAGAGTAACTTCATGGTGACTCAAGGGATGGTGCTTGGGCATGTCATCTCCAACAGGGGTATGGAGATTGATCCGACCAAGGTAGATATCATCAGGAAAATCAATCCACCGTCCAACCTGCAATAGTTACGATCTTTTCTGGGGCATGTCAGTTCCTACTGACGGTTCATTCATGATTTCAGTAGGATTTCCCGACCGTTGACTGATTTGCTAACAAAAGACAATGAGTTCACTGTAGATGATAAGTGTCTTGCATCATTTGAGACTCTTAAGAGTTTAGTTGTTGAGGCTCTTGTCCTTCAGCCGCCTGATTGGTCTCTCCCCTTTGAGATCATGACGGATGCCTTCGATTTTGCCATAGGGGCCATGGTAGGACAAAGGAGAGATGAAGCACCATTTGCCATTCACTACGCTAGCCGTACATTGGATGCCACACAACATAACTGCACCGTCACAGATAAAGAGATGCTAGCCGTAGTCTTTGTCTTGGAAAAATTCATATCATATATTATTAGATCCAAAGTTATTATCTTTATTGATCATACAGCCATCAGGTACCTCATGGCTAAGAAGGATGCCAAAGCGAGACTGACTAGATGGATCCTTCTACTCCATGAGTTTGATATTTAGATTAAGGATAAACCTGGAGTCAAGAATGTAGTGGCATATCATCTCTTTCGATTAGAGAATCTTGAGGAATCTGAACAGACTGATCCCATTTCAAAGAACTTCCCAGATGAGGCGATCCTTGCTATCGCCTCGCTCCCGTGGTACGTCGACATTTTGAACTATCTTTTTGCCAAGAAAGTTCCACAAGGTTGGCCCAAACAACGAATTGAGACCTTCCTTGTGAAGGCCAAGTTTTACCACTGGGAGGATCGCATCCTTTATCATGAAGGAGGGGATAGCGTCTGGCATCGGTGAATTCCTCAGGAGGAGAACCATAGCGTCCTCACATACTGCCACAAGCTTGAGGCAGGAGGAAACCATTCTAGGAGGGGAACAACATAGAAAGTGCTCCAATCTGACATACAGTGGCCTACCCTCTTCAAGGATTCTGATGAATTCATGAAGATGTGTACTGACTGCCAGAGGATGGGCACTTGTGGACCGTGTGATATGATGCCGATGTATACCATTCACTTCTGTGAGGATTTTGACGCATGGGGCATCGATTTCATGGGTCCATTCCCTAAGAGTCATGAATTCGAGTACATTCTATTGGTTGTCGATTACGTGAGTCCTTGGGTGGAGGCCATTCCCGCCCGAACCACAGATGTTATGACTGTTTGCAAATTTTTGAGGAAGAATATCATTTCACGGTTCGGGGTGCCTAGAGTATTGATATCTGACGGGGGGTCTCATTTTATCAATGACAAGGTAAAGGCCCTTGCTAACGACTTCAACATAGATCATCGAGTTGCCACTCCATATCATCCTCAGACCAATGGTCTTCCTGAAGTATCGAATAGGGAGATCAAGACGATGTTACAGAAGGTAGTCCGCCCATACCAAAAGGATTGGTCACAGCTTTTGGACTCAGTCTTGTGGGCACATCGGACTTCCTTCAAGACTCCTTTGGGTACATCTCCCTTTTGTCTCGTTTATGGCAAGCCCTACCATTTACCTCTTGAGATTAGTCACACGTCACTTAGGGCTGTCACTGACATATTATTGGATCTATAGAGTATAGGTGATCATAGGAAGACAGAATTGGCAGCCCTGGAGGAGCTTAGAGATACAGCCTTTTTCAAGAAGCCTATAGTATAAGGAGCAAGTGAAGATATGGCATGATTCTCATATCAGCCATAAGTAATTTGAGGCAGATCAGAGAGTATGGTTGTTTGATGCCAGGCTTAGATTACTTCCAGGGAATTGCAGAGTAAGTGGAAAGGACCATACCTGGTCCGAAAGGTGCATGACAACGGGAGTATCGACATATCTGAGATGTCATCTAAGTCCACCTTTCGTGTTGACGTTCAGCGTCTCAAACCATATCTAGATCATGAGCCGTTGATCGTTGACGTCGCCCCGATTCATTTTGCATGAGATGTAGTCTTTGACTCACATCAGTTGCATCTCGAGCCTGATCATTACTGTCTTCTGCCTTGTATAGATCCAGATGTCCATATTATCTCATTCTTTAGTCTAACACCCCACCTGCATATTGTGATTATGCTATACTTAGGGTGCACTTTACCCTAAGTATAGGAGGGGTGCCAGACTGTTGATTATTCTTTTGATTCTTTTTACCTCTGTTTTGCTGCCTATACTTAGGGATATTTTACCCTATGTATAGGGGAGGTAAATCCTGTACATCCTTTTATTCGGTTTTCCCTTTATGTACAGTCTGCTATTCTTAGGATCACTTGGTCCTAAGTATAGGGGGAAACACTGAGCCCTCTTCATTCTATTATTTGATTCATCGTTGTAGTATAGCCTTTCTTTTCACTTCCCTATACTAAGCACAAGTTATGTCTTCTTCTTCATCGTTCCTTATTCACTCTGAGGACATCGTTCGAGTTAAGTATAGGGGGGTGTCGTATATATTACATATATACTTTAGCCATAACTCGTGCTTTGTGTGAATGTGTTAATAAATAAAATGACTATAAAACAATTATTAAAAATCGTAAAAATTTCAAAATTTTCTCGTACATAAAATTCTTTCTTGCACATACATAGCTATTTATAAAAAATATTTTTGTACAAATGTTTGTAAAAATGTTTTGTTTGTGAAAAATTTGTAAATATTTTTGGCATCAAAACTATGTATATAGTACAAAATTTTTGTAAAATGTTTGAAAAAGAAAAGTTTGCAAAAACCCATGTGTAAATGTTTGTAAATAGTTTGCAAAACTTCTGCATCCATGCATACATTCAAACATTTTTCAAAAATTTTGCACATTTTCAAAACGTTGCAACAAAAGATTTTTGTATATACTTGTACATTCTTCTAATTATAGTTGACATTTAAACTAACATGGAATTAAATTGGAAAATGGAGCTTGGTTAAGACCTTAATCTACTTATTTCTAAGAGGAAACTAACAGGATTTAGGGTTGAGACTTTTCAGGTCCATTGATGACTTAATTCTTTGAGTCCACTAGGCTATGATCACATGTTATCTTGATGAGCCTAAGTAGAACAATTAACAACACACACATGACTGTCACAGACAATGGCTTTACTTACACCAGCACCTTACACATAGCTCTATACGAATGAGGTGGTGAGGAGGCAGTATCCTTTTGCCTTGGGGTAGCATACGAGGGTAGTACTTTTAGGCAGAACCTCTCATCTTCTTTTAGGGAAGGACGTGCGTCTTAACTTGATTTGGCGGTGTCGAGGTCTAAAGACAGGAGTTGTGGGTTGCAATAATGCTTCAAAAGAGGGATAGTCTACTGGCTCAAGAGGAAAAAGTCTTTATGTATATATGCTGCACCATGTAGATATGTTGTACATATGCACATCAAAAAAATGTGCAAAAGAAAGTAAAACTCCAAAAAAGTGGCGGGTTTTATAGAAAATGAAATACATGCCGGAGTGTATATATCCAGATAAAGCAAAACTTATGTTACCCATTCTCATCTCATGAAGCTTGTGGCAGGAAGACTTAGCTACCCTCGTTGGGCTTGGCCACGGTCCATTCTCTTCTTTCCCCTCTTCTTGAGCCGGTTGAACTTGAACATAGAAGGGAATACCCCGCTCCTCGAGGAAAGAGATGCTAGACTAAGGCATTAGAGTTGCCTTGTTGAGGGAGCCTGTTACTTTGCCATTTCTGAGGTGGGGAGCTACATATCACTTACACAGTACAAGAAAAGATTCATGGTCATTAGAGTTTGTGTATGTAGACTTGTTCTGATCTAGATTATTCAGGAGTCTTGATCATAGATTAGTGGAACTTAGAGGTCGTTGAGTCTTAAACCTACATCCAAACAAGGTTCCTACAAACTAATAATCCAAAGGTCTGGCTGATCTCCAAACTCCAATTTAATGAAGACAAGTTTAATAATCAACCTTCATTCTCCATCTTTTTCTTTTCTTTCTCTTTTCACTTCTTATTCAAATAAGTGTTTGCTAAGGGACTAGCAAAGGTAAAGTATAGAGGGGTTATGAATCCCTGATCATCACTTTTTTTTATTTTTTAGCTATTTATCTTGGCAATGCATCATGTAAATAGATGTAAATACAATAAATTAGCATTATCCATGCATTTGTTAATACTACATAATTAGCATATATTTCTGTAAAAAACTAAAAGAATAAAGAAAAATAAATAGGAAGGAGGTATTTAGAATAAATATAGAGTGACCCAAACACCAAGAGAAGGTCAAGCATTGACCTGATCGCCAAATAAAACAAGTAGAGAGAAATAGGGCTCACTCTATATTGTACTTTTTGTTTGTGTAATTAAATAATTACTTTTGACAAAATAATAATAAAAGATTCTTTTCACCTCCTTATATATAGTCCTAAAAATAAAACAAAAATTAGAAAAATAAAACAAAAATAAAAATAAAATCCTCTTTACCTTGTAGAAAACACCTATATATATGTCTATTCTCTATTTATTATATACCTGTAAATAAATAAAAAAAATAAAAATTATGTTACACTCCAAAAACTATGTTATAAATATATAAAATATAATATAAGGGTATTTATGTAAAAATAACAAACTAAAAATAATTGTACAAAATATATAGGTATAATATACCTGTATATAATACACTAAACTATATAAAGATTTTTTTTCAAATAAATAAAAAAATATCACAGAAAAATAGTTTGAAAAATAAAAACATTTTTTATTTTAGACACCTTTTGATTTAAAATCGTTTATTATTTTTTATTTAATTTGTAAGTATTTTGTACATTCCAATTCTCTGATTGGTCCACGTCATTATGTTGACCTAGGTCAACTCCCTCTTCCAGGGTTTGACCCAACCCGATCATCTCCGCCAGACTGTTTTCTCCTAATTTCTCCAGTCGAGTCACGCATTCCCTCACCCCGATTCTTCGTCCATATCTTCTCCTTGGATCCAAGACCCTCGCGGATCCTTAGGAAGGCGCGAATCTTCCTAGGGTTGCGTGCCCTCGCTCGAGTCCTCCAGCCTCCTGGGAACCCTTTAAATTCTCTTCTCTACCTCCCAGCAGTAGTAGCTCATGCCTCGCGCCTCCCTTCATCCCTAGACACCTCTGGTTGAGTGACAACTGCTTGTGGAACCCTTCGGAACGAAGCTTGGAGGAGCAGCCACGCTGCTCAGCCTCGTGTCCAGCGTACGCCACCGCAATCAGCCTCCC
This sequence comes from Ottelia alismoides, assembly GCA_037367405.1. Classification (NCBI taxonomy): domain Eukaryota; kingdom Viridiplantae; phylum Streptophyta; class Magnoliopsida; order Alismatales; family Hydrocharitaceae; genus Ottelia; species Ottelia alismoides. Next base: position 251,846 of record JAZKJV010007846.1, on the reverse strand, counting down.
GGCCTTTCACAGCTTGGTCGAGGCCATTACCTCGCCGACCGTCTTTGCCTGGAGATCTGGAGATTGTCAAGGACCTCAGGTATCCCCCATCTCCATTACATTTTCCGATTAGCTTCAATCATTCCATTCACCGCCGCCGCACGTTCGTCTCCTCCGACCAGCTGGTCGGAGCCCCGTTATCCACATCCATTCGCTCCGATCGAACCTCCGACGCACGCTCCAGCTTATACCGCAACCTGATCCCTGTTAGGCTGTCCCTTAGGTCGAGATTAAGGATCTGATCTCCTCTATCGCCTTTGTCGGGGACCGACCCTCGCCCCACGCCGATTCTTTGCCTTTTCATTCGAATGACCCTCGATCGGAGCTTTGCCCCAAGTCAAGCCTTCCTTTGCAGGTGTTAGCCTGCGCTGGGAGCCTCAGTTTATGCACTAGAGTTTTCACCGGAGTAGCTCCAGGTCACTGTCGCCGCCACAAACATCCGGTCATCAACTCTCCCATCTGAACCGTTCACTCGATGCGGAGGACTTCCACGATCATTCTTGAGCCTCCCGATGATCATCGGAGCCGAGGATCTCCTGCTAGGCTTTGGTGAAGTTTATCACAGCCCTGTTCTTCCATATTACTTCAGCACCATTGGATTGGCCTTCCTCCTCCAGTGCAAATCCAAACCACCGACCACAGTAGCTTTCCGGGACGTTAGATCTCAGATCTAACGCATATGCGCCTCACGTCCCTGATAGTTTCTGAGGCGTCAGATCTGACACCTGCCACATCTGTATCACATGTTGACGTGCCTTCAGCTGCCACCACGTGTCCCCTACGCGCATCGCACGCGCCAGCGAGGGTATATTACATTTCCTTCCCTGCACTTTTTATGTTTTATTTTCTTGTGTATTAAATAAAGTTGTAGTTAAGACTTTTTGCATATTAGTTACTGATGTTTCTTCTATTTGCTCTTTAGTCCTCCCAGTTTCAATACAAATGCACGATCACGAGCCTTGTGGTGTTTTTGCATATTCTGTCCTAGACTTTTCAAAGGTTCTGATTTGAATAAAATGTTTTAAGTATTTGCAGTTATGCCCATGTGCGTGGTTATTTGACATGTGCATGAATTTCTAGGAATTTTGCACGGATATCCCTGGACTTTTTATAGGTGTTATTGTTTAACCTAGAAACTTTAGGTTATTTGCAAATAGGTCCCTATAACCTGTGTGATTAGTTTTTAATCAAATAAGTATCAAATCTATTCCAAAAATTCTCCAAAAATTACCAATAGCTCCTGCTACTGTGAAATATTTTTGGTAATTTTTGTGATGCAAATTGATTTTATTTGATACTTTCTAAAAATAAAAAACCCCTAAAAACTTGTCTGTCTGTGTTATAAAATACCAAAAAATTTAAATACCCCTAAAAATTATATAAAAATTCATGTGTGTTTGTTTTGGTTTCTTTTAGTTTTAGTACCATTTTTATTCCATTATCTTTTGTAAGATCCTGAAAAAGCACAAAAGACCAAAAATCTTATAAAAATTCTTAAAAAATCTAGAAAATTCAAAAAAAATGAAATTCCACTTTCTGTAATTAGGTCTTTTTATTTACTTTTTCATAAAATTAGCCATCTGGACTTGTAAGCAATTTTAGTATTTTAATCTTGCCTTTAGATCATGGTTGAATAGTTTTTTCTATTTTGTATTTATTTTATTTTTAGAAAATTATATAAAAATCTGAAAAATCCCACAAAATACCAAAAACACTTGCATATTTTAAAAATATAAAAATAATTTTATTTCTAATTTTTAAGCCTTTTTAGTCTTAATAACAATTGTTGAAGGGTGATTTCCTTTATCTTGTTATTCATTTTCTTATTAGAATATATATATATATATAACATTTTGCAAATTAAAAACCACAAAAATATGCCTTTTCTTTTCTGCTCCTCGACTACTTCATAGGCTTAGCTCGTGCTTCTTGTGTTCGATCCTGGTCGATATACCAGGTTAAATAAATAGCAGAGACCACTACATTCGATTTTCATGCTTCATTGTTTCATTTGTGGTCTTAGTTCTCTTGATTGACCGTGCCGTGCGATTCGGGTCGCAACGACCTTAGAGTCTACTTAACCTGAGTTGCTCTGACCCGTCATTAGATACACATAATAAATAAGTAAAAAAATATATAAGGAGTAATAATTACAAGAAAAGGGCTAGAGGTTAGACTACGTGGGGGATGGAAAGCCTAATATCTAAATTCTCTAAAAATCGACCTAATTAGTGCCTCTCTAACAATGATGCCATCTGATAAACTGTGAAATCTCCCTACACTAATTAGTGAAATTAACATTTTAGTATCGTTCATTATAGGCATGCAATTTGGATCAATTAAAAAGGCAACTTAATTAATTTTACGATTAAAGTGAGTGGTCATATTTTTTACTTGGGAAAGACTAAGGTAGAACTCAGGGAGGCCATTGTCTCCTTAAATCAATTAATATAAGATCTAAATATTAGGTTTTTAGAGAAGCATTTTTTATATTTTTTTATGAAATTGGTTATGACATGAAATTTCAGGAATTAGGGACTAAAATGAAATTTTTAGTCAAATAAGTCTAATAATACCAAATCTTGTCCAGAATGTGAAATGATGAATTAAGATACAATAATTTTTTTTGTAATTTTCGGATGCAAAATGAATTTATTATGAATTAAATATGCAATAAGTTGATTTTTCGTAAATTAATTTTAATAAATAGAAAACTTATTTATTTCTTGGAAATAAAATTATCATAGATGAGCAAAATCAAGAGGTATCTAGAAAAAATAATAGCTCCAAAAAGTATTTGGTCTATAAGATTAGAAATTAAGTACTAAAATCTCCAGTTAATTTATTCTAGTCTTGATATGCATGAAAATGAAATGATTTTTTGAGAACAATGTAAAACACACTTAATACCACCCATTGTAAATTTTTGGGAATTTCTGGATCAACAATCAATTTAATATGAATTTAAGAGCTTGTAGTGGGCAAAATATACAATTTTCCTCCAAATTTGTTATAATAAATCAACAAGGCATACAAAAATCAAATAACTATCCATAATGATAAAGCATTTATTGTTCTACATAATGCGTTTTTTAGAATAAAATAATGATAATGAAATGTTGTTTAAATTAATATGTGAAGACAATGGTGTAAATGCAATACATAAAATTAAATCGATAATAAAATAAATATGTTGACTGGACTGAAATGGAAATACCCAGAACCTTGAGGGTTTTATAGCAATTTCTCCAAGGCACATGCATCGCACGTGTCCTTCGCAAGAAGGGGCTCTTTTGTTATTTGATGAAGCATGGGGTGTTACAGTGTAATTTCTCTTGTGGCCGAGAAAGTATAAAAAATTAAAGTATTTCAGATGGGGGGCTTCTTGAAAATTGCAGACGTACGGAGGGTCGAGGTGCAAATTACCCATGCCCTACATCATTTTCACGTGCGATCGAGGGCATATGAAGGCATCGGGTGTGTTGACCGAGGTGGGCATGCTAATCGAGGTAGGGAGATGTGCATCATCAATGGTGCTCTTTGTTGGCGAACGATGAGAGCTGTTGGTCGATGCAGAGGTGGGGCTCCATGAAGAGAATTGTTAACGAGCGGAGGAGTAGGGGATCCGAGGCAGAGAGTCGTCGAGGATATCCGCGGGTTCTACGTGCGACAACAAGGGTCGAGATGTGAGGTAGAGCAGGCGGTCGATGGATGTGTGTTTGGGACGAGGTGGTGGAGCGTGGAGGTCGAGGTGGGCACGGCAGGTGGAAAGCGATGAAGGCAAACCGGCTCGAGGAGGCTGACAAGAAGGGGAAATGGAAATACAGGTGTGGTGGTCAGAGAGGCAATTGAAGAGATGGAAGAAGAAGGAAGCGGGGAATAGGGGAAGAAAAAGGAAAGTAATGGGAAGAAGGAAAGGAAAAGGGAAATTACCTGAGATTGATCAGATCTCCTAGAAACAGAGGGTGAATCCCGATGTCTCGAGGTGATATTACAGTCCAAGGGGCATAGGGATGATGAACAATATCACGTAGAGAGAATAAAGAAGCAACATAGCTCAACTCCTCTAAGCCTCGAGAGGTGTAGCGACCAGGCACGTCGAAGTTGAGAAACTCGATTGGAGATGCATCACAAAGGATATATGTGGATCTCACCTGTAGGTCTTCGCTCGGCAGCGAGCTTGCTATCACCAAGACGGTTGTAGTTCTCTCCTAGTGGTGGATGTGTACGATGGGGGGAGGGTGGGGGTGGCCGACACAGCTTTATGTGCAGTTGTGTGATGGTGCTTGGTTCGTAAGATGTGGGAGTGGAGATCCAAGAGAGAGAGAGGGAGTTGGGTCAAGGCTGGAGGAGGACGACTTGGCCAGCAGAGGCTAGCGGCCATTCGGAGGTGGTGAACATGGGGAGGAAAGAGGGAGGCGAAGGTGGGTACCGGTCATGCGGGTGACAGTTGGGGTTGTACGGAGATGGAGGGAGTGGCTCACAGCCTGTGTAGGATGGGGAGGAAGGGAGAACGTGAGAAGGAGAGAGATGAGGGAATGACGGAGCGACGGTTGCAGGCAACGCGGGAGATGCAGGAGGATGGAGAGGGAAGGAAGGGGGTGCCACATGGCACACGGGGAGGCAGCCACATGGCGGGGAAAATAAATAAATAGAATAAATTAAAATAATAACTTTTATTATAATTAAAAAATAAAATAGAAAGAAAAAATAATTAAAAATAAAAATAAAATAATAATTATTCAAATAATAATATAAAATAAAATTAAAATTAAAATGGGGAGGACATGTGACGGCTCTAGAAGTACTATAATTAAAACTGTTAAAATTAAAATAATACTTTTTCTATTGCTCCTAGAAAAATCAAAAACTAAATCAAAGAAAAATGAAAAAATCAAACGAAGTCAAATCAAAATTTTATCAACATGAAAGTTTTTTGTATCGATAAGATCTAAAACTTTTCCAAAGAACCAAAAATCAAAAGAGATTATCTGTATAAAAAGTATTTTTGATGGTGCTCTATAGATATAAAATATAGTATTTTGAATTTTTTCCATTTTTAAATAAGGCAAAAATTTAAATAAAATCAGAAAAAATATAAAATATCTACAACATAATCTATTTTTTGTATTTTTAATAATTAAGAAAATGACGAAATAAAATAGAGGGGACATATTTACAGATTATGTATACAGACTCAGGTTGATTTATTTTCTTTGGTATTTACTTCAATTTTTACTTGTATTTTTACATATTTTATTCAAACAATATAAATGAAAATAAATGCAAAAGAAATAAATTTAGAAGGGTTATTTTTATACATAAAATAATAGGGTTAAAATAGACAATATGTACGATATACAATGAGTGTCCAAAAACTAAGTTTCACATATGAACTCTGATTCTTTTGAATTTGATCTTGTTTTCTAGATAATTGCACGTATATTAATTCAAAAGTGAGTAAGGGTCTATAAGAGACTGTATGATGGAGATATTAACTTTGATGACTTTTAGTCTCAAAACTAGAATTTTTGTCTTATTTGGGAAATTTAGAAGTTAGTATTTTTTGGTATTTTATTTTTATTAATGTTATTATTATGTACACTATAGAGTTGATTTTATTTAATATAGAGTTAGTAAAAAATAACTAAAGGTCGAAGGATATAAGATAATATACATATGATAATTTAAAATATTTTTGGGCTTCTTATTTAATGAAATTATGCATGCTAAAATACGATTATTATTTATAAGTGTATGCTGATGATAATGCAAAATAGATGAAGAAATACATCTAATTACTTGGGAACAAAGCTCTATTTTCAGCTTTTAGACTGATGATTCGCATATTCATCAACATTATTCTTTAGCTTGAGGAAACACACGTGTGGAAACGTTTGTAGTCACTATATGTGGTCAGTGCCCCCCCAACCCGATTTAGTGGCATGGATGTATTAAGACATGACGTTGTGGGTTATAGTAAAGCTTCAGAAGAGGGATAGTCCGCTGGCTAGAGAGGAAAATTTTCTTATGGAAATGTTGTTGTATATAGTGCCACGAGAAATGCAAAAACGATAATTCCAAAAAGAATAGATGGGAAAAAGTCAATGAAAATTCCATCTCGTCTAAGTATGCATGAAATAAGCAAGGCAAAATGCTTCAAAGTCATATCTCAAGGTTGCCTATAGTATGAGACTTGGCTACACTGGTCACAATCCATTCTTCTCTCTACCCCATCTTCTTGAGCTAGTTGTACTTGAACATAGAAGGGAATACACCGGTCCTCGAGGAAAGAGTAGCTAGACTAGAAAATTTGGATTATTTTGTTAAGGGATAATGTTCCTTGTTATTTCTGTTGAGAAGAGCTACATACACTTTCAATGTACGAGTAAGACTCAAAGTCATAAGAGTTTGTGTATGAAGAGACTTATTATGACATAGATATTGAGGAGACTTAAACAAAGACTTGTGGAACTTGAAGAATGTTGAGTTCTAGATCCTATTTCAAATAAGGTTCTGAACAAATTGACATTCCAAAGGTAGTAACTGAGCTCCATACTTTGATTTTGTAAATACAAGTTTTAAAAAATCATATACATTATACGTTTCTGTATTTTCCTTTTCTTTATTTTTCTCTTTTGCATCACGTATTATTCTAATGAGTGTTAGCTAGGGACAAGGAAAGGTAAGTATAGGGGGTGATGAATAGCCATTCATCTACCTTTATTCTTTCATTTTGTATTTAAATCCCTATCAAAATACATGTAAATACATCTAACTTACACAAATTAAATTCATTATTTGTCTATAAAATACTGTATAAATATATGTATTTAAATCCAAAATAAAATAATAAAGAAAAGGAAAGGAAAGGAAAATAAAGGAAGTATCAAATATATCGAATGGCCCCAAACTCTGAAACCAAGTCAATATCGACTTGGTCGACAAGGAATAAAGTAGGGGAGAAAAGGGCCAGATACTGTATACAGAAACCATTAGTTTTTATTCTACAAAAATAGCCATTTTTGCTTGATTTTTTTTATTTTATACACCTTAAATAATTAAATGATATACATAAACTTGTACATAAAAATATAGAGAAAATTATAAAAATAATTTCACATAAAATAATGCAGATTGTAATAGGGACACACAGATGAAAAAGCCATAAACCAAACCTCACATACTAATATATTCTCCATATGAACTCAAAATTCATCAAAATCACCTCCATTCATTTTAAATTATATTATCTATTTAATGAATGTGATTTCACTGAAAATGGAGTTAAGATGTAAAAGTCTACTTTCTGGGGTCCCATTGTATTGTGTATTTGTACATAATATTTATACATTTTATCTTTTACATTTATACTCCTTTTTATTTTTAAGCACTTGTATATACTATACAAAACCTAATTAAAATAAAAATCATAGAAATATCAAAAAAATAATAGATATTCAAATATAGGTGTATTATACTTGTAATAATGTGCAAATATTTATTTATTTACAAAAATACATCTTTAAAAATCTAAAAAATGCAAATATACCTTTAAATATGTTGTAAATAAATAAAATATTTAAATATAGCATAATGTATAAAAATAAATATTTAAAAATGCAATTACATAAATTATGCATAAATAAATGCATATATATTAGTATATAAATAATAACACCTGCTATATTAGGTTTTAAAAATAAATACAAATCATAATAAATAGTTTGTAAATAAATAAATGACTTTCATGTTTTGACTTTTTACTAATAAAATTCATTGCTATTTTATTTTTATTTATTTTCCCTTTTATTTTTTATTTTATTGTGTAGCTAGCTTAGTTGGACCAATGGGGGCTCCCGATATGTTGACCCCCTTAATCAATTGTATGCCTTCTTACCACCCTCTCTATTAGAAAACATGAAGCCACCTACCCCCTTCTCCATTTTTTTGGCAAAGATCTATTGCTTGAGATGACATGATTTCTTCATCAAAACTCTTTGCAACATGATCCTCCATCTCGTCATGCCTTTATCATCATTGTATATACATTCTATTGCTTGCAATCATGTGATCTTTTGAGCTCCTCCTCATGTCTATAAATAAATCTTGATCAACATTTACCTTTTTGATCCCACTTCTTCAATCTGTAACACCAAAGGAGTAATCTCGAGCGTGTTCTTGGTGACAGAAATCTATCCCCAATCTTGTTTGCACGGAAACGAAGGTGGAGAGTTAGATCCATCTATTACTGGACCCACTCTGACGATGGCATTGTCTGCTCTAGATATTCCCTGTGGAGCTGATTTACTTGCATTTCTAGTTTAGTTGTGTTTCCCTGTGGAGCATGTTGTTTTATTTGATGCATTTCCATGTTTTTAGCCTTAAATTCTAATAGTAAGCATTCGTCGGAGCACTAGGATTCAACCGCTGACTCCTCTTGAAAACGCACTATTCTGAGTATCGCCTCCATCCCTATTTCACTCCTCTCCATTTTCCATCATCCCGTACCATATTTCACCCTTGATTTCACAGAAATCAAGGAGATCAGATATCCATCTCTGCTTCACACTATGCATACCCCTTGCTACCATCTTCAATCAAAGTGTTGAGGTTGAAATAGCTTGAGCCCCTTAACATTTTGCTGCAGAATTTAGAACCAATGGGGGCCCTTGGGGCTTGAATTGAAGAAGGAGAAGGCACTCCAGGTCACTGAAGATGAAGACCTCACCAGGTCCCCATCGCTAGGACCTATACTCTATTGAGACCCCATGCAGGTGCGTGGGGCCCTAGGAAGCTGTGGGTCTGGTCAGCAGCCTAGGATTCGACCGAAGCAAGGAGAATCACCGGATAAAAGCTCGCCAATGAAGACTTTCTTCCATGTTCTTCCAGATGAGTTCCTAGTCGTTGGATCGAAAGCGCGACCCATATCTAATCTGGGTTGTTGATTTAAAGTGAAGCGGTACACAACCCCCGCCATTAGATGATAAGTGGAGGAAACATGGGCGCACACCAACAACCTGATCAGAGCGCATGTCCGCCTCACGTGGCTCCTTAGGTATATTGCACTTCAACTCAACACACTTTTGTACTTAATATTTACCCCTATATAATATTACGTGAAAATAATTAGGATATTTAACAAGAAGACCTTGTATCTTTAGTGTATTTTCAATTAGGCCCAGTCCACATCACCTCACGAGGTCTCCCACGTAAGGCGCCATTATGAAGAATTTATATATACACCCCTATAGCATAAGGACATGTTATTAGATACATTCAAAATTGTTATAAATTGCATTTAGGTGATTGTGCACTGTGGATTTTACTTTTGGATATATTTGTCTTTATAAATAATTTTATCTCTCTAAAAGTTGTAGGAAATTAACATAAAAGCCGTGACATCTTGATTGATCACATATATTTTTCACGTGGCATTTTAAATAGTTTTCCTATTTATTAAAAATACATAGACATGAATTTTTACTTTGTCTAATTATTAAAACCTAAAAAAAATTAAATCACTTCCAAAAATTACTAAAATAATATATTATCTATATTATTGCATATATTACCACATATCCAAAAATCTCTAAATATTAAAAAATATAAAACCCTAAAAACCTTATAAAAATAAGGAAAAAATAATGAAAAACCTATAAATATTTCTCTATGTTTGTGAATTTTCTATATAATATATACTATATACTAAAATGTTTTAGGTTAGTTTTGGAGTTATTTATATTTATTATACCTAAAACTAACTTGATAAATTATTATATGACCTATTTTTCTATATTTAATACTTTAAAATACATAAAAGGCAATAATTCTATAAATTATTAAAAATAGAAAGAAATAAAAACATAAAACCAATTTTTCTGTATTTTAAGAATTTTTATGTATATTTAAAAATATAAAACCCTATATATACTATATATTCTATACATTACATATATAATATGTATATCATTATTATTATTTATAAATATATATATTATATTTAAAAAATCAAATAAAAATTTAAATCTAGAAAATTAATATGAAAAAAATAAATAAAAAATATATAAAATATATAAAATAATTAAAAATCCATAAAATTAGATATAACTAAAAACCCATAGAAAAAAGATAAAAGATAAAAAATTAAAAAAAACTTTATTAATCTTTTTAATTAGCAGTGACTACTAATAAGTAATTGACCTGCCAATTTGCTCCCCAGAGTTCGATCTATACACACTTTCCATTATACATACATTTTGTTGAGTAATAATAAATATTAACTCCCCTTTACATTTATTTCATATATATTTTGGGTTATTTATCGAAAAGATCTGTTCAGGTGTTATGCGTTGCGAGAGCGATCGATACAATGATTACCGGATCTGACTTGTCGGACACCGCTGGCCCCTCCAAGACCGGACATTGGTACCTCAGGGTAGATCTCAACCCATCAAATGGCATTGTTTCTAGGGAGCAATGTATAGGATAGTTTGCACATATTAGCTATATCATTTTCTGTCCCTATTTGTTTTATTTCAATAATTACATATCTATTATGACCACTCCCTTTTGTTGGCTTTTCTGTTAGGACCCCCTAATTGAGAAGTACTTCTTAGGATAACCTTCGCAGCCTTACGAGGCAAAGATCAGCTTTTCTGACCAAGCCTATAGGAGATAACAAGAAGAAGACTAGGAGCAAGAGGATCATATCAGCATAGTGTAGATTTTATTTTTAATTTTTCTATGAGAGAGATGTTATTATTGTTATAAAAATATAGGGACAGACTCTTTTGCGCACTCATACTATTGAACCTATTTTATTAAGTGGGTGTTCACTTGGGGTCCCTATCGATTTTCTCGTGTTTTAACTGCATTCTCTGTTTTATTCTCATTATTTTCTCATTGATTCCATTTATTTTTTTTTTGTGATTTATGCTTTCCGCATTTTTTTATTTTCACTAAGACGTTCTGGCTGATATCACCAACCGTATCTCAGAAGCTCTTTATCTCTCTCTTTGGAAGACGATGAATGGTAGATTCGACTTGAAGGTCGGTGATGGAGTTTTATAGGAGACTTCAGATGATAAGCTTGCGGATTAGGTTAGTAACAAAAGATCGGATAAACGAACGATTAGGGTTTTCGATGGTGGTTAAGGCTAGGGTTTGGTGGCCGGAAATGGGAACGGAGTAGAGGCGGTCGGAGGTGACTCAGGTGGAGGGGAGATGAACTTAGGAGAATCAGTATCGGGCAGAGCAGCAGTAGGAGAGAGGAAGGATATGGATTACAACCACCATTGGATCCATCGTTATCAAACAACGAAGGGAAGGCATGTGCAGTGCACTTGTGAAGGGAAGAGGGTATGATGGGAATAAGCCATGGTCGTTGGATCTGAGTTGATCCAATAGCCCAGATGGGATGCAGAAAAGACAAGACCTGTTGAATGGGAAGGCGAGTTTGACTACAGGAGGGATGATGTGGACAAGTGGGGGCGTGATGGCATGCTAGAATTGACTAAAGACTTCGACCAATGTAATAAATGTAGAAATAATTATATTAAAAATAGAAAATGGTCTCTAATGCAAAAATTCTCACCATAAAAAATGACCATCTAAATGCGATTTTCTAGTAATTTATGCATATAAATACCATTTTTAAATTTTTATATTTTGGTTGATTTTCAGTGAATGAATAATGTATGCCAAAATCAGACATGCAATTTAAATATACGATGGATTCAAAGGTGATTTTTTTGGTATTTTGTGAGTTAATACTAATTAGAAAATGTGAGGTGTATACAGGCGAGTTAGTCAGTCAGCTTAGGTCAGAATTTATCTTTTACTTTATTTTTTGATTTTTTGGATTTTTATTTTACGTAATTAGTTCAAATATGGAATGAAATAAAGAAATGAAAAGGAAAGAAATCAAAAAGAGTGAAATATGTACCTGAAATGATGAGTCAAAAATCATTAAAAATGTATGATTTATAATTAGGTCATAATACCTGATTTTCATGAATGAACTCCGAATGTTTCAGATTTGATATTGATTTGTAATTGAATGACATTAAATTAAAAGTGAGAAGTGAAATTTGACATTGTAGGAGAGATATATCATCGTTTATAGCTTTTTGTTCTGAAATTAGGGTTTGGGTTTGTTTCAAATATGTATAAGTTAGATTTTTTCGGATTTTTCATTGATTAAGGTTAGTGATATGTATACAATGGAGTTAGTTTCAGGTCAATTGGAGTTAGCATAAATTAATTAAAAGTGGGTTAAGTTAGGTGAAAATGTACATATGATTATTAATGCAAAAATGAATGTTAATTTATGCAAATTATTTTCAAGTGCATGAAAGTTAAATTTTATGATATAAACATGTTAATGAACCAGATTTCTCAAGACAAGTCTCTATTTTCAGCTAAGTAGAGTGATGAAACATAGATCCATCACTCATTAACATTAATTTAGCAGTTTTTGAATAATCTTCAATTGCCTGACTACAACACATTAATGCACACAATTAACATAGGGTGATTCCAACCTTTTCAAATAACGTTGTTTCCAGGGAGGGAATAGTAGTCTATGTTTCTTATGAAATTGGAATTGCATATTAGAGGGATATATCGATGAAAATACATGACGATTTTTTTGAAAAAAAATAAAAAAATTTGCTAGAAAATGGGGTGAGGGCAGTCCGTTAACTGCCCCTAGTGGGCATCACCAATTTCCCATATACATAGGACCCATCCAATGAGGTGCACCCTTTTCACATCATTGGAAATCCTATCATGAGATCCGTTATATCTCAATCTAACAGTTCTTTATCCAAAAGGGTATTTTTTCCATATGTTTTTGTTGAATTTTAATTTCATTTTGAATTTGAACTTCATGTAATCCTTTTATTTTTTTCTACTTTTAGTGTGTCTTATATTTTGTTTTCTTGTTATTTATTCAATGAGGTTTCATCAATGTAGTAGCATTTTTACGCTATGCAGAATAACAAAAACTTTGTAAAATTCACGTTGACATTATAGAAATGTATCTTGTATTGCAAAATAAAATCACAATTAGAAATGGTTATATTATTGTAATAGTAATTTCGATAGTTCTATTGTAAAAGTTTGTGCATGTTTTGTAAAATGCATATGAAGACCTAAAAAAAGAATAAATAGTAAATCATCAATTATTAAAAGGAAAGAGATAAGTGTAAAAAAATTGTGAGATTGTGAAAAACAATCTCATATTATAAAAAATACCTTAGATTGTAAAAAAAGATATGAAATTGTTAGAAATTTATAAAAGTAACTATAAATGTAAAAAAACAACATGAGATTGTAAAAAATAATTTGTGATTAGTAAAAAAAGATGTGTTGTTGTAAATAAAGATTTGATAATGTATAAAATGATCTGAGATCGTAAAAAACAATCTTTCCCTCCTCTTCTCTTGTTGGCAAACCAGCATTAGATTTAGGCCATCGTCTATGGTGAGTAATTCCATAGTTGCTACCCTACAAGTGGAGCTCATTGCATACCCAAGCAGCTGCACCCATCGCATGTGGAACTACAACAACCAGGCAATGCTCCCTGATCATCGCTGCAGCAACAAGGCAATGCTCGGCCTATAGCGGTGCTACATGTTAGCCATGCGAGCCTAGGGCGGATCATTCCTACAATAAATATTATTGCAGTCTTTGACATATCAATAATGCTTATTGGTTTATTTCACTCCTTGTGAGATTAAATGAATGAATGCACTTATTGTTAGCAATGTCAACCAAGAGTGAACCATTTCTACAATAAATAATATTTAATATATCAATAAAATTTATTGATTTATTTTTTACTCCCTGTCTGAGATTAAATGATTGAATGTACTATAAGGTCCGCTCATACAATTAAGGGTTATGTACCATTACCATCTTGACAATCATACAACTGTTGATTCAATTGTTGAATCATAGAGGCCGAGGTTTCGATGAATATGTAAAGAGTTAGATTGATGACTCATGAAGCACCATCAAATGATTGTTAAGAGTTGATCTCCAGCCTGAGAAGGAGATGGAAATCCTTCTCTAAAAGGCCAATATATGATCGACCTCTTGATGCAGGTCCTCTACATAGGAATAGAGATTCGGAGTTGTCAGATAAGTTAGGTCAAAGAGTTGACTTAACGAGATCGAGATAACCAAGACCTGTGTCGTTTACTATCACGATATAGGCATGCATCCTCTGACCAGACAAGAATTTGTAGGTATGATATATGTTTTTGGAAAGTATATGATCGATACCAATTTCCAATGATTGATTGAGAATACTAATGATAAAACCTTGGAGGTGACAATCCAAAAGAGGACTAAAACTTCAGATTTATTCTTGTTCTTCCAGTATGCAGGATGTAAGGGTATTAGGAATAGTTGAAGGTGATGTAATCATAAACAATTGTATAACCATAACGCTTCCATACCGAGGGAGTGATGAAATAGGTATGGATTGTAGTGACTCTTCTCAGTAGAGAAGTAATCTAATCTCAATCCAAAAGTTGGACATTAATCTGATTGAGGATCAGATGCAATTAAGATACTAGGTCTACGGCTTTGATTTAATAAAGCATTTGTGGGAGGTCCTTAAGATCTGGATTTTAGATATGATCTCAACATCCAAGTCACTATACGTGGAATGTATAATCACCATGTCCTAACTCCCAAAGTTCAAGAATAGTTCCATTGTTAATATATCCAAGTGTTTAGAAATGGATAATTAAATGTGATTTAATTATCATAAATGATATGGATAAAATTCATATTATTTGAATGCATGAGAGATCTTAAATAACTAAATGTGATATAATTATAAAGGATACGGATAATGTGGATATATCCATATTATTCATATATACATATATTATAAATGTGATTTATAATATATTAAAGAGAGACAATTGTAATTTACATTTGTTAATTAAGTATTAATGTGAATTGAATTCACATTGGATAGTTAATAGAAATGAAATTTATATTTTATTTTCAGTTGTGAATATGATTCACAAATTTTTCAATGGCATAATTGCAACATTCACAAAATAATTATGAATTATTTCTTGTGAATAAATTTGCAACAAATAGTTGTTGCAAATTAAATGGAGATAAATAGGCACCTTAGTGGGAGAAGGTGAAAGGCCACCAAGTCCCATTGAGAAAGAAATTTATCTCTTTTAAATTATCCCCTTGCAAAATTTATTTAGTTGAAATTAAATTGTATTGACTATTCAATATATATTTTAGTTAATTTAATTAATTGTTGTTGTATTTTTGCAATAAAATCATGGTCATTGAAAAAAACACAAACAAATCTAAACCATTGGATTTGTGTAGTCCATGGATTGAGATCCATGAATTCCAAAATTACTATATAAGAAGAGACACTGATAAAATCTCCATTTCATCACCTTTATTCTATCATTTTGACCTAAAAAAACTACTAAATGCATGTAAAGACCCTTAATTCGAGCAAATTAACATTCATTCTTTACTGTACAAATACTGTATAAAATACTATTTTTAATGCCAAAGTTATATAATAAAGAAAATAAAAGGAAAAAAAATAAAATATCAAAGATATTTTTCACCCTAAACTCCGAGACCTAGGCATCTTGATGACTAGGTTGACAAGGAATAAAATAGGGGGAGATAAGGGCTAATAATACAATAAAAATCCTATTTATATATTCATTATTTATTCATTTTTCGGACCTATTTTATTTTCCACCTTTATACTTCAAATAAAGAAACTTTTTACTAAAAATTATAGATAATAAAATATAGAAAAATACAAAAATTGATCTCACATAAAAATAATATATAGTATAAAAGTTATGTTATAAATAAGAATCCAAAATCCTAAATTTCCAGACCCATATCTCTCAAATAAAAACTTGAAATATGTCAAAATAATCTTTAATTGTATATAACTTTTAATAAGCTATTTAATGAATGTGGTTTCATACTTTTTGGAGTTAAGGTGTGAAAGTTAGGTTTTGGACCCCTATTGTATAGTTTACCTGATTAAAATATACAATTTAGTTATTCTTTATTAATTTTATAATTTTATATTTTTATAATTTAATAAATATTGTGTATATTACATTAAAATAAAACCATCAATAAGATACTAAATAAAATAAAATCTAAAAATACATAGATGAAAATATAATAACTATACCTATGTAATAAGTTTACCTAGTTATTTAAGTGTATATGTTATATCTGAAAAAATATAATAAAATATATTTAAGTGTACATAAATAAGTTATAATTTTATAAAATAATAAAAAATAATAGAATCAAATATACAAAAAAATACTTAATTTATATTTATATATATATATGTAAATATACCTATAAAAAACCCTAAAAATACACTTGTAATTAAACAACTCAAAAAAATAAATAAAAATCATAATAAAATACCTTCTAAAATAATAAACATTTTTTATTTTATAACTAAAAATAATAAAATCATTTATTATTTTTATCGATTTTTTAAATAATATTGAACGGGGTTTTTTCTAGTTGGTCCACGTAGACCACCCAGATTCCCCTGCCCGTTGACCTCGGTCAACTCTCTGACCGAGGCCCCAAGTCTGTCAGATATAGCTTCTGACCTGCATTCTCGATTTTTTCCCCAATGGTTCACTCCTCCTATTGGGATGATTTCTTAAGCATTGTTTTTCCTCGATCAATTGTGATACACGCCGGCTCGCTTCCTCATGGTGTGGATCACTGTATCGAGCTGGTTCCGTTGTTCTTTGGACCATCTTCGATAGACTATACATAAGCTCCATTCGACTTCCCTCGCAAATTTGAATCCCCTTGACCAAGCCACTAGACCCCCTTTTCTTGTGCTTAGGATAGGAGAGGTGACAACTCTCCTCCAGCAAGTTGTAGCGATGCCAAGCGAGGCCAAGGCAGCGTTCCAACCATCTTCGATGCCTTGCTAGTGTGTGGTCTGACTTCGTGGATCTGACCACTGAGGTATCTTTTTTTGTGCATTTCTTAGATTATATTAGCCCTAGGTTTAATTCTTGTCAGTAGTTTCTGATTTCATTGTTCGTAATAACCTAGCCAAACCAAAACATAGTTCGCTGGAGCTCCGCTCTGACGAACCACACCACCGTCCCCCACCGTGTTCCAACTCCACCTACCACCTCATCTCATTTACCCAGTGCTTCACTACATCCCAGGCATCTTCATGCACCCAGATCCGTCGTGGATCTGGAGACCTGCTCTCCCTCCGTCGCCAATCACCAGAGAGCACTGCCACGCCTCATCTGCCATCCCCCCTCGCCAATCAGGACCCAGCACCCTTTTTGGTGTACTTAATCTCCTTGCAGGAACTGGCAGGCTAAAGGAATCCTTTTGGAGTCGATTTTTTCACGGACTCGGTACTTGGAGCTCCCGCTTTCCCCGCGCTCATTCATCGTCATCGGAGCTCCGTCGTACCCCCAGAAGGTGTCATCTGAAGCAGAGGGACTTGGGATCCTCTTTGTCTCTGCTCGGAGTGTCCCATGTGGTATGAGGCTCGTTGCATTTTCGATCGAAGCTCGGAGGAATGTGAGTTCTTCCATGTTCCTCCAAGCTGCTTCCCTATCGCCCAATCTTCTCTCACTTCCAGATTACACCAATGCCGTTAGATCACACCAAACGCAAGCCATCGCTCATCTTTGAGCAAACTAATCTCCGTCGTTGGCTGGCGAACCATCATTGGCAGTTGCAAGCATGACACGTCACAGGTGGCCCTCATCTAACCGTCAACCATCGCTACTTCTCGGTATTTTTCATCTTAGGTCAATCACTTTTTGTAAGTAAATATTTAAAAATCAAACTTTCCTCAACTGCTTATATATTTTTTATAATATTTATGATTTTACCCGTAGACTTTATTTAATTTCTTATTGGTCATCGGCCATGTCACCTCACATGCTAGTGCACGTGAAGTGTGGGCATTTTGCAGAGGACCCCTTGCGAGTTTTGATATTTGCTTTTGTTTCAAGAACTTTTTGTTTATGTTGTAATTTTTTAGAAAAATTACTGGATGGACTAGTGCATTATTTTATTTACAAAAATACCCTTCCTAGTAATGTACTTTCTTTTTGATGTCTCTATTTATTTAAAATAGTTATTGTCCTCTTAAAATCCTAAAAACAAATAGGATCAAGTGCTTGTTGCATTGAAATTTCATGCTATATTTTTGGAGTCCATTTTTAGGAACTTTATTTATGTATAAAAAATAAAAAATAGCCTATTTATTTCTTGATTATAGTAGAAAATACCTAAAAAATATAAGATCATTTTGGAAAATTCCAAAAAAATACATTTTATCTTTTTTACTTATTTTGCAACTCCAGAAATTAAAGGACCTAAAAATAGAAAAGGAAAACTTTAAAAATTTAAAAGCCCCAAAAACCTTTATAAAAATTTAAAAAAGCTTTAAAAACTCAAAAAATATTATTTATAGACTCTGAATTTTCTATATATTATTATTATATTAAAAGTGATTTGGAAAATTTTGGACTTAATTTTCTATTTTGAATTTCCATTTCAATTTCATGTATTTCATTAATACATGATTTAGGATATTGTTTACTTTAAATTATATAAAAATTAGCAAAATTACCCATAAAATCACAAAAACAGTAAACTGTTTTTTGTTATTTTTATTAGTATTTATATCTATTCTAGCTTACATTGTATATATACTTTATATATAGCTATATATATTTTAAAGGAAAAAATCTAAAAATCTAAAAATAAAAAAATTAAAAATTAAAAACAAAATAATAAATAAAAAATAAGAAATATTTTTTTAAATTTAAAACCGACAAAAAAGAAATATAGACAAAGAAGCACAATCACAGCTCGCACATTATTGCACAATCTATCCTTTTCTTCTCCCTGAGTTCGACACTCTGCCTACTTACATTATACACATCTATTGTAGAGTTATAATAAATTGTAACTCCACATTTATTTTGCATTGCTTGCTATTTGATTGTGGGTTAATTTTTGATTAATTGAGGTTTTCCGTGGGTCACCACAACGATTGTGTCTCTGCCTTGTGTGAGACATATTTTGACCCATGCAAAATCTCAATTATCAAATGGTGCCATTGCTGGGGAGCAACTGCACATAGATTGATTTTTTATTGATTGTGATTTATTTGTCTATTTGTTTCCTTTATTTATTTTCTTATTTGTTTGATGTCATTGTTGATCTATCTAATTACATCTTCTTGCTGACTTTGTTATGAGGGTCCACGGACTAAGGATGGCCTAGGTGATTCTGCGCAACCTTGGTAAGCGGTGTTGGTTATTCTACCCTAGCCGGTAGGAGAGAGCATCAAAGGATACTTGGAAGATTTTTGGAGGACAGAGTCACTTGAATTTTTATTTCATTTATTTGAGTAATTTGAACTGAGAGAGGGACGTTAATTGTAATAATACATGACTCTCCCGGGCTCTACGCACTTCACGAGTTCCAATTCCCAAGGGATTGTTCCCTTGGGGGCCTCGTCGGTTTTGTCGCATTTTCTGTCTTTTTCATTTGTTTTCTGATTTTCATTTTCTTTATTTTGTGTGATTGATCCCTAGTTGTAGGATTTCTTGACGATAGATTAGGTCCAAATACTTAATCAATCATAGCATGTACCTATAGACTAAGTCTGGTCTAATCAAATATTAAATTGCCATTTATTTAGACTTGAGATCGAGCACTGAGAGAAGTGTTATACATTGCTTGCAGGATCCATTGTGGCAGACACCGATGCACTTCAGAGACCGGTGTTTTGGATCTCATTTCTGAGTAGTTAACATTTTGTGCTTCACAATAATAGCAATTTCTCATCTAGGACGATTTCATCGACTTGCATTGCATATAGTTAGGTTTCAATTCTGCTTACCATCCCTGCACGAAGAGAGTTGGATGTAAGGTGAGCATTTCTCTTTAGCACACATCATCATTTTCACCTTGCATTGCTTTCTGACTCTCTCCCTAAGATTTTGATCACTTAGATACTAAAAGGAATTAATTCTCCGATAGGATTCGTGCACTCTTATTAAAAATCCAAAAAAAAAGGTGATAACAATAAAATTGGGACTATTAAAATTACTCGACCCTAAAATAAATCAAAAAGAGAAATCATTGTCTTGGGTAATCCCTTCATTGTCTTCATTTTAAATTTCTCACATACACACTAAGGAGTAGCGCTAAATCCCTATCATCCTTCCAAAGTATTTGTAGTTTTTTTTTCTCCTACATCTAAAATAGACAAGATGGAAAGATTGAACTTTAACGATCTTCACCGAGTTGAGTAGGTGAATTGAGGGTTTTGTTTTATGTTGTTTGCTTGTGTGAAAACTCGATCTCTCTGCATATTTGAGCCTTTCTCTTCACATCCTTTATCTTGACCATCGTGCACTCCCTATTATTTTCCTTTCGTTTCAAGATGGAAGACTAGAGCGCTTTCTATTCGAACTTTGTGGATTCCCTGTACCCTCTAACTGGTCCACCTCCATTTTTCTAGGAGGACTTTGTACCTGACTTTTGTACATATCGACCTAACCCAATGTTTCAAGAATCGGATTTTGATTTTTGCCCATAATTTCCACCATCGTCACCTTCACATTTCGACAATCCACTTCTCCACGATTAACTTAACCTGGAATGTGATTTTTTCCCGCACCCACTACCCTCACTCCATTCACCTGATCCTAAGATTTTGGAGTAACCCTTCATGGAGTCCACACTTGAGACCTTGAACCAAATGATGGAGCATATGAATTCGCGGATTACCAATTTATTTATCATAAATAAGAACCAAAATGACGCTCCACTATTTGAGGATATGACTTCACTTGAGGATTTCCATGAGAGCTTGAAATCACCGAAAACACAAAAAAATGAGAAAATTTTGAAAATCCAAAAAGAATTCGAGAGACACTTGTTTGATTTAGACTGTGAGGTGAGGGCCCACCTTCCAAACCCTTTGACTACACACATATTCACACCTTGTCCCACCTTTGATCCTGAGGACAACACTGTACATATTGCTCTTAGTCGTCCTTGTGTAGCTGTTGATTTCAATTTCTTCCCTTGCTTGCAGGAGATCCAAAAAATTTTTTAAAATTGATTGAACTTGAAGTGGTGGCCACTATTCATGAGATCATCCAGGCCCCACTTCACCAGGCCATGACCCAATTATCTACTCCTCAACCCATGAAGAGAAAGCGAAGGAGAAGATCTAAGTGTCATATCTTGACCATGGCCACTGCTCATGCCATCACACATCGTCCAAAATCCATGAAAAGGAACACTTCTACTCCATTCATTAGATGCACTATCTCTGACCACACATGTGATCACACTCTCCTTGATGGATGTGCATCGATTAGCATAATACCCTTCTCGTTGGTGTAGTCTATTCACTTAGGGTCTCTCAAGAAAACCAGGAGGATTGTTTAGTTTGCTGATGGATCTATCAAGAGGCCGAAGGGTATTCTAGAGAACGTTGTCATTTTGATTCAGGGCATGAGCTATACCGTCTACTTTGTTCTATTTCCCTTGGAGACCTCTACTGGGGAGCACTCTCCTATCATCCTGGGTCGACCCTTTCTTGCCTCTGCGAGAGTCATCATTGATTATAGATTAGGAGAGATTCACTTACGTCTTGTTGACTTGAGCGATGTGGTCATCACTGCACCCACTGCCTACCAGAGATCTGTATCTGATATGACTTCACCTATCCTAGTTGATCCTGAGGACAACATTGATGAGACTACCATAGACTTTTGCTATATGTTGGATTCAACTGAGACCCGAGAATACCTTTCCAAGGAGGAGGACTCGAAAAGCATAGACCTCGGAGTTCCCTCTTCTAGTACTTAGCGATGTGTTGATGGCATCTGCGGATATACACGATTGACACCTTAGAGCAGAGGGCAGACATTTGTGAGACTGAAAAGGCCGACTTTGATCTTGTTGCATTCATCTGAGAATTCAAGCATTTTGATGAGAATGATGATCTAGTTGAGGCTTTAGTGGATGAAAATGACTCGACTACTTCCACAGATGAGTTCGTTCTTTTTATTTTTGATCTAGGAGAGACTCTCCAAACTAGACTTCACTTTACTTCTTTCGATGATGAGTTCGAGCCTTTTCAGTTTGATGACATCTACAAGACACCCAAGGCCAGACCTAGCCATACTTCTTCCAATGAAATGTTTGTGCCTTCTCACCTTAGGACCACTGATAATATTCACCAGGTTGATTCTGATCATCACTTGTCAACTGAAGACCTTGATATCAACCTGCATCTTATCATATCCATTCCTCAGCGGTCCTGCAGAAAGGTTCACTTTCTACCTTCTTGATCTTTGTATATCCATCCTATTGTATATTCGCTTTCATTTACCTCTTTCTGTTCACCATATTGCTCATTCACCCCATTCTCGTGTGTGCCTTGCTTAGGACGTACTTTGTCCTAAGTATGGGGGGTGGATAAGATGAGTGTTCATTCTTTATTCTGTTTCATCACTCTTGTTGTTTCCGATACTTAGGTCTCTTTTATCGTAAGTATAGGGGAAGTGATGCCTACATTCTCTTCGATCTCTTCTTTCATCATCATTCGTATTTTTCTTCTTTTCTTTTTTCTTCTTTCCTTCTCATTTTTCTTTTTCTACAGAAAAGGTGCCTCCCCTTTTATGTCAGTCTTCTATACTTAGGACATACTTTGTCCTAAGTATAGGGGGTGTGCACCCCGAGTTCTTCCATTCTTTGATCCGATCCACTGTCTCCTCTTCTTGTCTATATTTAGGGATATCTTACCCTAAATATAGGGGGAGACAGTCTGAGTATGATATGTTCATTCCCACCCTTGACCCTCCCTTCTTTGTGTGTTGTCTATTATACGTAGGATTATTTGATCCTAAGTATAAGGGGGGATGGTTCACTTCTCATTGATTCATTCATTCCTTCATTCGTTTATTCTTTAGGCTTTTCTATACTCAGTACGAGTTATGTCTTCTCTTTTCTCTCTTATCTATAAGGACATAGCTCAAGCTTAGTATAGGGGGATTGTATATACTACGTATATACTTTAGCCATAACTCGTACTTTCGTATTTGCGTTAATAATAAATGTAGCTAAAATTATATATAAATTACTATTTAAACTAATAGTCATTAAAAACATTTAATAAAAAAGTTGTATACTATTCCTTAAATTCTTTTTATATTTACTGAATCAGGTAAAAATAATTTTTGCAAAATGATTGAAAAATAGTTTGAAAACCTTTTTGAAAAATCTTTTGAAAACTATTTGGAAAATGTTTTGTTAAATATTTTCAACATTTGTAAAATAGTTTTGTTTGTAAAACTTATTTTCTTTGTGTGAAATAAAAATGTTTTAAAAACTATTTGCAAATGTTTGGAAAATGGTTTTCAAAAAAATTTTGAAAAATCTATATATACTATTTGAAAAATCTTTGCAAAATGATTTTCAAATGTGTGTAAGTATTTGTAAAAATTATTTGTAAAAAGTATTTTGAACTATATTTATCAAGATTGTTTGTAAAATGATTTTCAAAAAAGTTTGAGGAATATATACATCACACTAAAATAATTGATTAAATGTATACACATATCTATAAAACTGATCACAAATCACTTGTAAATTCTTGAAAATCCAATTCTTATAAATGTAATATGCATCCCCATGTAAATATGTGTACCTAGTTTTTATCCAAAATTTTTTTGTTTTCAAAAAGCATAAAAACATTTGCAAAATCAAAAATACCAAAATTATTTGCAAAATATTTTTGAAAAATACCAAAAAATGCATCGGCATCATCTTTTTCAAAAATTCATAAAAAGTTTAAAATTCAAAATTGCATCACAAAAATATTTTCTTCACATCATTTGCATAGCATTTCCATTTCTCAGATTGAGTTTGATAATTGAACAAGTCTAAGTAAAATCTGAAGATTGGAGTAGGGTTGGACCTTAAATCTACCTAATCAAAGGAACCTTATAGTAGCTAGAATTGAGTTACTTCTGGTCTAGTTGAATTAATTCTTTGAGAATAATGAGACTTGGTTTAATGGATTCTTGACTGCCTAAGTAGAGTATTTCGGAGCATACGCATGGCTCTTGTTGATAATGACCTCACTTGGACGTCTGCACCTTTCACTTGGCTCGACTAAGTTGGAGTGGTGAGGGGATTGGATTTTCCAGTGTGAGACGCATACAAGTGGAAACATTTGTCCTCGTCTAGGGAGGGAAGTTCACCCCAACTCGTCCAGTAGCAAAGATGTCTAAAGACAGGAGAGTGTGGGTTGCAATAATGCTTCAAAAGAGGGATAGTCTACAAGCTCAAGAGGAATAAATCCTTAAGTAAATGCTGTTGTATATAGTATTTCAAAAAAAAGGAAAAAAAACTCCAAAAAAGTGGACAAACCAGATTGAAAATAAAATTCCTGCCGAAGTGTATATATTTGTATAGTCAATAAGCAATCCTAAGCTTCAAAGTCATATCATGTGAGCCTGCAACTGGATGACATGACTACGCTGGTCTTGCTCCTAGGATAGGTAGCTACACTGGATATCGTCCATTCTTATCTTCACACCCTCCTCTTAAGATGGTTGCCACTTGAACTTATTAGGGAATACCCCGCTCCTAGAAGAAACAGTTGCTGGATTGGGGAATCACTGGGTTGTCATGCTGGAGAAGTTAGTCTTTTTGTCATTTCAGTCGGGTAGAGCAACTATCACATACATTGTACGAGTCAGATTTATAGTCGTAAGGGTTTGCGTATGAGTTGAAATATTTTGACCTAGCAATTGAGGAGATTTGAGCAGAGTTTTGGATTTCAAATCTGACTCCCAATAAGGTTCCACACGCACTAAAATTCAAAGGTCTGACTTCATCTCCAAACTTTGATTTTGTAAAGATAAGTTTGAGAATTAAATTCAATCCACTTTATTTCTTTTTATTTTCTTTGTTTTTCTTTTCTGCACTTATTGCATAAGTGTTTTCTAGGGATTACCAAAGGCAAGTATTGGGGGTGATGAATCTCCATTTCATCACCTTTATTCTATAATTTTGGCCTTAAAAAACCTATTAAATGCAAGTAAATATCCTAATTTGAGCAAATTAGCATTCATTCTTTATTATAAAAATACTGTATAAAATAATGTTTTTAAATCCAAAATTATAGAATAAAGAACAGAAAAGAAAAAGAATAAAATATCAAAGATATTTTATGCCCCTAAACCCCTAGACCTAGGCATCTTGATGACTAGGTTGACAACGAATAAAGTAGGGAGAGATAAGGACCAATAATACAATAAAAATCCTATTTATTAATTCATTATTTATACATTTTAGGGATCTATTTTATTTTCCACTATTATGTCTCAAATAAATAAACTTTGTACATGAAAGTTGTGGATAATAAAATATAGAAAAATACAAAATTGATTTCACATAAAAATAATATATAGTGTAAAAGTTATGCTCTAAATAAGAATCCAAAATCTCAACTTCCCAGACCCATATCTCTTAAATAATAACTTAAAATATACAAAATCACCTTTAGTTATATGTAACTTTTTATAAGCTATTTATTTAATGTGGTTCATATTTTTTGCAGTTAAGGTGTGAAAGTTAGGTTTTGGACCCCTATTATATAATATATCATATTAAAATATTCATTTTATTTATACTCTATTATTTTATAATATTATATTTTTATAATTTTGTAAAAATTATTTATATTACATGTACATATTAAAACTAAAATAAAATCATCAATAAAATACTAAAATAAAATAAAATCTGAAAATACATTGATGAAAAATATAATAACTATACCTATGTAATAAGTACACCTATTTATTTAAGTGTATATATTATAGCAGAAAAATATAATAAAAATATATTTAAAACAAATATATGTGATAATTTCTAAAATAATATAATCAAATAATAAAAT
Organism: Ottelia alismoides; assembly: GCA_037367405.1. NCBI lineage: Eukaryota > Viridiplantae > Streptophyta > Magnoliopsida > Alismatales > Hydrocharitaceae > Ottelia > Ottelia alismoides. The sequence goes on along the minus strand of JAZKJV010007846.1, from coordinate 225,760 downwards.
CAAATATTTAAAATAATAATAAAATACTTAAATTATAGATAAATATACAAATAAAGAAACCCTAAAAATACACTTATAATTAAACACCTCAAAAATATAAATAAAAATCATAATAAAATACATTATAGAATAATAAACATTTTTTATAACTAAAAATAATAAAATCATGTATTATTTTTTATCGATTTTATAAATAATTTTGATCGTGTTTTTCTAATTGGTCCACGTGGACCAACCAGATTCCTCCGCCCATTGACCTCAGTCAACTCTTTGACCAAGGCCCCTAGTCTGTCAAATATAGCTTCCGACCTACATTCTCGATTTTCTCCCCTACGATTCGCTCCTCCTTTTGGGATGATTTCTTCTGCATTGTTTTTCCTCGATAACTAGTGATACGCGCCGGCTCGCTTCCTCGTGGAGTAGATCACTGTATCGAGCTGACTCCATCGTTCTTTGGACCTGCTTGGTCAGCATGTACATAAGCTCCATCCGACTTCCTCTTGAATTTGGATCCCCTTGACTGATCTCTAGCTCCCCTTTTGTTGTGCTCAGGACCGGAGAGGTGGCAGCTCTCCTCTAGTAAGCTGTAGCGAGGCCAAGCGATGCCAAGGCGGCGCTCCAACCATCTCCTCCACCTAGCCGGCGTGAGGTCCGACTTTGTAGCTCCAACCACTGATGTATCTTTTTTCATGCATTTCTTAGCTTAGATTAGCCCTAGGTTTAATTCCTACCATTAGTTTGTGATTTCATTGTTCGTATTAGCCTAGCCAAAGCAAAATGTAGTTCGCCGTAGCGGAGCTCCGGCGAACCACACCACCGTCCGTCACCGTGTTCCGACTCCACCTACCATCTCAACTTGTTTCCCCAATGCTTCAATACATCCTAGGCATCTTCATACTCTCAGATCCATCGTGGATCTGGAGACCTGCTCTCCCTCCGTCGCCCTTCACCGAAGAGCACCACCATACCTCATTTGCTATACCCCCTTGCCACTAAGGCCCCAGCACCCTTTTTTATTGTGCTTAATCTCCTTGCAGGCACTGGTGGCGAAAGGACTCCTTTGGAGTCATTTTTTCACAGACTTGGTATCGGGAGCTCCCGCTTTCCCCGCCCTCGTTCATCATCATCGGCGCTCCGTCGGACCCCCTGAAGTTGTCATCTAAAGCGGAGAGACTTGGGCTCCATTTTGGCCCTGCTCGGAGTGTCCAAGGTGGTCTAAGGCTCGCTGCATCGTCGATCAAAGCTTAGAGGAACATGAGTTCTTCCCAATTCCTCCAAGCTGCTTCCATGTCCTTTGATCTCCTCTCGCTTCCAGATTACACCAGTGTCGTTGGATCACGCCAAGCATCAGTCGTCGATCATCTTCGAGCAACCTAATTTCCACCGTTTGCTGGCGAACTGTCATCGACAACTGCAGGTGTGACAAGTGGCATGTGGCCCTCATCCAATCATATGCCTCTGCTACGTCTGGGTATTTTGCATCTTAGGCTCAATATTTTTTGTAATTTAATATTTAAAACTCAAACTTTCCTCAGCCACTTATATATTTTTGTAATATTTATGATTCGACCTTTAGAGTTTATTTAATTGCATATAGGTCCTCAACGACGTCACCTTACGTGCTTGTGCAGGTGAGGTATGGGCATCTTTTGCTTTTGGTCCAAGACTTTTTATTTACGTTGTATTTTTTTATGGAAAAACTGCTGGAAGGACCCTGTGCTTTATTTTATTTACAAAAATACTCATGTCAGTAATGTAGTTACTATTTGTTGTCTCTATTTATTAAAAATAGTAATTGTCCGCTAAAAAATCCCAAAAAACAGGATCAAGTGCCTATTGCATTGAATTCACACTATATTTTTTGATTCCATTTTTAGGCAGTTTATTTATTTATTAAAAATAAAAAATAGATGATTTATTTTCTGTTTACAGTGGAAAATACCTAAAAATATAAAATCATTTTGAAAAATTCAAAAAAAAATACTTTTTATCTATATTTACTTATTTTTGCAACTCCAAAAATTGAAAAATGTAAAATAGAAAAAGCAAATTAAAAATAATAAAAACCTTTATAAAAATCTTAAAAATCATTAACAACTCAAAAAATATTTTCTTGTCTTTGAATTTTCAATATATTATTATATTAAAATTGATTTAGAAAATTTCTGACTTAATTTCTATTTTTAATTTCCATTTCAATTTCGAGTATTTATTTAATCCCTCAGTTAGGGTATTGTTTACTTTAAAAATATATTAAAATCGACAAAATTATCCATAAAATCATAAACAAGTAAAAAAACCATTTAAAACCATAAAATATTTAATACTTCTATTATTGGTTATTTTTATTAGTATTTATATCTATTCTAGCTTACATTGCATATATACTTTATATATAGGTTTAATATATATTTTAAAAGAAAAATATAAAAATCTAAAAATCTAAAAAGAAAATATAAAATTATAAAATTATAAATTATAAAATTATAAAACAAAAAAAAAATTTAAAAAAAATTAAATAAATTAAAAACCCACAAAAAAATAAATATAGACAAAGAAGCACAATCAAAGCTAGCACTTTATTGCACAATCTATCGTTTTCTGCACCATGAATTCGATACTCTACACTACTTACACTATACACATCTATTATAGAGTTATAATAAATTTAAGTCCATATTTATTTTACATTGCTTTATATTTAATTGTGGGTTAATTGTTGATTAATTGAGGTTTTTCGTGGGTTGCTACAGCGACTATGCCTGCGCCTTGTGTGAGACATATTTTGACCCGTGCAAAATCTCAATTATAATGCACCCGTGCCCTTCTAAGAAGATATTGTTGAACAACAATTTCTCTCTCTCTCTCTCTCATTCTCATATCACACACCAACTCTCTCTCTCTCCCTCTTTAGTGGTCCTCCACTTTAACCTTAGAGAGAATGTTGCTTTCGTCATCGCATCATCATTAGGCCATCGCCTTGACTGTTCGTGGATTTCCATCTCCTTCAGTGTGTCATGTTCGTGAAGAAGTCTTCTGATCTCATGAGACAAGATCAGGAGATCCATTGCTTGTATCAACAACTTGGATTGCGAGAAGCACACGATTCATATCCACGCTCGCAAGCATCTCTACCATCGAGTCAGACTTGAGATAGGAGGTCTCTTCGCTTAGAGACTCTATTACAACCACGATACAAGAGGTATTCCTTTACCTTATATGTGTTTTAGATGGGATGATTCGTGAATGGTTCATGGATCATTTGGTTTCATCATTTAAAACTTTTAAATTCCGCTGCATCGAGCAACTAGTCCGACTCATCGCTCATGATGGCATAAGATGTGATCTAAACGCTTCCGTGATGCACTTGACGATTTTTACATAATAGTTCAATGGTATCAAGGCCTTGGTTAGGACTTGGATGAGATTTGAAACCCTAAATGAACAAGGTTCACGTTTTGGATGCGTTGGACTCATTGTTTTTGCATTGGATGCAAGAATCGAATTGGTATTTTCGATGAAATAAAAACCTATTATTTATGCACTGATTGGACATGTTTTTTTTGTTATTAAAATGTATAAGAATTTCTAAATATGTCCCAAAAACAGTAACCAATTATTGATGCTAAAAGTCCATGAAAATGATTTGAAGAGTTCTCATCGCTAAAAGTGTTTTTGCATGTATTCGCGGATCTTAAGAAAATTAATTTTACTTACTGTTTTACCATCATGAAACATGAAACAAACACTTGAATTAAGTAGAGAATCAAACCAACAAATCGTATGATTTTATTTCACACAAATGTGACTATGTTTGCGCTAGATATTCTATTTTTAGTGGCGATGTATCGGATGATGATTGGATCATCAAAACTCTTTGCTTAATTTGTTTATTGTTCAATGGAAATCATGGTAATTATGAATTTACCTTTATTATTTATGATTCCTAATCATTATGGAGATAATTTGTTAATCACCATTAGCCATTGATGGCATATTTCATGAAAATCCTTAGATCATCTTACAATAGTTGTAGGACAATCTTTACATGCAAAACTTTGTTGCTTGAATAGGATTTCATATTTGTTTAACAAATCTCCTTATAATATTAATTAAAGTGATTTTGATAAATATTATATGGCATAACTTATGTAGAAATACTGATTAACATCTCAAAATACAATATGATCTAATTACATTATCCTGACCTGAGGCGGATATGGTGTATAGTCGGGGAGCGTTGGGGTTGCAAGTTGCTTCGTGAGTGGTATGTCCCACTTCCGTCGGTACTAGCCATGACAGCGGGTAAGGAACTGATAATTCTAATGGGATTGATAATTGGTTTAATATGATTAAATTAATTATCAAGTTTGTAGGTTGATTAAATTGGATTGATAATTGATTTAATACGATTAAATTAATTCTATCTAATTAACTTACTCTATTATGAATAGAATTATATTTTTCCCTTGAAAGAATTAATTATATGAATATGATTCATAATATATAATTAGAATTTGAATATGATATGGAGGATCACATAAGTGACATCCATCATCTCCCATCAAGGCGAAGGGTTCCATCGCTGGGGATTGTATGGAGGAGACATCTGTCTGAAGTGACGACTCCTGCATACAAGTGCATCTAGATTAGGCTCTTTGCTTCTCGAAAGAGTAAGGTCATATGCGTAGTAACCCCAACATCGGCTCCTCGTATTATTAGGGCGATATTAGATTGCGCATAGCAAATGTTATTCATGTTGACGGCTGGTTCAATTAACAACAGGTCAACATAAGCTTAGGGGTGGAGGGCCCATGTGCTAAAGATTGAATTGGGAATGCAAGTTGGACTTGCAAAGTGGAATGTGTTCCCACTTCTTTTTACCCATGTTGTGGTTTCTTATGGGATGTGACAAAGGTAGAAAAGGAGATTCTAGATCTTGCTAGAGAAATATTGGTAAGTATGTCTTCTGCTTTGAAGGTAATTAAGGGAATGAATATTCAAAGTTGAAAATACAAGAGTAATTTGATTAAAAATCCTTAATCAAAGTTTTTAATATTGAATATATAATTATTTATATATTCTAATATAGTGCATTCTTAATTTTAAATAATGAAGTCCATGAACCCACTCAGTAGGCTCCTGGAGGTCAACCAATTGACTGCACTAAATTACTCGGATTGGATCCGTAATATGGATCTTGTCCTATCTGCAGACCACATTTCTTATGTGATGTCTAAGGACAAGTACACAAACCCACAGACACCGGAAGAAATAAAATTAAATGAAAAATATGATGAAGATCATTCATTGGATAGGTGTTATATTTACGGTTCATTGTCCAATGTGCTTCAAAAGCAACATGTGGATATGAACACTTGCTAGGAGATAATGCGGAATCTGAGATAAATGTTCCGTGATGTAAACCGCACACAACGTTATAATATCATGAAAGAGCTTATTCTCTATAACATGCAAGAAGGGACTTTCGTCAGAGAGAGCATGTATTCAAAATGTTTGGGTACTTTTCTGAGATGGAAACTCTCTGGGATAACATGGACGCAGATATGCAGTCTAACTTCATTCTGTTGTCACTCCCTACATCTTTCAATAGCTTTGTGGTCACATTCCACATGTGTAAAGCGAATTATACTAACGCTGGACTATTAGCTGCATTAAAGTCTGCAGTGACATAATAAAGAAAAATGGACCCTCTGGCAGTGCAATGGTACACATGTCAAAGGAAAGCATGGTCGGAAGCAAGGTTCTCGGAAGGGCCCGGTCTAGAAGAGAAAGAAGAAGAGTCAAGGCGTTGGTTCATCTTATAATGCTTCCACATTGATAGCATCAAAGAAAGCCGATGTCTATCATCACTATAAGAAGCTGGGGCACTGGAAGCATAATTGTCTAGATTACCTGAAGTCGGTCGACAAAAGTAAAGCCGTAGAGGTATTAAATCTACTTTCATCATTGAAACCAATTTTCTCATTAGAAGAGAAGGAAGTTGGGTAGTAGATTTCGGTGCTTCTGTTCATGTATGCAATTTGTTGCATCTGTTTAAGAAAACTAGAAATCTTGATGAAGGGGAGATAGTCCTCCAAATGGGATCTAATGCAACTATTGCAGCAGTCGCCGCCCGGACTCGCAGACTTTCATTATCCAATGGGAGAGTCATTTTACTTAAAGAATGTATTTATGTACCTAAAGTCAGGAGGAACCTTATATCTGTGTCTAAGCTTGTTAGAAATGGGTTTTCGTTTCTTTTTTGTAATAATCTTGTCGTAAATTTTTATGACAAATATATTGCAGATGGTGTTTTGACTTCTGGTGGACTCTTTGAATAGTGTGTTGATGAAAATGTCATGAATGTTATTACCACTAATAAAAATCCTAAAAGAACCAAGGATGATGGAAATCTTTCAAATGTGATTTGGCATAAAAGGCTTGGTCATTTATTTGTTGATAGGATCAAAAGATTGATAAAGGATGGACCCTTAGATTTTACACAGGTTCAATCTTCCTATATGAGAACATTGTATTTGAGGTAAAATAACCAGGACACCTTTTTGTAAAAAGGTTACATGATGCGAAGGTTTTCTTGACCTAATACATACCGATGTATGTGGTCCCTTCAGACCACGACCCGAAATGGAAATTGATATTGTTTGACATTTATTGATGATCATTCATGATATGAGTTTATCTTCCTACTACGTCATAAATCTGAAACCTTGGATAAGCTTAAAGAGTTCAAGACTTTGGTTGAGAACCAAATCGATAGGAAGATTAAACAGATTTGATAAGATTTAGGTGGCAAGTACCTCTCAGATGAATTTAAGTAATACCTTAAAGAGAATGGAATTTTCTCCAATCTCGCTCCTCCGGGAACTCCCCAACTTAATGGTGTTGCTGAAAAATGCAACATGTTCAATAATAAGTAAAGCACATTTGCCTCTTAGTTTATTGGGATATGCATGAAGACTGCAATATATATCCTAAATTAGATTCGTAGCAAGTCTATACCTAAAACTCCTCATGAGATTTAGTATGGAACAAAACCTAGTATTAGACACTTAAGGATTTGGTGTTGCTTGGTCCATGTGAAGAATGTGGACACAAGTAAGCTACTCAAGAGTGCTACATCATTAGGTATGTCAAAGATGGTATTGGATACCAACTTTACGACCGTAAGACGCAAAAGGTCTTCATTTCTAGGGATGTAAAATTTCTGAAGGATGACTTCCTGAAGAGTCAAGACAAAAATGAAGTAAAGGAATTCATTGAATCCCCTGAGGATACTAAGCTTCCTAAACCAGATACTGAAGGAGTAAATGAACATGAAACACCCGTACCTCTTCGAAGGATTTCGAGGGTGGCTGAACTACCTGAAAGGTGCGGATTTCATGTGTAAGTTGAAACTTACAATGATCCAGCTTCAATTGATGAAGCACTCGCAAATCAAGACATGGATATATGGATGCTAGCAATGAAGTTTGAGATAGACTCCATGCACAAGAAAGGTGTATGGACCCTAGAGGATCCACCTATAGGGGTAAAAACCATTGGGTGTATATGGATATTCAAAACAAAACAGGGACCCGATGGGAAGAAAGAGACCTTAAAGGCATGGCTCGTAGCTAAGGGATACACATAGAGAGAAGTCATCGAATACGATGAGACATTCTTTCATGTGGCTATGCTTAAATTTGTCAAGGCATTGCTAGCTATATCTGCATATCTTGACTACGACATCTGGCAATTGGACGCCAAGAAGGTTTTCCACAATGGATATCTCGATGAAGATATCTATATTGAGCAGCCCCGAGGCTTCATTACTGATAACTAGGATTATGCAGGGTCTAAATTAGTCTACACAAGGCGATAACTACAGTGTCGCTGAAGCGATCGCTCACGAAACCCGGGTTAATCAACGATTAACCTGCAATAATAATTAAGTAATAAAGATCAAAATTTGTGGAGTTAAAATTCATTATAACTCTACAATAAATGTGTATAGTATGCAAGTATGTAGACTATCGAACACAGGGAGCAAACTAGATAGATTAGGCTATGAAGCACAAAAGATGATTGTGGTCCTTATCTATATGTCCTTTTTTGCGGATTTTTAATTTTTAAAAATGTTTAGTTTTATTTTTGTTTTATATTTTTTATTTTGTTTTGAATTTTCTATTTTTATATTTTCATCTTATATTTTTAAATTTTTATATTTTCTTTTTATTTACAATGTAAGCAGATATAATTATAAATATAGCTAAATGAAGGGAAATTGAAGAATTAAATATTTTTTGGTTTTAAATATTTTTTACTATTTTTTGATTTTTTGGAGAATTCTTCTAATTTTTATATATTTTTAAAGTCAAAATTACCCTAAATCAAGGTTTAATTAAATATCCAAAATGGAAATGAAGATTAAAAAATTTCAAAACAGATCCAAAATCCTTCAAATCAATTTTAATAGATAGATAATAATATAAATAAATAGAAAATAGAAAATAAGATTTTTGGATTTTTTGGGAATTATATAAATTTTTATAAAGGCTTTTGGGGTTTTTCAAATTTTAAGAGTTTTCTTTTGTACCTTTTAAGGATTTTTGTCTAGAGTTGTAAAATAGGTAAGTAAACACAACAAATATTTTTTTGGAATTTTTCAAAAAATTATATTTTTTGGGTATTTAATATTGTAAATAGGGACATTTTGTGCTCTTTTTTTAATAAAATAATAAATATTCCTAAAAATGGAATGCAAAATTATAACATGAAACTACAACACATCAAGCCTCTAATCCTATTTTTTGGATTTTTTAGCAAAAAACTATTTTAAATAAATAGAGACAACAAAGAGAAACTACATTACTAACAAGGGTATTTTTGTTAATAAAATAAAGCATATGGTCCTTCCAAAAAATTTTCTATAACATAAAGAAAATGTTCTTGGACCAAAAGCAAATATCAAAATCTACAAGGGGTCCTCTGCAAAATACCTGCACCTCAAGCGCACAGGCAAATAAGGTGACATGGTCGAGGACCTATAAGTAATTAAATAAAGTTTAGGGGTTGAAACATAAATATTACAAAAATATATAAGCATCTGGGAAAGTTTGAGTTTTAAATATTAAATTACAAAAAGCGTTGGGCCTAAGATGCAAAATACCCATAATGGACGTGGATCCAATGATCGTATGAGCTTCACTTAATACGCACTGGCTCCACGTTGTGTGATGACGGTTCGTGAGCAAGAGGTAGGATTAGATCCCAGATCTGGATCAGATGGTGCGGGCTCGCTTGATCGAATGGTGGTTGTAGACCTAGCAAAGGCTTCTTGATCCAACGACGCTCGACGATGATGGACGAACAACGAAAGAACTCACGGATGGCGAGCTTCAAATCGATGTAGTTCCTGTATTCGACCACCGTGAGCTTCCTAGTTCTCCTGAGACTCATCCACGCCAGATGGTATCATCAAAAGAGGACTAGGTCCTCGAGATTGGTCCAATTGTGGCGCTCGACCTGGGCCCTAGTTCATGTTGCAGATGCTCCTCAGATGGAGCCCTACAAACCCTGAAAAGAAGTGCAGAGGCACAGTAAGATGAAGGAAGAGGTTATGGGCAGTTATTAGGTGGTTTAGAGGTGGAATGGTAGCAGGGCGAAGAGCGGACGGTGATGGCCGAAGCGGAACTCCGGCAAGGCTTTAAGTTTAAATCTAGGCTAGACAAGTACCCATAAACAAAAACAAAACCTGTAAATAGAATCCTAGGAATACACCTAACTAGAGCTCAAGAAATTTAAGAAAAACTAACTCGAATGGCTAGGAGCCATGAGCGTGTACCTTGACAGTCGAGGGTAGTCGGAGATGATGGAGAACACCCAAGACCGCCTCCCTCGATCACCCTAAAAGCTTGGCGAGCATGTTGTCTCCATCCTCGACCATTGGCGTGCAAGAGGGGAGGGGAAAGGTGGCCAAAAGAGACTCGAAAAATGGGAGAAAGATTGAAGATGGCTTATGTACAGGTGGTGGAGTTGAGGTGTCCAAGGACAGATCACGGTGTTGCAGCGATGCATGGCCCTAGAAAATTGCTCAACGAGAATCATGGATCTGCAGGGACAAAATTTGGTGAAGGGTCTAATCCTTTTTGAGCAACGGATTAGTGACTATAAAATTAGAAGATGAGGAAAAATACAAGACTGTCAGAAGCTAGAACTCGGGTCAGAGTTGATCCTAGGTCAATGGGGGGTGTGGCGTGATTGGCCCACGTCACCTGCAAAAAAAAAAAATCCAAATGAAATTCACAAATAAATTAAAATAGTAAATGATTTTATTATTTTTTTAAATATTGTTTATTATTGTCGATATTTTTTATTATGGTTTTTATTTATTTTTTAGAGGTATATAATTACAAGTTACTCTTTAGGGTTAATATATAGGTATATTTATCTATGTTTTGTATATTTTATTTTTAATTCGTATTTTTATTTTATAATTTTCTTTTATTAACTTATATAATTATAACTTATTTTTATACAATTAAATATATTTTTATTATATTTTTTTGATATATTATATACACTTAATCAAAAAGGAGTATGATATATATAGGTATAAGTATAGGTATTTAACCTATGTATTTTATTCAAGTATTTTATTTTAATGTTTTGTTTGTGTTTTTATTTTAATTTTAATATGTACATATACTATAAATAATATTTACAAATGTATAAAGATATAAAATTAAAAAAATAAAAATAATAAATAAATTGATTATTTTAATCGGGTATATTGTATAATAGGGGTCCAAAACCTAACTTTCACACCATAACTCCAACAAATATGAAACCACCTTCATTAAATAGCATATTAAAAGTTATATACAATTAACATAATTTTGATATATTTTGAGTTTTTATTTGATAGATATGGGTCTGGGAAGCTGGGATTTTGGAATCTTATTTAGAGTGTATATTTCACATTATATTACTTTTGAATGAAATCAATTTTATATTTTTCTATAAATTATTATCTATAACTTTCATGTACAAAATTTCTTTATTTGAGGTATAAAAAGTAAAAAAAGAAAATTGATCCCAAAAATAAATAAATAATAAATAAATGGTAATTTAATGTGAATTTTGGCCCTTATCTCCCCTACTATATTCCTTGTCGACCTAATCAACGAGATGCCTAGGTCTCTGGGTTTAGAATCATAAAATATCTTTGATATTTTATTCTTTTTTATTTTCTTTTCTTTATTATATAATCTTGGCATTAAAAACAATATTTTATACAGTATTTGTACAACAAGGGATGAATGTTAGTTTATGCAAATTAAGTGTATTTACACGCATTTACTAGGGTTTCTAAGGCCAAAATGGTAGAATAAAGGTGATGATATGGAGATTTATCACTCCCATATACTTACCTTTTCTAGTCCCTAGCAAACACTTATGCAATAAGCATAGATAATAAAAACAAAGAAAAGAAAGAGAAAGGATGTGGATTAAATTTAATCATCAAACTTGTCTTCACAAAATCAAAGTTTAGAGCTTAAGTCAGACCTTTGGAATTTTAGTGCGGGCAGAACCTTATTTGAAATCGGATTTGAAACACAACAAACTTCGAGAATCCCAAACTCTTCTCAAGTCTCCTCAATAGCCATGTCAGAATACTTCAATTCATAGGCAAACCTTTATGAGTATGAATCTATATTGTATGATGTATGTGATAGTGGTTCTCTCCAACTGAAACGACAAAGAGACTAACTTCTCCAGCATGACAACCCATTGATTCCCCAATCCAGCAACTCTTTCCTCGAGGAGCGGGGTATTACCTTCTAAGTTCAAGTGGCAACCAACTCAAGAGGAGGGAGTAAAGAGAAGAATGTACGGTAGCTAGTGTAGCTACCTATCCTAGGATGCATGACTAGTGTAATTAAGTCATCCAGCTGCAGGCTCACATGGTATGACTTTGAAGCTCAAGATTGCTTATTGACTATAGAAATATATACACTCCAGCATGCATTTTATTTCCTATCAGGCCTATCCAATTTTTTGGAGTTTTTGCTTTTTGCTTTTTTTTTTGAAATAGTGTATATTCAACAGCATTTACATAAGGACTTTTTCCTCTTGAGCCAATAGACTATCCCTCTTTTGAAGCACTATTACAACCCACACTCTCCTGTCTTTAGACATCTCTGCTACTAGATGGGTTGGGGTGCATATCGCTCCCTAGACGAGGACACATGTTTCCACTTGTGTACGTCTCATACCGAAAAATCCAATACCCTCACCACTCCAACTGAGTCGAGCCAAGTGAAAGGTGTAGGTGTCCAAGTTAGGTCAGTATCAACAAGAGCCGTGCATGTGCTCTGAAATACTCTACTTAGGCGGTCAAGAATCCATTAAACCAAGTCTCGTTATTCTCAAAGGATTAATTCAACTAGACCTGAAGTACCTCTATTCTAGTTCTTATAAGGTTGCTGTTATTAGGTAGGTTTAAGGTCCAACCAAGCTCCAATCTTTGGATTTTACTTAGACTTATTCAATTATCATACTCAATCCGAGAAATACGTCTGCTATGCAAATGTTGTGAAGAAAATATTTTTGTGATGCATTTTCAATTTTGATTTTTTTATGAATTTTTTGAAAAAGATGACGTAGATGTAATTTTTAGAAATTTTTTGAAAAGATTTTGCAAATGTTTTGGTCATTTTTGATTTTGCAATTATTTTTGCAATTTTTGAAAACAAAAGATTTTGGATAAAAACTAGGTACAACTATTTACACGAGGTGCATCTTATATTTACAAGAGTTGAGTTTGTAAGAATTGACAAGGGATAAATTATCATTTTTGAAGAATTTTAGTGTGTTGTATATACACTTAAAATTATTTGAAAATAAATTTTCAAACAATTTTACAAATTATAATCCAAAGTATTTTTTACAAAAAATTACACATATTTGAAAATCATTTTGCAAAGATTTTTCAAATAGTATATATAGATTTTTCAAAACATTTTTGCAGGTAGTTTTTCAAATATTTTTATTTCACACAAAGAAAGATGTTTTACAAACCAAAACAAATTTACAATGGTTGAAAATATATAACAAAATGTTTTCCAAATAGTTTTAAAGGATTTTTCAAAATTATTTTCGAACTATTTTTCAAACATTTTGCAAAAAATATTTTTTACCTGATTTATTAATCAATATTTTTTACCTGATTTATTAATCAGTATATACAAAAGAATTTGACGAATAATAAATATATTTTATTAGGTAATTAATGAATTTTATAAGTATATTATATACTATTTTAGCCATAATTATTATTAAAAATACGAAAGTACGAGTTATGGTTGAAGTGTATACGAAGTATATAGGACCCCCCTATACTTATTTTGAGCTATGTCCTCACAGGTCAGAGAGAAAAAGAGAATAACTTGTACTGAGTATAGAAAAGTCTAAAGAATAGATGAATATGGAATGAATGAATGAATGAGAAGTCGATCATCCCACCTATACTTAGGATCAAGTAATCCTAAGTATAGCAGACTGTACACAAAGTAGGGAACAGATCACACTCAAACTGTCTCCCCATTTGCTTAGGGTAAGATATCCCTAAGTATAAATAAGAAGAGGAGACAATGGAGAGGATCAAAGAATGAAATCACTCGGGGTGCACACCCCCCTATACTTAGGATAAAGTATGTCCTAAGTATAGAAGATTGACAAAAAGGGACGACACCTTTTCGTTAGAAAAAGAAAAATGAAAAGGAAAAGAAGAAAAGAGAGATGAAAATGGAAAAAAAAGTTATTGATGAGAATGTACACATCACTCCCCCGATACTTAGGGTAAAAGAGCCCTAAGTATAGGCAACAATAAGAGTGATGAAATAAAATGAAGAACAAACACTCTGCTCATCCACCCCCTATATTTCGGACAAAGTACATCCTAACCAAAGCACACACGAGAATGGGGTGGATAAGCAAAACATGAGATGGACGGAGGTGAAAGAAAGCGAATATACAAGAGGATAGATGTATAGAGATCAAGAAGGTCGAAATCGAACCATCTTGCGAGACCGCTGAGGAATAGATATAATAAGGTGCAGGTCGACATCGGGGTCCTCAGATGACACAACCCGATCAGATTCGACCTGGTGAAGATCCTCAGTGGTCCTAGGGTATAAAGCACATACAGCTCAATGGAAGAAGTGTGGCAAGGTTCGGCCTTGGGTTTCTCGCAGATGTCAAAGTGAAAAGGGACGAACTCATCATCGGAAGAAGTAAGGTCAAGGTCGTCCTATGAGGTCTCTCCTAGGTCAAAACCAAAAGGAACAAACCCATTTGTGGAAGTAGTCGAGTCATGTTCGTCCTCTAAAGTCTCAACCGGATCATCATTCTCATTAAAAGGTCTAACTCAATAAGATCAAATTCAGCCTTTTCAGTCTCACAAAGGTCTGCCCTCCGCTCTAAGGTGTCAATCGTGTAATTTATGCGGATGTCATCAACACATCGCCAAGTACCAAAAGTGGGAACTCCAAGGTCAATGCTTTCCAACTTGTCCTCCATGGGGAGGAATTCCTGGGTCTCAGTGGAATCCAACATACAACAAAAATCTCTTATCATCTCATCAAGATCACAGTCCTTGAGGTCAGCTAGTAGGTGAAGTCGCATCAGATGCAGGTCTCTGGTCGGCAATGGGTGCAGTGATGACCATAGCGCTTTTGTCATCAGGACGGAAGCAAATCTCTCCTGATCCGTAATCAATGAAGACTCTCTGAGAGGCAAGAAAGGGTCATCCCAGGATGATTGGAGAGTACTCCCCTGTGGAGGTCTCCATGGGCAATACGATAAAATCGATAGTGTACCTGATGCCCTGAATCATAATAACAACATCTTCTACAATACCCTTCGGCCTCTTTATTGATTCATCGACAAACTGAACGATCATTCTCGTTTTCTTGAGAGGCCCTAAGTGAAGAGATTGTACCAGCAATAAGGGTATTATGCTAATTGAAGCGCCGCCATCAAGGAGAGTGTGATCGCACATGTAGTCAGAGATAGTGCAACTGATGAGTGGAGTAGCAGTCCTAAAAATTGCCCAGTGTGTGATGGCGTGGGCAGTGGCCATGGTCAAGATTTGACATTCAGATCTGCTCCTCCGCTTTCTCTTCTTGGGTTGAGGAGCATATAATACGGTCATGGCCAGGAGAAGTGGAGCCTGAATGATCTCATAAATAGTGGCCACCATTTCAGGTTCAGTCAACATTTTTTAAATTTTTGGATCTCCACCATACAAGGGAGGAGATCATAATCAGCATCTACACAAGGACGACTAAGAGCAGTCTGTACAGTGTCATCCTCGAGGTCAAATGTGGGTCAATGTGTGAATGTGTGTTTGTTCAAAGGGTTTGACAGGTGGGCCCTCTCCTCACAGTCTGAATCAATCATATGTCTCCCGTGTTCTTTTTGGATTTTCAAAATTTTCTCATTTTTTGTATTTTTTGGTGATTGCAAGCTCTCGTGGTCCTAAAATGAATCCATATCCTCAAATAGCATAGCATCATTCTGGTTCTTATTTATGCAAAATATATTGTTGATCCTCGAGTTCATATGCTTCAGCATTCGGTTCAAGGTCTCAAGTGTGGACTCCGTGAGAGGTGACTCCAACAGGTCCATCTCAAGTGCATGTGAAGGTGGAAAATGTGAAGGTGGATAAAAGTCTGAGGCCTGAAACTGAGGATGAGGAGGATATGTACAAAAATCAGGAACAAAGTCCTCCTGGAAAAAATGCACGTGCATAACGAGGAGTCAATTCCTTTAGCAACCTATGTAATGAAAATTAGAGGGAGAGAGTCGGAAAAGCAATGCGAGGTGAAAACAATGATGTATGCTAAAGAGAAATGCTCACCTTGCCTCCAGCTCCCTTCGTGCAGGGATGATAAGCAGATTTGAAACCTAACTATATGCAATGAAAGCTGATGAAATCATCCAATATGAGAAATTGTTATTATCGTGAAGCACAACATGTCAACTACATAGAACTGAGATCCAAAAGTCTGGTCTCTAAAGTGCATATGTGTCCGCCACAGCAGATCCTGCAAGTGTTGTATAGCACTTCTCTCGGCGCTCTATCTCAAGTATAAATAACTAAAAATTTTGATATTTGACTAGATCCAGATGTAGACTATAGGCACATTCAATGATTGATTAAGTATTTGGACCTAATTCTATTGTCAAGCAACTCTTAATAATAGGGCTCAATCACACAAAAGAAATAAAATTGAAATCAGGAAGCAAAGGAAAATGCGATAAAAACAACGAAAAACCGACGAGGCACCCAAGGGAACAATCCCTCAGGCACTGGACCTTGTGAAGTGTGGTAGTCTGGAGAGTCCTGTATATTACAATAAATGTCCCTCTCTCATTTCAAATTACGCAAATAATAAAAATCTTCTGAGTATCCTTTATTTTTCTCTCCTCTTGGTTATGGTAGAATAGTCGACTCCGCTTCCCAAGGCTATGCAGAATCACCTAGGCGATCATCCTCAGTTTTTAGTCCCTCACAACAAAGTCGACCAGAAGATGTGATTAGAAAGATGGAAAATGATATCAAATACATAAGAAAATAAATAAATGAGAGAAATAGAAAATAAATCACAATAAAATAAGATTCAATCTATACGCAATTGCTCCTTGCAATAGTGACATTTGATAACTCATATTTTGCGAGGGCCTAAAGTAGTCTACACAAGGCGAGAACTACAGTGTCGTTGAAACGACCACTCAAGAAACCCGGGTTAGTCAAAAATTAACCTAAAATAATAATTAAGCAATAAAGAGCAAAATTTAAGGTCTTAAAATTACTATAACTCTACAATAGATGCATATGGTGTGCAAGTATGTAGAGTGTCGAACACAGGGAGCTAACTAGATAGATTGGGTTATGAAGCACAAAAGATGATTGTGATCCTAAACTATATGCTCATTTTTGTGGGTTTTTAAAGATTTTTTTGTTGTATATTTTTCTATTTTGTATTTAAATTTCTATTTTTATATTTTCTTTTTATATTTTTATATTTTTAGATTTTCTTTTCTTTTAAAGGTATAATTAAGCTATATATAGAGTATATTTACAAAGTAAGTAAATATAATTATAAATATAGATAAAAAAGGAAAATTGCATAATTAAATATTTTTGGGTTTTAAATATTTTCTTATTGTTTTTGTGATTTTTTTGGAGAATTTTTCTAATTTTATTTATTTTAAAGTCGAAATTACCCTAAATCTTTGTTTATTTAAATATCCGAAATTTAAATAAAGATTAAAAATATCAAAATAGATCCAAAATCCTTCAAATCAATTTTAATAAATAAATGATAATATAATTAAATTTATAAAATAGAAAATAAGATTTTTGGAATTTTTGGGAATTTTATAAATTTTTAAAAAGGATTTTGTAGTTTTCCACTTTTTAGTGTTTTCTTTTATATATTTCAAGGATGTTTGGTCTGGAGTTGTAAAATAAATAAACACAACAAATATTTTTTTGGAATTTCTCAAAACTTTTTAATTTTTTAGGTATTTTCTACTATAAAAGTCACATTTTGTGCTGTTTTTTATTTTAATTAAATAATCAAAATGCTAAAAATGGAATGCAAAATTATAAAGTGAAACAACAAAATATGAGGCATCTAATCCTATTTTTTGGGATTTTTTCGAGGAAAATAACTATTTTAAATAAATAGAGGCAACAAAGAGAAAATACATTATTGGCAAGGGTATTTTTGTAAATACAATAAAACACAAGGTCCTTTCAGCAATTTTTTCAAAAAAACAACATAAATTAAAATTTCTTGGACAAAAACAAATATTAAAACCCACAAGGGGTCCTCTACAAAATGCATGCACCTCACGCGCACAGGCACGTAAGGAGACGTGATCGAGGACTTATATGCAGTTAAATAAAATCTAGGGGATGAATCATAAATATTACAAAAATATATAAGCGTCCGAGGAAAGTTTGAGTTTTAAATATTAAATTACAAAAAGTGTTGGGCCTAAGATGCAAAATACCTGCAGCGAGCGTGGATCCAACAATCGGATGGGCTTCACTTGACAAGCGTCGGCTCCACGTTGCGCGATGACGGTTCACGAGTGACAGCTGGGATTAGATCCCATATCTGGATCAGACGGTGCTGGCTCGCTTAATCGGATGGCTACTATAGACCTGGCGGTGGCTTCTTGATCCAACAACGCTCGACGATGATGGACAAACTTAAAAGAACTCACCTATGGCAAGCTTCAAATCGATGTAGTTCTTGTCCCTGACCACCGCGAGCATCGCGATGGCTTCGTAGCGCTCCTGACACTCCTTTGCACTAGATGGTATCGTCAAAATAGTCTGATGTCCCATATTGGTCTAGCGGCGATGCTCGACCTGGAACCTAGTTCATGCTGCAGATGCTCCTCAGATGGAGCCCGTTGGACCCTACAAAGAAGCGCAAAGGCACAACAAGATGAAGGCGAAGGGTTTTGGGCAATTATTAGGTGGTTTAGAGGTGGAATGGTGGCGGGGCAAAGAGCGGATAGTGGTGACTGGAGCGGAAATCTAGCGAGGCTTTAAGTTTAAATCTAGGCTAGACAAGTACCCATAAAACAAAGCAGAATCTGTAAATATAATCCTAGTACTACAACTAACTAGCGAGCTCAAGAAATCGAAGAAAACTAACTCGAATAGATAGGAACCATGAGTCTGTACCTCGATGGCCTAGGGTGGCCGGAGATGATGGAAAACACCCAAGACTGCCTCCCTCGATCACCCTAAAAGCATAGCAAGAATGGTGTCACCATCCTCGACCATTTGCACCCAAGAGGGGAGAGGAAAGGTTGCCAAAAGGGACTAGAGAATTGGGAGAAAGGTTCGGGATGGCTTATGTACAGGTGGTGGAGTCGAGGTGTTCAAGGACAGATCACAAGTGCTGCAACGATGCATGGCCCTAACAAATTGCTCGGCGGGAATCATGGATATACAGGGACCAAATCTTGTGATGGGTCTAATCCTTCTCAAGAAAAAGAACCGTTACTATAATCGAGAAGACGATGAAAAATGCAGGACTATCAGAAGCTAGACCTAGGGTCAGAATTGACCCTAGGTCAGGGGGTGTGGCCTGATTGGGTCACGTCACCCTAAAAAAGACGAAATCCAAATGAAATTCAAAAATAAACTAAAATAAATTCGTAAATGATTTTATTAGTTTTATGTTATAGAATAAATATTGCTTATTATTTTATATATTATTTTATTATGATTTTTATTTATTTTTAAAGGTATATAATTACAAGTTACTTTTTAGGTTTAATATATAGGTATATTTATTTATGTTTTATATATTTTATTTTATTTTGTTTATTTGATTTTATTATTTTCTTTTATTAATTTATATAATTATAACTTATTTATATACTTAAATATATTTTTATTATATTTTCCTCATATATTATATACTCTTAATTAAATAGGAGTATAATATATATAGGTATAAGTATAGGTATTTTACCGATGCATTTTATATAAGTATTTTATTTTTATGTTTTATTTGTGTTTTTATTTTAGTTTCAATATGTACATATACTATAAATAAATTTTACAAAATTATAAAATTATAAAATTATAAAAGTAATAAATAATAAATAAATTGATTCTTTTAATCGGGTATATAGTACAATAGGGGTCCAAAACCAAACTTTCACACCTTAACTTCAAAAAATATGAAACCACATTCATACAATATCTTATTAAAAGTTATATATAATTAAATGTGATTTTGATATATTTCGAGTTTTTAGTTGAGAGATATGGGTCTGGGTAGTTGGGATTTTGGAATCTTATTCAGAGTATATCTTTCACATTGTATATTATTTTTATATGAAATCAATTATATATATATATATTATTTTCTAAAACTTTCATGTACAAAGTTTCTTTATTTGAGGTAGAAAAATTAGAAAATGAAATAGATCCCAAAAATGAATAAATAAATGGAATTTTATTCTGAATTTTGGCCCTTATCTCCCCGTACTATTCCTTATCGACCTAGTCATCGAGATGCCTAGGTATTAGGGTTTAGAGTTATAAAATATCTTTGATATTTTATTATTTTTCTTTTCTTTTCTTTATTCTATAATTTTGCATTTAAAATAGTAATTTATATAGTATTTGTACAACAAGGTATGAATGTTAATTTATGCATATTAAGAGTATTTACATTCATTTACTAGGGTTTTTAAGGCCAAAATGATAGAATACAGGTGATGAAATGGAGATTCATCAATAACTGAGGAAGGCAAAGTATGCAAATTGAAGAAATCCATCTATGGGCTCAAACAAGCTTCTCGTAGCTGGAACATCGGATTTGACAAAACCATAAAGAGTTATGATTTTGTCCAGAATCCTGATGAACCATGTGTGTACAAAAAGCTTAGTCGGAGTGCCATTGTGTTCATCGTGCTTTATGTAGATGACATCCTTATCAATGGGAATGATACATGGATGATGACCACTGTGAAGATTTTGCTATCCCATACCTTCGAGATGAAATATCTTGGAGAAGCCTCTTACATATTAGGTCTGAAGCAGTTCAGAAATTGAGAAAAGAGGATATTAGGATTGTCACAACATGGCTACATCAAGAAGATCTCAGAACGTTTCCATATTGAGAATTCGAAGAAAGACTTCCTTCCCTTAAGTCATGGTATCTACCTAGCTAAAGGGATGGCTCCTCAAAGTGTTGAGGATAAGAAAGCCATGCCTGGATGCCCCTACCCATCAAAAATGGAAAGCCTGATTTACGCCATGATGTGCACAAGGCTAGATATCTGCCATGCAGTTGGAGTGGTAAGCTGTTACCAATCCTGCTATAGAGAGAAACACTAGAATGTAGTCAAGAACATCTTTAACTATCTAAGATGGATACAAGACTACATCTTTGTCTATGGAGATGGTGATCTCCAAGTCTTGGGACACACAGATTCTGACTTCCAGTCTGATATTGATGATCGAATGTGGACATCAGGGTTTGTCTTCCTGTTGAACTACGGTGTTGTGAGCTGGAGAAGCAATGAGCAAGACACTATGATTGATTCAACAACAGAAGTCAAATACATTGCTGCATCGGATGCTGTAAAGGAGGAGGTGTGGTTGCACAAGTTCATCCTTGAACTTTACGTAGTTTCCTCTGATACTCCGATCCCGTTACTCTACAATAACACAGGAGCCATTGCATAGGCGAAAGAAATTAGCAAGCATGTGGAAAGGAAATACCACATCATTCGGTAGATTCAAAAGCATGGTGACATCATCATCACCAAGGTGGCATCTGCCGATAATGTTGTGGATCGCCTTACCAAATCATTGACACAAAAGATTTTTGACCAACATGTTATGATAATGGGTTTAAGGATTGTACCTGAATGGTTCTGAGCGCTAGTGGGATATTGTTAGCAATGTGAGCAAGGGGCGAACCATTTCTACAATAAATGTTATTATAATATTGAATACATCAATAAAAGTTATTGGTTTATTTTTCACTCCATGTCTTGGATTAAATTAATGAATGCAATATAAGGTCCCTTCGTACATAAGGGTTTTATCCATTGCCATATTGATAATCATACAGTTGTTGATTCAATTGTTGAATTATAGAGGATGGGGCTTCGATTAATATCTAAAGGGTTAGTTTGAGGACTCATCACGCACCTTCAGATGATTGTTAAGAGTTGATCTCCAACCTGATAAGGAGATGACAATTCTTCTCTAACAGACTGATATCTAACTGACATCTTGATGCTCATCCTTTGCATAGGAATAGAGATTCAGAGTTGTCAGATAAGTTAGGCAAAGAGTTGACTTAACGAGATCGAGATAACCAAGACCTATTCGTATATTATCACGATATAGGCATGCATCCTCTGGCTGGAGACAGATATGTTACTATATGTTTTGAGTATGTACATTTGATAGACCGATAGGTTTATGGCCTAATCAAGGTCTATACACTGACGAGCTAGAATGAGTATAAGGGCAAAAGGGTAATATGATCTCTCAAAGGGATCATACAGGTTCACTTGTGAACCAGAATACAAGAGCTCACTTATGAGGTATTTTGACTGATCAGATTCCATGCATAGTCGTCTTGCTTAGGAAGCATGACACTAATTTGTAGGTATGATATATGCTTTTGGAAAGTATATGATCGATACCAATTCCCAATGACCGATTGAGAATATTAATGATAAAACCTTAGAGGTGCAGTCCAAAAGAGGTCTAAAGCTTTGGGTTTATTCTAGGTCTTTGAGTATGTAGGATGTACGGGTATTGGGAATACTGACGGTGATGTAATGTATAACCATAATGCTTCCATATGGAGAGAGTGATGAAATAGGTATGGATTTTAATGACTCCTCTCAGTAGATAATTAATCTAATCTCATTCCAAATGTTGGACATTGATCTAATTGAAGATCAGATGCAATTAGGAGATTATATCTACGGTTGTGATTTAATCAAACATCTATGTGAGGTCCTTAAGATCTGGATTTGAGATATGATCTCAACATCCAAGCCACTATACTGGAACATATAATCGCCCGATCCTTATCTCCATGTATTTGCGGAGAAAGTGCATTATTCTTGAAAGTGTTCTTGAATAATTTCATTGTTATTATATCCAAGCATTGAGAAATGGATAATTAAATGTATCATAAATAATGTGGATAAGATTCATATTATTTGAATGCATGAGAATTGAGATCTTAGATAACTAAATGTGATTTAATTATCAAGGATAAGGATAATGTGGATAGTTATCCATAGTATTCATATATATTATAAATGTGATTTAGAATATATTAAAGAAAGACAATTGTATTTTACATTTGTTAATTAAGTACAGACGTGAATTGTATTCACATTGGGCAATTAATTGAAAATGTAATTTATATTTTATTTTGGGTTGTGAATATGATTCACATTTTTTCAATAGCATGATTGCAATATTCACAAAATAATTATGAATTGTTTGTGTGAATAAATTTGCAAAAAATTGTTGTTGCAAATTAATTGGAGATAAATAGACACCTTAGTGGAAGGAGGTGAAAGGCTAACAAGTCCCATTAAGAAAGAGATTAATCTCTTTTAAATTATCTCCATGCAAAATTGATTTAGTTGAAATCAAATTGTATTGATGATTCAATATATATTTAATTAATTTAAATTAATTGTTATTGTGTTTTTGCAACAAAATCATGGCCATTGAATCAAACACAAACCAATCTAAAGCATTGGATTTGTGTAGTCCACAGATTGAGATCCATGGAATCCCAAAATATTATATAAGAAGAGGCACTCTTGTCCTTCTAAAAAGATGTCGTTGAACAAAAATTACTCTCTCTCTCTTTCTCATTCCCATATCACACGCCAACCACACTCTCCCTCTCGAGTGTACGTCCACTCTAACCTTAGAGAGAAGGTTGCTTTTGTCGTTGCATCGCCGTTAGGCCATTGCCTCAAATTTTCATGGATCTCTGTCTCCTTCAGTGCATCTCGCTTGTGAAGAAGATGTTTGACCTCGTGAGATGAGATCAGGAGATCCATTACTTGGATCAACATCTCATATTACGAGAAGCTCACGATTCGTCTCCGCGCTTGCAAGTGTCTCTACGATCTAGTCGGACTTGAGACATGAGGTCTCTTCGCTTAGAGACTCAATTACAACCATGCTACAAGAGGTATTCCTTTAACTAATATGTGGTATAGATGAAACGATCCGTGAATGGTTCACGGATCATGTGGTTTAATAATTTAAATTTTTAAATTATGTTGTACTAAGAAACTAGTTTGACTAGTCGCTCACGATTACATACGATGCGATCCCCATGCTTCCGTGATGCGCTTGAGTATTTTTCCATAATCCTTAACTTATAAAGTCCCTTAGTACAATTAGGTTATCTACCATGGCCATCTTAATAATCATACATATGTTGATTCAATGGCTGAATTATAAAGGCTGGTGCTTGGATGATATCTAAAGAGTTACATTGAGGACTCATTAAGCATTGTCACATGATTTTTATGAGATGATCTCCATCTTAAGAAGGAGATGGAAATCCTTCTCTAAAGGAGGATATTTGACCGACCTCTTGATGTAGGTCCTTTAAACAGGAATAGATATTTAGATGTATCAGATAAGTTAGGTCAAAGAGTTATCTTAACATGATCAAGATAACTAAGACATATGCCGTATAATGTCATGATATAGGCACACATTCTCTGATAAGAAACAGATGTATTTCTATATGTCTGAGAATGTACATTACACAGACCATTAGGTTGATGACCTAATCATGGTCTATACACCAGTGAGCTGATGTGCATACGAGGGCATATGAGTAATACAATCTCTCAAAGGGATCTTACAAGTTCACTACTAAACCGGATGACATGATCTCGCTCATGAGGTTTTGGGACTTATCAAATTCCATGCATGGCCGTCTAGCTTTGGAAGCATGACAAGAATTTGTAGGTATGATATATACTCTAATGAAAAGTATAAGATCGATACCGACTCCCGACGATCGAATGAGAAACTTAATGACAAAACCCTGAAGAAGATAGTCTAAATAAGTGTTTAACCAAGAAATAATTGAGGAACTATCTAGTGATCCACACAAGCCAGGATCACTAAGTTGTTGTGATGATAGCTCTCGAGGATCTCTAAACTAAGCAACAATCAACCCTCACAATAATACAATCAATCCATAAAAGGCAACTATATGTAAATCAAAATTTATTATACCCCAAAAATAAATGTGCATAGTGGACAAGTAATCTGGAGGTCAAACACAGCGAACAATACGTGGCAGCATTAGTTATTATTTATAAATATATAATGAATAAATAATAATGGTTTTTTGTACAATATATGATCAATTAATGAATTAATGTTTTTGTGAGTTTTTAATTTTTAATTAATTATTTTTATTTTATATTTTTAAATTTTTCTCTTTTAATATTTTCTTGATTTTTAATTTCTTTTACTTTTTATTATATAATAAATGTGTATATATAAATACAAGTATATATTTATATTTAATATGTATAATATAAGTGATATGTATATAAAATGTATAATAAATATAAAAAAATAAAAAAATAAAAATTAGAACATTCCTTTTTATTTTTTAAAGGGTTTAAATGAGTTTATAAAGTCTTTATAATAATTAGTGATAATAATAACTATATATAACTAAATATAGGTATATAATAAAATAAGGGTAATATATCTATAAATAGAGATATAAATAGTCAAAATTTAAAAAATACAATAATTTTTGTGTTTACTATTTTTCATCTATTTTGTTATTTTATTGGGATTTTTTGATAACTTTAGGTATTTTTAAAGTCCAAAATAATAAAAAACATTGACTAATTAAATTGGTCAAATTGCTTTGAGATTGAAAAATAGTAAATGGTATCAGGAATTCTCAAAATTTATTTTAATACTTAGTAATCAATAAAATTAAAATATAAAGTAGGAACTAATATTTTTGGGAATTTTGAAGAGTTTTTGTAATTTTTAAAAGGATTTTGGAGCTTTTTAATTTTTAGTAATTTTCATTTTCTATTTTTAGGGATCTTTGGCATGGACTTCTAAAATACTATAATAATATTACCTATTTTTAAAAAAAATCGTTAAGGTTTTATAATTTTTTGTATTTTTATGTCAAACAGGCAATAAACATGTTATTCTTAATTTTTAATAAATAGGAAATATGCTTGAAATGCAGAATAAAAATATTTAGCATGAAGAAGAAATGAATCAGACATCCATAATTTTTGGAGCATGAGTGACATTTTTATAAGATAGAAAACATACAAAAAAATTAATTGAACATGTAGGGGTATTTTTACAATTAAAATTAAATTTGAGGGGTGTGTTCAAAATTACCATAAATTTATAACTAAACTTCAAATTTTATAAATTAAACTATATTTACAAAAACATCATAGATAAATATGCAAATTGCTCAACTCATGTAGGGGATCATGTGAGCTGAGCTAGCAAGGACCTAAAAGTAATATTCAATGTGTTTAGGGGTCCTTTTGTAGTTTTTACAAGATATATACAGTTATAGATGAAAGTTTAAATATTAAATACTAATATATAAAAAGGAGGCGATATTTATGCAAGTTACCCCCAAGGGGCGCCCAATCGTGGAGCTCTCATTCTTCACTTGGACACATGTCAACTTCTAGCCATGCGATGACGCTTCATCTTTGACGTTTGAGATTAGATCTCAGAAGAGATCTCACGGTTACTGGTGCATCATATAAGATGTATGTTGCTCCTTCTAGAGCTTCGTTCTTGATCGAACAGTAGGGACATGGTTGGAAGAACGGAAGATGAACTCACTGCATGCAATTTTGGATTCGATGAAGCTCGCTCCTCCTAGCACCTGGAGCACTGATGATTGGCTCCTCATTCTCTTATCATTGTTCTGCACCTCCTAAGAGCCTCATATGATTCTCAGGCCTACTGATCAGGCCCTAGAGCTCTATGGTCAGGTTGAAGACCAGGTGGTGTGTTCTTGGGTTGATTGGTCCTCAGATGAACCCTTCCAGATGCGAGACCTGCACTAGTAGAATGATGGAGCACATGGGAAGCGTTTTGGGCCATTATTGGTGGAAATAGAGGGAGGTTGAAGGGAGGTAGAGAGCTCCAACAATGCAAGGAATGAAGGAGCTCAATGTCCCTCGATTCCAGCCAAATCGAAGGGGCAAATGGGTCGATCGGATGGAGAACATGGCGAGATAAGAAATGTTCGTGGATGCGGGTCAAGATGGTAGATGGTTTACTATGAATTCGACCTGGAGCTCGAGATCATGGTTAATGAATATCTGGAGTTTTATGCTAAATATAATGATAGAAACTAAAATAAAAGTGCAGAATTGAAACCTACTAATTAAACTAACCAAGTGGCGTAAAGAACCGGTCCATAAACCACAGAGGTAGAACTGCCTATGGTGGTGGTCGGTGATGGCTGCATCAGCTCCACCTCGACTCCTCGCTAAAGATTGGTATCTCTATGCTCCTGTCACTAGCATAGAGCTTTAGGTCACAATCTAAGGGGTTGAGAGAGGATTAAGAGGGATCAAAACTCAAAATGGTTGAGAAGGGTGATATCTATATGAGTGGTGGTAGGTGGAATTGGTCATGGATTGGGCAGAGATGGAATGGTCGATTTGGTGATCAAAAGTGTGGGTGGAGATTAGGGAGGTATGGCGACCAATATTGTAGAAGAAGTTGAGGCCCCTCGATCCTCTAATCATAGTCGAAAATGGAGAAAACAAGCCATTACAAGGCTTTGACATGGGTTGCGACTAATATGGTAAAGTTGACCAAGGTCAATAAGCAAACACACCTGGTTGGTTTACGTGGACCAGGTAGGAAATTCCAAGGCAAAAATACCTCGGAAAATGAATATTAAATAATAGATGATTTAATTAATTTCCAATTAAAACCTAAAAAATATTCTTGATTTTATGTAGCATTTATTACCTATTTTTGTTTAGTTTTTGGGGTTATTTATTATAAGTTAATATTTACTTGTATAATCATAATTATATTTACCTATATATAATGTATTTTATTTTAATTTTGAATATTATATTTTATTATTTTATATATATAATTTAATTATTTACAACTTATTTAAATAGAATTTTTATTTTATTTTTTGAAGCTATTTATCCAATGAATTAATTATATGTATTTATTATATAGGTATATTTATATGTAATTCATCTATGTTTATTAGTATACTATTTTATTCATTGTATTTTTTATGGTTTTATTTTATTTTAATTATGTACATATACTATAACTGGAAAATTGATGGAGATAGTGGATACAATGGAAAGAAGGAAGATTCATATATTATGTCTACAAGAAACTAAATGGGTTGGAGAGAAAGCAATGGAGATCGAGAAGACAGGCTTTAAACTTTGGTATTCAGGTAAAGATAAGGGCAGAAACGGTGTTGGAGTGGTTGTTCATAAAGATTTGAAGGATTGTGTGGTTGAGGTGCAAAGATTTGGGGATCGGATTATTTTGCTAAAGCTGGTGCTTGAAGAAGAAATTCTGAATATCATCTCAGTTTATGCACCGCAAATTGGTTTAGATGATAGGACTAAACAAGCTTTTTGGGAGGATCTGGATAAGATTTTACAAGGAATCCCACAAAGAGAGATGGTTTGCATAGGTGGAGATCTTAATGGACATGTGGGAAAAGATGTTTCAGGGTATGCAAGTGCGCATGGAGGACATGGTTTTGGGGATAGAAACGAAGAGGGAAAAGTCATTCTGGATTTTGTAACTGCATATGATCTTTTCATAGCAAACACTCTTTTTAAGAAGAGGGAGGAGCATTTAATTACTTATAAGAGTGGCTCAACTAGAACACAGATAGATTACTTTGCGTTGAGGAGAAGAGATCGATTATGTTGCAAAGATTGCAAAGTAATCCCTGGAGAGAGTTTGACAACCCAACATTGCTTGTTAGTCTTGGATTTACAAATAAAAGGGCTGGTAAAGAAAAGGAAGGTTCCTAAGATCACTAGAACTTGGTGGAATCTTCCGCTGAAGCAATCACGCTTCAGGGAGAAGGTTTTAGAAGACTTATCTTGGAATTGTAGCGGTAGTGCAAACGAGATGTGGGAGGCAGTAGCATCTTGTATCCGAAAGGTAGCCAAAGAGATGCTAGGCGAGTCAAAAGGAGGAGCTCCTGGTCAAAAGGAGGCTTGGTGGTGGAGTGAAGGGGTGCAAGAGAAGCTAAAAATTAAAAGAGCTTGCTTTAAAGCTATGTCTAAGGATAGAACAGAGGAATCTGTCACAGACTATAAAATAGCGAAGAAGGAAGCAAAAAAGGCTGTAAGTGAAGCTAAGTCAAAAGCTTATGAGATTTTGTATAAAAATCTCAACTCTAAGGAGGGCCAGAAGGATATATTCAGGTTGGCCAAAGCAAGAGAAAGAAGGACCAAAGACCTTTCTCAAGTGAGATGTATTAAGGACGAGGAAGGTCACGTGCTTGTTACTCAGAAGGATATAGAGACTAGATGGGAGCAGTACTTCCATAAACTTTTCATTGGAGAAGGAAATAGAGAGATCACTTTGGGTGATCTAGCTAGTAGTGAAAGTTACTTGAATCGTGCATGCTATAGTCGAATACAAAGAAAAGAAGTAGAGGAGGCTTTGAAGGTTATGAGACCTGGGAAAGGTGTTGGACCGGATGACATCCCTGTAGAAGTATGGAAAGTTTTAGGTGAGCGTGGTTTGACTTGGCTTACGAATCTATTCAATGTTATTTGGCGAAGCAAGAAAATGCCTGAAGATTGGAGGAGGAGTATCGTGGTGCCTCTTTATAAGAACAAAGGAGACATTCAAAATTGTTCAAATTACAGAGGTATCAAGCTGATGAGTCACACTATGAAAATTTGGGAACGTGTGATCGAAAGAAGGTTAAGGCAAGTTTCCCAAGTAAAAGAAAACCAATTCGGATTCATGCCAGGTCGCTCAACTATTGAAGCCATCCATTTGCTGAGGAGAACAATGGAGATTTATAGAGCTAAAAGGAAGAATCTCCATATGATCTTTATTGATTTGGAGAAGGCTTATGATTCCGTCCCACGAGAGATACTGTGGAGAGTTTTAGAGAAGAGACAAGTACCTGTCCTATACATTAATCTCATAAAGGATATGTATGATAGGGCTTTATCTTGTGTAAGGACCCCGACGGGGAAGACTGACTATTTTGATATCAACATTGGTTTACATCAAGGTTCATCTTTGAGTCCATTTCTTTTTACTTTGATTATGGACGAGTTGACAAGTCACATTCAAGATGAGTTACCTTGGTGTATGTTATTTGCTGATGATATTGTGTTGATTGACGAGACTAGAGATGGAGTAAATGAGAAGCTTGAGGTTTGGAGACATGCATTGGAGACTAAAGGTTTTCGTATAAGTAGGGCTAAGACGGAATATATGGAATGCACCTTTGATGGAAGCAATGGTGAAGGAATCGAGGTGAAGATTGGTGACGATAACATTCAGAAGAGAGATTCTTTTAGATATCTGGGATCTATTTTACAACATGATGGGGAAATTGATGGAGATGTTACTAATAGAATAAATGCAGGCTGGCTAAAGTGGAGAGGAGCCTCCGCTGTCATCTGTGATAAGAAAATTCCTTTAAAAATTAAAGGAAAGTTTTACAAAGCAGCCGTGAGACCTGCTATGCTTTATGGTTCTGAATGTTGGCCTGTGAACCATAGACATGTGCAGAGAATGACTGTAGCAGAAATGAAAATGCTAAGATGGATGTGTGGACATACACGTAAAGATCGGATTCGGAATGATGCAATCCGAAAGAAAGTTGGTGTAGCTCCGATCGAGGATAAGATGCGAGAAAACCGTTTAAGATGGTTTGGTCATTTGCAAAGAAGGTCAACTGATGCACCAGTTAGGAGATGCGAGTGTTGGGATGTTGAGCCGGCCAAGAGAGGGCGAGGACGGCCCAAGAAGTGTTGGAAAGAGACTATACGAAGGGATCTTAATTTTTTGGATATAAGTCCGAGATTGACCCAAGACAGATCTGAATGGAGGCGAAGAATCCATGTAGCCGACCCTACTTAATTGTGGGAAAAGGCTTTGTTGTTGTTGTTGTTATGTACATATACTATAAATAATATTTACAAATTTATAAAAATATTAAATCATGAAAATATATTGAATAAATAAAATGAATATTTTATTCAGTTACAGTTTACAATAGGGGTCCAAAACCTAACTTTCGCATATTATCTCCAAATTAGGTGAAACCACATTCATTAAATAGGTTATTAAAAGTTGTATACAATTAACGGTGATGGTCCATTTTGACACAGTAAGGAGAAGATACAGGTTTGTAAAGTTTTTATTCTGGTTTTTTTATTTTGTGTGTCCCGGGCACACTGTGCATTATTTTTCTGTGAAATCAATTTGGTATTTTTCTTTGTATTTTTATCTACAATATTCATATAGAGGGTATTGTTATTTGAAGTCTAAAAATAATTAAATAAAATAGGTCCTAAAAAGTAATATTTGAGCAATTAAATTAGGATTTTGTACATAGTTTTCTGTGTATTTTCTATACAATTTCTCTACCCTATCTCCCCCTGCTTTATTCTCTGTCGACCAAGTCATCACGATGACTAGGTCTCAGGGACTAGGGTCATTCAACACCAATGGGTTTTCAATCTTTTTATTTTCTTACTTTATTTTTTTATTATGGAAATAAATACAATAATTATACAATTTTTTATATAGGATTTTGTACAAATTATATAGTATTTATTTTGGCCAAATAATGAAATATACATGCATTCAGCTTGGGGTTTAAGGCCAAAATGAAAGAATAAAGGTAATGAAATGCAGATTCATCACCCCCTATACTTGCCTTTGCTAGTCCCTAGCAAACACTTACGCCTATAATTGCATAAAAGAAAATAAAGAAAATAAAAAGAAAGAAATTGGATTGATTTAAGCTTTGAACTTGTCCTGATAATATCAAAGTTTGAAGCTCAGTAGGACCTTTGGATTGTTAATTTTGTCAGAACCTTGTTCAGGAATCGGACTTGCAATACAAAAGCCTTTGAGAATCACAAAACCCTACCTAAGTCTCCTCAAAAGCTAGTTCGGAATACTTCGACGTCATACGCAGTCCCTTATGACTATGTGTTATCTTATATAGTGTCAGTGATATATAGCTCCTCTCGGCTGAAGTAGTAAAAGTCAGTCTTCTCCAACATAGTGACTTTAATTCCCCAATATAATGACTCTTTCCTCTAGAACCAGGGTATTCCCTTCTAAGTTCATGTGCAACCGACTCAAGAAGAGGAGGTGGAGAAGAGAATGGATGGTAGCCAATGTAGCTACCAATCCTAGGATGACTAACCAGTGTAGCCAAGTCATCCAACTGCAATATCACATACATATTGACTTTGAAGCTCAAACTTGCTTACTGATACATGTTCCGATGGGATTTTTTTCTTTGATTTTATCCCTTTATTTTTATTTTGGAGTTTTTGATATTTTTCCCTTTTTTGAATACTATGTAGAGCAGCATGTAGATATGGACTTTTTTCCTCTTGATCCAGTAGATTATCCCTCTTTGGAAGCATTATTTCCGCCCACAACTTCTATCATTAGACCTCGTGGCTACTAGATCGGCTTGGGGTACAATGGCCATAGATATGTGACTGATGTTTCCAAGGCTTGTGTCTCATGCCGACAAATCCAGCCCTCTACCACTTCAACTGAGTTGAGCAAAGTGTAAGTTGCAGATGTACAAGCTTGGCTACTATCGACAGAGTCATGAGTATGTTCCAAAATATTTTGCTTACGCAGTCAAGACGACACTTTGTGGTCTCAACGAATTAAGTCTAGACATCTGAAGTGTCTCAATTCTACTTCCATTCAGGTTCATTTTAAGTGTATTAAGGTCCAACCAATCTCCAATCTTCAAATTTTATTTAGACTTGTTCATTTGTCATTAGTAATTCGAAAAATGCAAATGCTATGCACAATGCAGAAAAAAATTTTGTGATGCATTTTTTTGATTTTGAACTTTTTATGGGGTTTTGAAAAAGTTTTGCAAATTTTTATAAAATTTTAAAAACATTTTGCATCTTTTATGGATTTTTAATTATGCAATTTTTTAGTGATTTTTTGAAAACTAAAACAGTTTTTGGCAGATAATTAAGTGCATATATTTACATGGGAGGGCATTTGTTATTTTCAAGAATTTAGGTGAAGTGTTTACAAAAGGTAATTACAACTTTCATGTGTAGGGTCTGTAAAGAATTTTTGTTTGCTTGAATTTTGTACAATGTTCTCAATACAATTTAAAAATATTTTCACAATCATTTTGAAAACTTTTTTAAAAAAAATACTTTGTAAATAATTTTTGCAAATATTTACAAAATTTGCAAACCATTTTGCAAAGATTTTTCAAACTGTATGTATAGATTTTTTGAAACTATTTTTGCAACCATTTTCAAAATTGTTTGCAAATAGATTTTCAAAATATTTTATTCAAACAAATAATAGAAGTTTTACAAAC
Organism: Ottelia alismoides; assembly: GCA_037367405.1. Classification (NCBI taxonomy): domain Eukaryota; kingdom Viridiplantae; phylum Streptophyta; class Magnoliopsida; order Alismatales; family Hydrocharitaceae; genus Ottelia; species Ottelia alismoides. The sequence continues at coordinate 192,524 of JAZKJV010007846.1, read as the reverse complement.
ATAATATTTTTACAAAGGTTTGAAATGTTTTACAAAATATTTTTCAAACAGTTTTCAAAAGATTTTTCAGTGAGATTTTCCAGCAATTTTTCAAACATTTTGAAAAACATTTTTAATCATTTTAGTACTCAATATATATAGAATTGGATGTGGGTTTTTATTTTTGTTAATTAGCCATATTATTTGAAAATACGAAAGTACAAGTTATGGCTAAAATATATACAATGTACATATGACCCCCCTATACTTAGTTTGAGCTATGTCCTCATAGATCGAAGAGAAAAGGAAGGCAAATCTTGTATTAACTATAGGAAGATCTATACTACAACGATTGAATAAAGAATGAGAAGTCTATCATCCCCTATACTTAGGATCAATTGATCCTAAGTATAACGGATTGTATTCAACATGCAGCGAGGGTTGAGGGTGGGAACAAATAAATCATCAGCTTGGCCTAACCCCCCAATACTTAGGGTAAATATCCCTGAGTATAGACAGAAAATCAAAAGCTGAGGAGGCAGGCGAGGGATAAAAGAATGAATACCTGAGGGTGCTCACCCCCCCCACTTAGGATGAAGCATATCCTAAGTATAGCACAGATGAATGGGGTGAGGGCAACATGGAAGAAAGAATTTGAAGAATGCAAACGAAAAGAAGAAAAGAAGAAAAAATATTTTTTGTGCCTTGTCTGTTTTGCACTGATGTTGCGAGTTGAGCTCTACATAGTAGACCAACTGTATTGAATCAACCACAGATAGAAACGAATCATGTTCAAGATATGGCTTAAGTAATTGTCTATTAAATACAAATGGTTGTGTGTCATCTAACCACCTGGTTATAACAATGCTTCCATCATCACGCACATGCTTCACTATAAAAGGTCTGGTCTACTTTCTCTTCAACTTCCCTATGAATAATTTGAGCTTTGCATCAAACAACCAAACCTTTTGGCCAGGTTCAAAGGTGCGGCGAATGTGCATGTCATGCCACTTTTTGACGTTATCCTTGTACATTAGGCTATTGTCGTATGCATACTCACGGAAATTGATAAGTTGATTCAGATCCATCTTTCTATTCTTTCCAGCCTACTTGGAATCTAGATTACATGCATTGATTGTCCATAAAGATTTGTGAATGAGTCCTACAGGCAAATGGCATGACTTGTTGTATACTAGGAGGTAGGGAGACATTCCTAATGGTGACTTATAGGTGGTCTGATAGGCCCAAAGAACATAGTCAAGGAGTTATGACCAATTCCTCCTATCAGGGCACACGAGTTTCTGTAGAATTGTCTTTGTCTCCCTAGTTTAACATCCATCTAGATCATTAGATTGTGGGTGGTACAGAGAGGCGACACGATGTTCAATGCGTAATTGCTATGCCAACTTCTTCACCTTTCTATTGATGAAATGGCTACCCCCATTGGATATAAGATAGTTGGGAATCCTGAAACTTGTAATGATGTTTTCCTTCAGAAATCGGCACATGGTTCGACTATCGGCAACTCGGTTGGGATAGCCTCCACCCAATGACTGACGTAGTCAATAGCTAGCATAATATACTCGTAGCCCTGATTGTTGGGAAATAGGCCCATGAAATCAATGCCCCATGCATAAAAAACATCTGAGAATTGAATCTACTTCAGAGGCATTACGTCTCTCATTCCTAAGGTTCTGCCCATATTCTAACAGCTAGTACATCGTTTGATGAAGTCTTCTACATCTTTAAATAAAGTTGGCCACCAGAGGTTGGAGTACTTTAGCTGCCATACGTCTTCTAGAGTAGTGTCCTCCTGATTCTCTTGCATAATAATGTTTGAAAATACTTTGAACTTCCTCTTTAGGAATGCACCTTCTCCAGATGCAATCTGCCCCTTTAACGAAAGAGATATGGATCCTCCCACTGAAGAAATGAATATCCGACAGAAATTTTTCAACTTTCAGCTTCAGTCAATCTTGTGGAGTGCTCTTAGATACAAGATAGTTCAATATTGATGAACCAGTGGAGAGAGGTGATGTAATAGAATATCTTCATCTTGAAAGGTTTCAGTAATTAGCAGTAAGCTCTGCTCAGGAGTGTCAGACTCTGGTAGCCTTCATAAATAATCTGCCATCACAATTTGAACTCTAGGTTTGTCACGAATTTCAAGATCAAATTCCTACAGCAGAAGGATCCATCTGATGAGACGTGTATTGGCATCCTTCTTTGCTTGCAAGTACTTGATGGTAGAATGGTTTGTATACACAATCATTGTAAATCCAAGCATCTGGATTTCTCCAAGGCGAAGATGATTGCTAACAGCTCTTTTTCGGTGACAATGTAGTTTTTCTAAGCTTCATCTAGAGTTCTACCAGCATATTGAATAGCAAATGGTAGATTGTCTCTTCATTATCCTAGAACTGCTCCAATGGCATAGTTAGAAGCATCTGTCATGATCTCAAATGGAAGAGTCAAATCTGGCGGTTGAAGGATAGGGAATGGGTAATCAGTTCTTTCATCTGATTGAATCCTTGGAGGTTTTTGTCGTCAATAATAAAACTGGCCTCCTTTCCTAGAAGCTTGATTAGCGGTCAGGCAATTTTGTTGAAATCTTTGATGAATCGTCAATAGAAACTGACATGCCCTAAGAATGACTGAACTTGCTTCAAGTTTATTGGTGCCTTGAGTTTTGAAATGGCGTCCACCTTCATAGGGTCTACCTCCAAGCCATGTTTTTATATGATAACCAAACACAATACCTTCGATCACCATAAAATGGCTCTTCTCCCATGAGAGCATAAGGTTCCCTTCATGGCATCTCCTCAGAACTCGGTACAAGTAAGATAAGTATGATCAAAGTTGCACCCGTTGATTGAGAAATTGTCCATGAAAACAAAAAGAAAACTCCCAACCATATCTGCTAATACAGACAACATGCATTGCTGGAATGTCGCTGAAGCATTACACAAACCGAATGTCATTCAGTGGAAGGCGTAGGTCCCAAAAGGACAGGTGAAGGTTGTTTTCTCTTGATATTTGGGATCTATAGAAACTTGGATGTAACCAGAGTATCCGTCCAAGAAACAAAAATATTCCTTCACGATCAATCTTTCAACGATCTGGTCGATGAAGGGGAGCGAGAAATGTTCCTTCTTGGTCACTAGATTCAGGCATCTGTAATCAACACAGATGTGCAAGATGTGAGTACTCTGGTTGCGATCTCATCTCCTTTGTCATTCTTGACCATGATGATCCCTTACTTCTTTGGCACAACATGCAAGGAACTAATGAGAGAGATTTTTGCCGAAGTCATGTCAATCCACAAGGCCGCGCGACGATCATCAGAGGGACCTCAGATGAAATTTCAATCGAACAACAATTAACCCTCTATAATAATCAAGCAATGAATAGCACAAAATGTGAGTCAAAATTTATTCTTCTCTACAACAAAATGTATAGCAAGTAATTATGTAGAGGTCGAACTATAGAGAGTAAAATCGGTAGCCTATGGTTATTTTTAACTAAAGAGCAATATGTGCATGCATGTCATTCATTATCTATGTACAGACATAGACATACATATATATATATATATTGTGGGTTTTAAATTTTTATATTTTTTTATATTTTTTGGATTTTTAGATTTTTATATTTCTTTCTCTTTTAAATATAGAATATAGCATATATAAGACTATACATATAATAATAGGTAATGAAGATATACAAATAACTAAAAATAACCTAAACATTGCATACATAAATTTTTTTGGGTTTTAGATAATTTTTACTATTTTTGTGAATTTTTGGAGATAATTTTTAAATATTTTTAAAGTTTAAAATAACGTAAAACATGGATAAAACAATAGGCTAAAATGAAATGGATAAGTAAGTCCAAAATTTTCTAAATAAAATTTAATAATTAGATGATAATATAGAGAAAGTTGTAAAATAAAATAAGCTATTTTTGGGATTTTTGAGAATTTGTTAAATTTAATAAAGGTTTTTGGGTTTTTCAATTTTTAAGAGTTTTCTTTTTCTATTTGTAGTGATTTTTTGTCTAAAGGCTTACAAAATTAAATAAATGAAATATAATTTTTGGGGGATTTTTCAAAAGGTTTTTCTATTTCTTGTATTTTATAAATTAGAAAGGGGCAAAAATGAGCTCATTTCATTTTTAATAAATAGAAAAAATGTCCAAAATTGCAAAATAAAAATAGGGTGTGAAACTACAAGTAATCAGGAGCCTACACCTATTTTTTATTTTTGGAGCACCTTAGTATTTTAAATAAATACCACAAGCACATAGAAATATAAATGCCGGCGTGGGCATATATGTAAATAAAATAAAATCCACGGGCCTCTGTGCAATTTTTCCAAAAACATACAACGTATATTACATTCTCTTGTACCAAAAATAAATACAAAAAGCAACATGTTAATCTTGCAAAATAGCCACCTCATGTGCGACAACACGTGAGGTGACCTGGCATGGACCTAGATGAAATATCAAACAAAGACCGGGGTCTATATTCAATTTTACCCATTTTATTTACTCTAAATACTTTATTCAGATGACTAATTAATAAATACAAACTAAGCAGGGGTAGAGGTGTAATTTACCCCTTATAAGGTGTTGGCGGACGGTTGGAAGTCGCTCACTCATCCACATGGCAACTCCACATGCAACGATGATGCTTCGCAAGGTATGGCTAGGATTAGATCATATCTCTCGATCTGGCGGATGAGACAATGCGCATCGGACAGCTGTTGAACTTCATGAAGAACATGGCTGATCGAATGGCGATGAATGCCAATGAAAGAACAGGTATAAACTGGTGTGTCGGTGAACTTCGATCTGCCGAATCTCCACATCTCGAGCTCTTGCTTTGCTACTGACGGTCCAAAAGGTTCCAGGCAAGTCTCTCTAGTGTACGGATGGCGCCAAAGGTTCGGGCGATGGCCGGAAGATGTCCATGTCCACGAGGTCGAGGAAACTTAAGAGCTTCATTAACCTTGGGTGGGCTTCAAAACCGTCTCCAGCGGGACTTTGGCAATCAGTTCTGCTCAGGAGTTTGTTGAAACCAAAGGGTGGTGCTCAAGGAAGCACCGGAAGTGGGATTGGGTGAAAGGATGCATCGGGCAGAGCTCTCTGGTGATCGACGGAGGATGGAGAGTGAATCTCCAGAACCACGAGGGATCTTGGTGAAACAGGATGCTTGGAGTGATGAGAGGGCGAAAGGGATCGAAGTGAGGGTGAAATGGGAGTCGATCAACGATGGAGCACGATGGAGGCGGTTCGCCGGAGCTCAACTCCGGCGAACTACGAATATGGCGATTACACGCTAAACCTATGGATTAATCCCTAAAATAAATGCATAATTGAAAAGCAGAATTAAAATGTTATCTAAAAATGACATAAGGGGTAGATGTTGGGAGCAGGGTGGCCAGAGAACCACCATGGACCACCGCCTTGTCCTCGCTACGCCGTCTCCAAGCAAGGGGAGGTTCGCAGCTGTCACCTGGACCTCAACACACACACAAGAACACCTAGCGAAGCTTGAAGGGAGATAAAAAAGGGAAGATGGAGCTTGGAGCTTTATTTATAGACAGACGACACACCCTTATAGACCGGTGATTTTAGAATAATCGAAATGATGTACAATCAATATGATTCTACGACGTGAATCATGGTGGATCACGTAGGAGATCTCATGATGGGATCGAGGGTAGAGGAGCAATAGGGGGTTGGGAATAATCAGAGCAGGTGAAGCACTAAAGGTTCTGACAATGGTCAGAAGAAGGGATGGAGTGTTGACTAGCAATCAATGAACGGAGCACCCCCATTGGTCCATGTAGGCCGCTAAAAAACAAAAGAGTATATTTATTCACTAATTAATTAATTAAAAGAAGTAAATGATTTAGTAATTTTTTAGTATAAAATAAAAAATGTTTATTATTTCATGTAGTATTTTAATATGATTTTTGTTTATTGTTCTGTGCTATTTATTAGAAGTTAATTTTTAAAGGTGTATTTATAGGTATATTCATCTATGTTTTTGGCTATTTTATTTTTATTTTATATATTTTATTTTATTATTTTATTCTATTAATTATATATTTATAAATATTTTTAGGCATATAGATAGATTTTTATTATATTTTCATGATATAATATATACACTTAATAAATAGGGAAATATATTATACACGTATTTTACCTATGTATTTAGCCATATTATTTATTTTGAGGTGTTTTCTTTGGTTTTATTTTATATTTATATTTTTAATAGAATATAGATAATATTGACATGAGTATAAAAATATAAATGAATAAAAGAATAAAAGAGTATATCTTACTTTTATTTATTTATAAATATTAGCATAGGTATTTTACCTATATATTTTATTTACTTATTTTATTTTAATGTTTTCTTGGTGATTTTATTGTGGTTGTAATATGTACATGAGTTATAGATAGTACCAACAAAATTATAAATAATAAATAAAATGATTATTTTATTTGGGTATATTGTACAATAGGGGTCCAAAAACTAACTTTCACACCTTAACTCAAAAAATATGAAACCACCTTCATTAAATAGCTTATTAAAAGTTATCTACAATTGAATTGATTTTGATACATTTTAAGTTTTTATTTGAGAGATATATGTCTGGGAAGCTGGGATTTTGGCTTTTTATTCGGAGTATAACTTTTACATTGTATACTATTTTTGTATTAACTCAATTTTGTATTTTTCTATAAATTATTATCTACAACTTTCATGTAAAATGTTTCTTAATTTGAGGTATAAAAAGTAGAAAATAAAATGGATCCCAACAATGAATAAATAGATATATTTTTTATTGTATTATTGGCCCTTTTATCCCCCTACTTTATACCTTGTAGACCTAGTCATCAATATGCCTAGGTCTCGGGGTTTAGAGGCATAAAATACCTTTGGCATTTATTCTTGTTCTTTTCTTTTATTTATTCTATAATTTGAGCATTAAAAACAATATTTTGTATAGTCTTTATACGTCAAAGAATGAATGTTAATTTATGAAAATTAAGGGTATTTACATGCATTAGCTAGGGTTTTAAAGGACAAAATGATAGAATAAAGGTGATGAAATGGAGATTCATCACCCTCCCTATACTTGCCTTTGCTAGTCCCTAGCAAACACTTATGCAATAAATGCAGAAAATGAAAAACAAAGAAAAGAAAAAGAAAGAACGTGGATTGAATTTACTTGTCAAACTTGTCTTCATAAAATCAAAGTTTGGAGCTTAAGTCGGACCTTTGGCATTTTAGTGCAGTCGGAACCTTATTAGGAAATGGATTTGAAATACAACAGCCTTCGTGAATCCCAAAACTCTACTCAAGTCTCCTTAATAGCCAGGTCAGAACATTATTAGCAAACCCTTACGACTATGAATCTGACTCGTGCACTGTATGTGATGGTGGCTCTCCCCAACTGAAATGACAAAGAGTCTGACTTCTCCAACAAGACAACCCAATGATTCCCCAATTCAGCAACTCTTTCCTCAAGGAGCGGGGTATTCCCTTTTAAGCTCAACTAGCAACCAACTCAAGAGGAGGGGTTGAAGAGAAGAATGGACGGTATCCAGTGTAGCTACCTATCCTTGGATGCTTGACCAGTGTAGCCAAGTCATCCAGCTGCAGGCTCACATATCATGACTTTGAAGCACAACCTTACTTATTGACTACACAAATATGTACACTCCTGTAGGCATTTTATTTTCAATCAGGCCTATCCATTTTTTTTGGAGTTTTTTCTTTTTTTTGAAATACTATATATAACAACATTTACATAAGGAGTTTTTCCTCTTGAGCCAATAGACTATCCCTCTTTTGAAGCATTATTGCAACCCACACTCTCCTGTCTTTATACGTCTCTACTACTGGATGGGTTGGGGTGCACTTCCCTCCCTAGACGGGGACAAATGTTTCCACTTGTGTATGTCTCGTACAGGTAAATCCAATCCCCTCACCAGTCCAACTGAGCTGAGCCAAGTGAAAAATGCAGGTGTCCAAGTTCGGTCATTATCAGCAAGAGTCATGCGTACGCTCCGAAACACTCTACTTAGGTAGTTATGAATCCATTGAACCAGGTCTCATGATTCTCAAAGAATTAAGTCAACTAGACCTGACTAGGCAGCAAAATGATTATTATTTTTCAAGCTATTTTTGTATGATTTTAAATTATTTTTATGAAATTCATATATCATATATACAGTATGGGGTATAATGTATAGGTATAGTATACATGTATATTTTATTCTTTAATTTTTATTTGATTATTTTTATACATATATCCTTTATTATATATTTTATATATTTACAAAATAATTTAAGGAGTATAAAATGATTTTTATTATTTTTTATAAATTAAGTAAAGGTATAAAATAAATAGGTGTTTATACACAATATACAAGTTTATCATTTATACAATGAACCTTTGATTTTATTTTTATTACCTTTTGTGTTTTGTATTTTTTATTTTATTTTTATGTTATTGTTGAGGATATGTACAAGTGTTAAAAAGTACAATTTGCACAATGTATAATTAAATATAGATATTTACAAGTATAAGTGTCAATTGGCTATTCCAGGACCCTATCTCCCCTACTTTATTCCTTGTCGATCAGGTCATTTATCGACCTTCTCTCGAGGTTTGGGTATGTTTGTACTTATTACATAATTACATACTTATTTTTCTTTTTATTTTCTCTTTATTCTTTTATTTTGGAAAATTGTATTAATTATGGATTATTAACAAAGGTATGTACAATGTTAACTTATTGTATTTACACATATTTATGCATGCTTTTGCCAAAAGATAAAGCTAAAATAGAAGACTAAAGAATGAGAGTTAGAGATTCATCACCCCTTATACTTTAACTTTTCTAGTCCCTTAGCAAACACTTATTTGAAAAAGAAATGAAAATAAGAAGAAAAGAAAAGGAAAGAGTAAAAGTTGATTATTAAACTTGTCTTCATTAAATTGGAGTATGGAGATCGGCCAGTCCTTTGATTTATTAATTTGGCAGAGCCTTATGGGGAAACGGGTTTAAGACTCAACAACCTTCAAGTTCCACAGTTATATGGTTAGGTCTACTTAACAATTAGGTCAGAACATGTCTACATACGCAAACTATAATGACTATGAATCTTTCCTTGTACTGTATAAGTGATATGTATCTCCCCACCTCAAAAATGGCAAGGACACAGTCTCCCTCAACAAGGTAACTCTATTCCTCTAGTCAAGCAACTCTTTACTAGAGGAGTGGGGTATTCCCTTCTAAATTAAAGTACAACCAGCTCAAGAGGATGGGGAAAGGAGAGAATGGATCAAGAGTAGTGCAGTATCGTATCCCATGGAGCTTAACCAGTGTAGTTGAGTCTCTAGCTGCAAGCTTCCTTGAGACGAGACAATGAAATACATAAGCTTTGCTTATTCACTATATACCCTCTGTAGGCATTTTATTTTCAATCAAGCTTGTCCCCCTTTTTTGAGTTTTTGCAATTTTACACATTTTTTATGTGCATATATACAACATATCTACACAGTGTAGCATGTACATAAGGAGTTTTCTTCTTGAGCCAGTAGACTATCCCTCTTTTGAAGCTTTATTGCAACCCACACTCTACTGTCGTTAGACCTCAATGCTACTAGACCAGGTTGAGATGCACATCCCTCAGAGGAGGATAGGAGGTTAGGGCTAGTTGTACTGTCGTCGTATGCTACTCCAAGCCAAAGGATTCTGCCTCCTCACCACCTCATCCGTGTTGAGCTACGTGTAAGCTGTGTGTCCAAGTTAAGCCATTGTCTCTAAGAATCACATATGCATTGTTAAGTGTTCTACTTAGGCTAATCAAGATGACATGTGAACATAACCAAGTGGACTCAAAGAATTAAGTCGATATGGACCTAAAAAGTCTTAACCACAAATATTATCAGGTTCCTATGAAGTAATGTGAATTAAGTTCTTAACCAAGCTCCAATTTTCAATTTAATTACAGACTAGTTTAAATGTCAACAATGATTCTGGAGAATATAAATGCAAGAATGTACAAAACTTTTTTGTGGAAAGCTTTTCAAAATATGCAAAATTTTATGGAATTTTGAATTTTCAAATTCGTGTGTATTTTAAACAGTAAGGAAAGATTTGTACAAAGATATATATATATATATATATACATACAAAAAGGTTTCGTTTACAAGATCTTAGAACAATTTTATTAGGGATACTTATATACAAATAATTTAGGGGTTGATTATGGTTATAATGTACACATATATACTAGTGGTTTTCATACGCCATAATTATTTCTTATGTGGAAAATTAATTTTGCAAACATTTTTCAAAATATTTTCAAAAGATTTTCAAAAATATTTTTACAAACAATTTTACAAACTATATTTCTAAACATTTTCACAAAATTTTTCAAAAATTTTGTACTATATACCTAATTTTGATACAAGAAATAATTTTACAAATATTTTTGCAAATAAAACATTTTTACAATATTTGTACAAAATAAATTTTTGCAAAAGTTTTTTAAACAGTTGTTACAAAACATTGAAAAATTTTATAAAACATTTTTATTCATGTTTTATAAATAATAACCTTGTTGTTAGAACACCAAAAGTACGAGTTATGGCTAAAGTATATGTACAATAAATACGACACCCCCATATACTTAGCTCGAACGATGTCCTCAGAGTGAACAAAGAGCGATGAAGGAAGACATAACTCAAGCTGAGTATAGAAAAGTGAAGAGAATCATGTACTACAACGATTCAAAAGAATGAAAGAATAGAACCAATAGAAGTCAGTGATCCCCCCCTATACTTTAGGATCAAGTAATCCTAAGTATAGAATACTTTAAAAAAATGGGAAAACTGAGTAAAATATCCCTATGTATAGGCAGCAAAAATAGAGGTAATGGAAAAATGAATAATCACATGTTTAATATCCCCCTATACTTAGGATAAAGTGCATCCTAAATATAGAAAAATCATAATATGGATCTGGGGTATTATACCAGAATGAATGATATAGACAATATGGATCTTTATAGAGACGGAGTAGAAGTGAAAATCATGTATGAGATGTAAATGATGTGAGTCAAGGAACACATCTTATACAAAATGAATAGGGGCAATGTCAACAGTCAAAGGATCATGATCAAGATATGGTATTAAGTGTCGACCATTGACTCGAAAGGTGGATTCAGAAGATAAATCAGATATGTCGATGCTTCCGTTGTCATGCACCTTTTTGACCAAGTATGATCCCTTCCATTTACTCTATAATTTCCCTGGAAATAATCTCAACCTAGCATCAAATGGCCATACTCTTTGGTTGGGCTCAAACTGCTTATGGATGATGTGAGAATGATGCAATATCTTTACTTTATCCTTATATTGTAGGCTACTTGAGAAGGTTGTATATCTCAACTCCTCCATGGCTGCCAATTCTTCTCTCCTCTAATCTTCTATACTTTCAGGATCCAATAATAACTCAGTAACTGCCCAAAGAAACTTGTTCTTGATCTCCACATGTAAGTGGCATGGCTTTCCATAAACGAGTCAAAAAGGAGATGTGCCCAAAGGTACATTGAAGGATGTCTGGTAAGCCCACAAGATCGAGTCCAAAAGCTGTGACCGATCCTTTTGGATTGGGCAGATGACCTTTTACAAAATAGTCTTAATCTCCCTATTTGAAACCTCAGCATGACCATTCGTCTGTGAATGGTATTGCGTGGGAACTCTATGGTCTATGCTAAACTCGTTACCAAGGGCCCTTACCTTGTCATTGATAAAATGAGTCCACCCATTAGAAATCAAGAATCTAGGTACCATGAACCGTGAAATATTATTCTTCCTCAAAAAATTTGCAAACAGTCTTTGCATCTACGGCTCGGACGGAGATGGCCTCAACCCAACAACTCGCATAATCTATAGCAAGCAGAATGTACTCAAATCCCTGACTCTTAGGGAATAGAGCCATGAAATAGATGCCTCGTGTGTCAAAAACCTCAAAGAAGTAAATGGGTTGCATCGACATCATATCTCTCTGTCCACAGGCGCCCATCCTCTGACAGTCTGTACACCTCTTTAAGGATTCATATGAATCCTTGAAGAGGTTGTCCATCAAAGGCCGGATTGGAGAACTTTTTGTGTTGTATGTCTCCCAGAATGATGTACATTTGCCTCTAGCTTTTGGCAATAGAAGGATGCTATGGTTCTCCTTCTAAGAAATATACTAATGCCAGACACAATCCCTCCTCCGTGGTAAAGGGTGGGATCCTCCCAATGATACAACTTGGCCTTCGCAAGGAAGGTCTCAAGTCGATGTCTGGGCCAACCTTGTGGAACTTTCTTGGAAATAAGATAGTTCACAACATCAGCGTACCATGGGAGCGAGGTGATATCAAGAAATTCCTCATCTGGGAATGTCTTAGTGATAGGTGTGGTCATATCAGAATCCTCAAGATGCTCTAATCGAGAGAGGTGATCCGCCACCACATTCTTGACTCTGGGTTTATCCTTAATCTCAATGTCAAACTCCAATGTCAAACTCCTGGAGTACAAGGATCCATCTTGTCAATCTGGCTTTGGCATCCTTCTGGTCCATGAGTTATTGGATGTCAATGTGATCGGTATAAATAGTCACTCTAGATCCAAGAATATAAGATCGAAACTTATCCAGAGAAAATATTATAGCTAGCATCACCTTCTTAATCACAGTGTAGTTACGCTGAGCGGAATCCAAAGTCTGGCTAGCGTAGTGAATGGAAAATGGTAAATTTTCCCTCCTCTGTCCAAGCACGGCCCCTACGGTAAAAATGAGAAGCATCCTTCATGATTTCGAATGGGAGAGACCAATCGGGTGGCTGATGGACATGAGCCTGAATAACCAAATTCTTGAGCCTCAAAATAAGAAAGAACTTTATCATCTACAAGGAACTCGATGTCTTTCATGATCAAATAAATTAGCGGTCGGACAATCCGACTGAAGTCCTGTATGAACCATCGATAGAAACCAACGTGCCCTAAAAAGATCGCAACTATCTTAAGTTGGACGGTGGAATGAGCTTCTTGATGACATTCATAGTGGCTGGATCAACCTCCATGCCCCTGTTGGAGATGATGTGACCAAGTAATGTCCATGGAGTCATCATGAAATGACTCTTCTCCTAAGATAAGACTAGGTTGGCCTCAATACAGCACTAAAGTACTCAATCTAGGTAAGCAAGATAGGCATCGAACCCATCTCGATAGATCGAAAAGTCATCCATGAAGACCTCTAAGAGTCGCCCACCATGTTTGAGAAGATGGAAAGCATGCACCTTTGGAATGTAGCCAGGGCATTACATAATCCAAAGGGCATCCGTCTAAAAGCATGCATTCCAATCGGACAGGTGAACGTTTTTTCCTCCTGGTCTTCGGGCGCTATGGACACTTGATTGTATCTAGAGTACCTGTCAAGAAAGCAGTTGTGACTCTTCATAGCTAAACTCTCAATGATCTGATCAATAAATGGGAGCGGGAAATGATCCTTCTTGGTGGCCTGATTCAATCATATTTAGTCCACACAGACCCAACAAGAAGTTGGTACTCGGGTAGCTATCTCCTTTCTAGAGTCATTCACAATTGTGTGATATCCATCTTCTTGGGTACCACATGTATAGGACTAACCCATTTGGAGTCAGAGATTGGGTAGAGAAAAGCAGTGCTTGACCACTTAGCTATTTCCTTTATGACTACATCTCGAAGATTTGGGTTTAACCTATGCATGAACTCACACGATGGCTTAGAGTCATCTTTGAGATATATGTGGTGGGAGCACATGCCGACTTATCCCTTGGAGATCAGCTACAGTCCATCCGATTGCATTGTGGTTTCCTTCAAGGACCTCCATCAAATGAGATTCTTGGTCTTCAGTAAATCTGCTGAGATAATGACTGGGAATATCTCTGGATCACCCGTAAGGAATCTGTACTTATTGCTCTGCAGCAAGGTCTTCAGTTCTGGACATTTGGGAGCCAGCAGATTTGGTCTCTGAAAGGTCTGAGTGAAAGCGACCAAATCTGCAAAGGAGAACTCTCGTTGAATTAGTGAATCTGATGGAGATGGCCCTATTGGTATGTCTATCAACTATACTGGCTCGATCTCCGTCCTAGCTATCAACTATGTGGATATTAGACACGGTAAATAATCATTGAAATCCTGCCAATCAAAATCAGTGTCTGAGCCTGAGGAATCTGAATTTGAATCACAAGAAATACAATCTTCTTCGCTGCCCAAATCACAATCATCAGTCTCTAAGGTGTCATGTGCCATGAGTGCGCTCCAAACTCACATCAATTATCATTTGTGGCTATGTAGTCTCTGAAGGTATGACAAGAGCTCGTGAAATTGGGTCTGTCCAAATGGCTTCATCATCTATAATCACAAAATCACACTCCCGGTGGACGTCTAGCTCTGAATCTGTCATCTGCTCTAAACTCTACTTGGAGCAATCTGAACCTCTAACTCTGATGTCCTCAATCACCTCTATTTGTATACTCTTGCCCTCGACGGAAAAGTATACTTCCCGCTATCATGATCTGACACAGTCTTAGTTGTGGCTAAGAAAGTTTGTCCTAAAATGATGGTGGTATTGGTCATGCATTCAGGGATCTCCATATCCAACACAACGAAGTCCATGGGGAATTTCAGGCCCTGAATTGTGACGACAATGTCCTTTAATAACCCCTTCAGCCTCTTGAGAGATCGATTTGCAAACTGGATAACTATCTTGCTCTGTCTAAGAGGGTCGAACTCAAATCCGTCGAGTAAGGCAACAAGGAGGAAGTTAATCGAGGATCCATTGTTTAATAGAGTCCGATCAAACCTCTGCTTGTGAATGTGGCATCTGACGTAGGGAGCTCCTACATCAGGTCTCTTGGCTAGCAACTTATTTTTTTTAGATGGCGAAGCAGGTGGCACGAGTGAGCACATGGATTTCTACATTGTGATTTCTCCCCTTCTTCCTACAAATGGTGCTCTTCTCTCTATGGTTCTTCTAGAAAAGAGAATATGCTCAAGTGCCTCCAAAAGCATCAGCTAGATCTGAAATATGTCTATCATCTGCTCATTGAACTCTATCTGTTGTCTCTATTTGGGATTTTCTAATTTTTGGCCCTTCCCTAAGTGGAGTGCTTGAAGGAAGGGGATGGAATGACCCTCCCCAGAAGAATGAGGGTCAGGAGTGGGTTTCTGGGCATGCAAAATGCTGGAATCCATGCAAAAATCATCAATATTAACATATGGATCCAAAGGGGATGCAGAAACCTTTCCTTTATTCATATTTTTTATTTTTGAAGTTTTTATATTTTTTGCATTTTTCTAAAAGTATACTCAGGTACAGGAGAAGACAAAACAATTGTATGACTCTTGGTGGCATCAGTGCCACCAACGACATATGAACTTGCAGCATCAGTACCGTGCTATGGCTTGTCGTCTGGGAGTTTGGTAGCATCAGCACCACCATCTGCAACTGGGAATATTATGGCATCAGTACTGTCATTTGGATCATCATGCTTGGCGGCATCAGTACCACTGTCATCATCGTGGTTAGTAGCATCTGCACCCCCTCTGACTCCATATGGCACCCTAGAATCTGCATCGTGGTGTAGCCTAGATGAGTCACCGCCGGCTGGCTTCGTAACTCTCCTAAGTATCACAAAACCAGCACAATAAATAATGAATTTCATCCAGAATATCACTAGGAGAGGTGGCCTCTGAAGACTGTACCTTGTCATAATTTCTCTTCATATTGTCCAGGTTAGCTTCTATCTGTGCAGGTATGGTGGCCTTGACCTTTATTATTTCTCTCATCTCCTGCTGGAACTTGTCCATCTCTCGTCAAAAGGTAGCTTGCTGCTCCAAGAGCATGTGGGCGCGATCATCAAGGGTTGGGTTCTCATAAGAATGTGAATGATAACCGGATGAGTTGCCTCACTTGAAATGAGGTTGACTCTATTGCTGATGTTGTTGTTGATATGAGTGAGGAGGTTGGGAGTACTACTGATGTGGTTGTTGTTGCCTCCATTGTTGACATTGGTATGAGCGTCAAGGACCATGTTGTGGCTGCTGCTACGAGTACTAAGGCTGCATCTGCTAGGCGCCCTACCCTGCCTATGTCGGAGGCTGCTGCTGGGATGAAGCACCTCTAGTCGACCATAGAAAGCTAGGGATGTCACGACGGATCACGGGCTATTGATGGTACTGAGAGTACCAAGTCCCATTGACTTCCACTAACAGCTCCTACTGCTCGTGAACTACTGGGGGAATGGACGCCAAGGGCTGTTGATCCGGATGATATACCACCAACTGAGTGTTTGAAGAAGGGGGTGGCGGTAGATGATAATGTGGGAGTGAATGGATTGGCTCTGCCTGAATGTGATGGATTGACTGTATGAGGTATAGGGATGAGACAAACTGCTCCTTGGATCAGTCAGTGACCTGGAATATGGTCGAGAAGTTGTTTGTGTCTTCTTGAGACACATGATCTCGGTCTTCAGGTCACTAAGAGTCTGGGCCTGCTCATCAGTCTTATTGACTTGTCAAGTCCCTGGCATGTCTTGTTCACGATTATCTCCATCTGATCCATCTTTTGGCTGATGATTCCCATATCAATAGTTGAAGACTCTGCTAGTGTTGTTGCCGTAGAAGAAGAAGAAGGACCGGTCTCAATATGTGCTATCCTATGATATGAAATCGCTTGAGGAGGAGGTTTCCCTTGAGTGTAAACCCCAGTCTGGGACATCACGGTATAGTTTTCGGCCATCTCCTCATAAATGGCATAGACTTGGTCTTCATCCTTGGTGAAGTAGGATCCTCCACAAGAGGCGTTCACTAGCTCCTACAGCTCAGGTGTCATCCCACAGAAGAAACTCTGGACGAGGTTGTGCTTGTTGATCTCATGGTGTGGACACTTGTCGATGAGCTCTCTAAAGCAATCACAAGCTTCATGAAATTTTTCATTGGGGATTATCGTGAAGTTGATGATCATTGCTCTCGCTACATTGGTTCAGCCGAGTATGTAATACTTGTTCGGGTACTTGTCCGGAGCTGCTCCCAAGTGGTGACAACCCTCCCAATATGTTTCAGCCAATAGGCTGCTCTATCAACCAAAGAGAACGGGAAGGCTATCAACTTGATCATATCCTCGTCTACTAGCCTATCATGGACAGTGTTGCAGATCATCTCGAGTTCTTTTAGATGGAGGTGGGTCTCCTAGGTGGCGTACCTAAGGAACTTGTGCAGTAGCTAAATCATCTGAGGACGAAGCTCGATGTCGCCTAGGATGGCATGAAGCTGGATCCATCGATAAGTGAGGGTTGCACCAGGGTTGTGCAACTGCCTCATGTTGCATGCTGGCCTTTGAGGATCTCGCAGTTCATCCTGTCATCTGTCATCTACTCGACCCACCTGGCATGGTATTTCTCTGCCACCGGCTGGTCTCTCTAGTTCTTCTCTCCCAACTCATTTCTGCGTCAGCTCTCTTCTCACCTCTACAATGAATATCCCTTGGTCCCTGATCTATCTCTGTATGGTCTCCAAGAAAGCTAGCAGTGTGTTGTTGATGGTTGTGTGATCCAATACAAACGATGAAGTCTGGGGCTGCTCATTGGTCCTATTATCACTGGCCATCTCTCCGGTCTCTACGAAGTCAAAAGACCCTAGCTCAGGTGTTATCAAATGAATGTACACTTGTGCTGGCTTTTCAGTCTGTACCTCAGGAGGGGAAGAAAGGTAGTCGAGGGGGAACATGGTGGAGGCCAATTTAGGTTCAGAGAGCGGGTTTGAGCCCTCTGAAGCCTCACAAGATGAACGAGGAGCATTGTTGGAAAGAGGTGCTGCCAGAGGCAGCCTAAGAGACCTCTTTTCCACCATTTTGATATGGGGATTTAAGAATATTTGATCTGGACTGAAAGCAGGATGAGAAAACAAACCCCCAGTTCACCAACTCAACACTGTGTCATAATCGTGAAAGCTCAGTCATTTATCTTATCAATTTTTATTTTTTGGCGATAATCCAATCTAACAGAGCAAGTTTAGCGAGTTGTTAGGGGCCTGATTCTCTTTGGAGACTGGCCTGGATTTTTACAACTAGTTGTGCCTATTTCTAGCCAGTATGGGTGTAAGTACAGACCTTTTTCAGCTACCCGATTTACTTGAAGACAAAGTCTTACACAATGTCCTTTAAATCACCCACTCTGATAAGGAAGTTCGGATTGTTTACCACCTACTGGAAAATCCTCAATAGATAATAGCTAATCGTTTTTGTTATAACCGGTAGTCTAAAGAATGTTCATGCGTGGCTCTATCCAAGTGTGTGGGTCGCTCTACTCTCAAAAAGTATAATCAGACAAGGAGGGGGTTACTCTCCCCAAAACAAATTTTTTGAGTGAAGTCTGATTTTTGATCGAGGGTGCTTTAGTAGTCCCGATTTTATTGGTTATATACTTTTAGGTATTGTTATGAATAAAGACAATGTCTAATGAATTTTTCGATATCCTTTTTATTTGAGTCCAATAAAACAGGGGGAGGAAGACAAAAAAGCTGATGTGCAATGAAATCAATGATGCATGCAGAGTAAGAAATGCATACCATGCTCCATCAATGTACATGCAACGTTATCCGCGCATAAATTAAAGACAGAATTTAAACTAATCTAAATGATGCACAAGGATATTGCCCTAGGATGATAGCTTCTATTATGAGAAAAATTGGTGCTAATTAATCAGAAAAGACACCTGAGTCTGGTCTTGGAAGTCGCTTGGTGCCCGCAAAAATAGGTCTTGCTAGCGTTGTATGCGACTTCTCACGGCTCGTGGTTTCTAATCCAATCAGATTAGCTTTTTATTTGACTAATTCCATTCGTGATCTATAGGAGTATATATTCTATTAGGGTGTTTGGATCTTAGCTGCTATCGAGCTCAACTAGAAGAAAACCTACATCAAGGGGCTAAAACCTCGTGAAAAAAAAATTAAAAGGCGAAAAACCATGAAAAATCTGATGAGGTCCCCCGAGTGCACTAGCACTTGGTGAAACATGCCCTGAATAACGTTCAAGTTCAGAAGTATCCAAATGTCTAAGTTAATATAAGAATATTTGCAAAAATAAAACTGCCAAATTCTATCTAAGATAACTGCTTCTTCTTTTCCTCTGCTCCTCAGGTGTGGGTCCTTTCAAAGCAAAACAAGTCATCATCCAAGCAGTTCCTCGCACAAAAAGCAAAACTAGAGATGGCAAAAAATCGTTATAAAAAATAGAAACAAAAATAATCAAAAATGGAATCTAACTACTTAATCGTGCTCCCCGACGACGGCTCCATTCTGATGAGCGATAAAATAGCTAAGGAGGATTATTTAAGAAGATGTCGCTATCCCAAACAAGTGAATTGATCAATCAAGAAAACTAAACCACTAAGAAATGATACAAACAAATAAAGTGGCTTTGCTACTTTTATTAACCTGGTACATTGACCACAGTCGAACTCAAGGAGCACAATTATGCATTAAGAAATAGATTTCAAAATTCAAAAGATTTTTTATTGTTTTTTAGTGGTTTTTAATTTTTCAAATTTTCAATTTTTCAATGTAGAAGAAATCAACACGAGGAATAAAAATATTTTTGGGTTTTATAAATTTTATAGTGTTTTTGATCATTTTTGGGTATTTTTAGATGTTTTTGTGGTTTCTAAAATTCAAACAATAATAAAATGAGAAAACAATGCACAGCCAGGAATGTTTTGCAACTTAAAAATAAGTAAAAGGCTCAAAATTCCTGAAAGTTATTTTCATTAAAAACAAGAAATAATGTCGGGGACGTGTGGCTCAGATATGACACATCAGGGTCTAATCAACGGTCTACAAGATTGCTCTGATGTATGCCGTAGATGAGGACAAGTTCTGACTAGAGGGCTATAGATTGGTCGCTATCATACGGCCTTGATCAAATAAAAAGAACTCCACATCCAGATCGAACGACAAAGGGAGATGTTGGAAGAACAAGACTCATGCAAACTTCACCCGAGTGTGGACGGAGATCCACATGCCTCATGAGCTCACTACAGAGTCCAACAGCTTCGTGCAAGTCTTCCGCATCGAATGGAAGGTGTGATGAGAAGGTGGATGGTTGGATGGGCTTGGCGGTGCTAAGCACATGGGGTGCTTCGCCACTTCTAATGGAGCTTGGTTTGAGCCCTTCTCACGTACACAGGCACCTGCGAAGGATAAAGGGACTCGGAGGCTCTGCTCATATTAGATTATTGCATAGGTAAGCAGCAAGAAGCGGAGGGGGAGCAGTGCTCTAGTTTCTGGCGAAGGTGAAGAAGGAAACCTATCCTAATCCTACTCCGATGAGTAGGACCTAGGGGGATCATGTGGCGTTGGGAGATGGAGGGTGAGCTGGGTATTCGATTGGAGTGGATAGATGGATGGAACGGGGCTCCGACCAGGTGGTCAGAATAGATGAACTAATGGTGGAGCGAATGAAATGTATCGAATTAAAAGAGGAAATTCGGGTGAAATAGGAGGTACCTGAAGCTTCTGGTGAGTTCAACAACGTCAGGCAAGGGGAACGGTAGGGTAGTGGTCTTGACTCCAATGCGAGAAGCAGAGGAGGCTGCATGTGGCAGAGGAACGCTGGCCATATCTTGAGCAACGGCCAATCGAACACCTAACTACACTCTAAAAGGCTCTCCGGAAGACTCTCACTTTATTGGAGGTGGCTAGGGAGGAAAGAGGCAGCGAGGCACGAGCTAATGAGCAAGGGAGCTGGAGGAAAGTATTTATAGGGCTCTTCCAGGGTCTGGAAAGATCGATCGAGTGAGCAAAACCTAGATAGATCTGACCCCTCCTAGGGATCCGCGAGGATCACCTATCCTAGTAGGGGAATCGGGTGCTGAAGTTGAGGCAAATGTTGGTCATATCCGACAGGAAAATGCTGAGAAATAGGTTCGACGACAATGGTAGACGGGCCGGGTCTGATGGAGGAGGAGTTGACATGGGTCAACGGAACCAGGTTGACCAATCAGAAAATTGAGATTAAAAATCAAAGAATAATAAATATAAAATAGTATATGAATTTTAATAAAAAATGATTAAAATAAAAAATGTTTATTATTTATCAAGATATTTTATTATGATTTTTAATTACTTTTATGAAATACATATATCATATATACAATGGGGTATTATTTATAGGTATAGTATACCTATATATTTTATTTTTATTTTTATTTTATTATTTATATATATATCCTTTATTTTATATTTTATTTATTTCAAATTAATTTAAGGAGTAAAAAATATTTTTTTGATTTTTATAAATTATGTAAAGGTATAAAAGAAATAGGTGTTTATACACAATATACAAGTGTATCTTTTGTACAATGTTCCTTTGATTTTTTTTCCTTTTATGTTTTATAGTTTTTATTTTATTTTTTTTTATTATTGAGGATATGTACAAGTGTTAAAAAGTATAATTTGCCCAAAGTATAATTAAATATTTGTTTACCGGTATAAGTGTCAAGTGGCTATACCAGGACCCTATCTCCGCCTACTTTATTCCTTGTCGATCAGGTCATTTATTGATCTTCTCTCCGGGTTGGGTCTGTCTGTACTTATTACATAATTATATTTTTTTCCTTTTTCTTTTCTCTTTGTTCTTTTATTCTGGAAAAGTATGTGTTAATTACGGAATGTTAACAAAGTTATGTACAATGTTAACTTATTGTATTTACACATATTTATAGATTTTTTTGCTAAAAGATAAAGCTAAAATAAAAGAATAAATATTGAGAATATGATATTCATCACATGCATCCAAAATATGCATGCGAGGTTCCATCGACTAGCATTGGGGTGGTTGTAGGTGCGGTCTCCTCGGTGGTCGGCGTAGTGGTGCTTGGGCTGTTGTTGTTGCTTCTTTCTTTTTATGGTTTTTGATTTTTTTTATTTTATTATTGTTTTATTTTTGGATCTTCTCCTCTGTCTTATTCTTCCTTACCCATCCTTGATGCGCAATCGGCTGATGTAGAAGAGGATGATCCGTCATGTGATGTTTTATTTTCCCCCTTTCATGGTGGCAGTTGGCTGCAACGTCCTACCGCTCCTAAGAGTGACACCATTAGATAGAAACAAACTATGCACATTTGACTCTATTAGACTAGAGAGAACATCACAGATTACTTTCTCTTTCTTCCTAAAGTTATTGGGGTTGGCCTCCACCTGTGTTTATTGGGGTTGGCCTCCACCTGTGCCGGAATAGGAGTTTTTGTGGTGGTGAGATCATTGAGCTTTTAGCTCATCTCAGTAAGGCTCTTTACCAACTAAGCCAAGCATTCCAAGGCAGTGTTCACAAGAGCAGCCTCGAATGGTTCAGCATGCTGACCATGCTGATACTAGGAATGGTGTGAAGGCACCGAGTAGGTATGTTGATTATGGTACTAATGAGAAGGATGGTACTGTCGATGCTGCTAAGGAGAATATTGGTAAGGCACAACTGAGTACAGACTATTTTGCTAGTGTTAGTGGTTCTAAAGTTGCTGATACTAGTTTTGTCTCCAATCTGCTAGTATGGAGATTGCTAGTGGTGCTAAGGCTAGTTCTTGTTCTGGACAAATCTCCCTCCTTGCTGTTGAGGGAATGGGTGGTTGCATGTAGATCGGCGCTACCGTTGTCTGCCGGGATGGGCCAACTATGCATCGTTGTTCAACACACCATTCACCACTTGAATGAGGTGGTGGAGAAGAGAATGGATCCTTGATGATCTAGAGCTCGTGTTGGTATACCACAAGCTTCTACTGTGGTTGTTGGGGTGATGTAGGCTCTAGGCCTCACATGTAGTAAACGTGTTAGACCGTTTAATGTGATGGACTCCGCTGAGGAGGCTGAGGCAATGAGGGCTTCTTCATCTCAACAGTAGTCGAGGCAGATGCAGAGACGAACTGGCAAGCACTGATGGTACTTACCATCAACTCCAACTACTTGGTGATTTGATCTAATTTATCCAGATGTTGCATCCTTTGTTCCATCACAGAAAGTTTCTCTAGTTCATGCGATCTTTTCTCTATGACATGTACCTTGGACAGGTGGCTCCATATGATGCCCAAGTTGGAGCTCTCATTCCTGTCCAGCTCGTAAGAAGATGCCATATGCACTGGCTTCTGAAGACTTTGGGGCTATCACAGATATGTGTGGGATGAGGCCTCTCCTTCAGCCATTTACTCGAAGATCTTCAAGACGATGTCCTCATCTTTGTTGAAATGTGAGCTACCGTAAACAGCATCCACTAGATAATAGCTCTCAATTGTTTGTCCCCCAAAGAAATGTTGGACCGAGTTGGTCTTAGGAATTTCATGATGGGGACATTTCTCCTGTAAATCTATAAAACTCTCCCAAGACTCATGAATGAATTCATGGGTGGTTTGGGTGAATTAGGCTATGTGAGCATGCATCTAATTTAACTGCTCGAGAGGGTAGAACTTGTGCAAGAAGGCTGACTTTAGTTCCTCCCTAGTGGTGATGACTTTCCCCAAGTGGTTGATCCAATGAAGTGCCTTATCTTGAAGGCTAGATGGCAAGGCCATCATTTTGACTACGCCTAATGGAATGTTAGGGTAGTGAGTTGTACTGTAGATGTGTGCGAACTGTTGTAGATGGATATAAGGTTCCTCGTTTACGTTCTAGTGAAAGCTCGATAGAAGCGCCAAGAGTTGAGGCTTTAATTCAAAATGTACATAGATTAGAGGGATTCAGATACACTCAGTCATCTGTCTTGCTCAAGGGTTGTACATTTCCTTGAGCATGGGCTTGGGCCTCTCTGCTCGGGGATTCATCTGCTGGGCATGCACGGCCTCCATCTATTCTCTCTTCTTCTCCTCCTTCTCCTCCTCATGGGTTGTCTCTCCTTCTCCTCAAATCATTTAGTGTGTCTTGGAAGGCGATCTGGACCAATGCATGTTCAGTGAGCTGTTGCTATATCGCTTGAATGGAGGCGAGAAGCTGGGCATCCACGGAATTCTGGTTTGGTTGGCCCTGCTATGACTACGGCGGATGCTGGTCCCTTCCTTTTTCCAGTTGGAGCCATCTCTATATCTTTCTATGAATCTGAATATGATAAAATTTTTGGCTCTAGATCAGGCTCATGATATGCATAAGGAATGATGTCCCGATCAGTCTGAATAGAAGCACCAAATGTAGAGAATCATTCTATGTTAAGGTCAACACAGAATTTCATTAAGGATGGCGATGTATAAGGAGTGAAATCTATTGCCATCCAATATGGGTAGATTATAGGACAAGAGTGTTCCCGGATTATTGAGGAAGGTGGGGAGTCTGGAGATCGATTCGCGGAGTCCGAATCGAGTTCTCAAGAATAATCATGACTTATTGGAGAAGGTGAGCGCACGGAATCTATATTGTCATCTGCGGAGTCCCAAACATGCCATCCATGAGTCTCCATATCGAAGATGAAGAGGGAGAGCGAGAATGGATGAAAAATACAGTGTCAAAGGAATAAATGGAGTTCAAAATAGTAGAAGGATCAAAGCTAGTGGGGGTCAAATGGGGAATAAAATAGAGGAAAATGGAAAGGCACAAAATGTGTGGGATTGATCTTGCAACTTAACTCAAATCAAACAAGCACCAAACAATTGTGGGTTCACAAACTCAACATAGATGAAGTCGTAAGAGTTCGTCTATTTTTATCTTGTCAATTTTATTTTTGTTTTGAAGGCAAGATCTTATAACAAGTCCTTAAGAGGAACATCCCTATAAGAGTGTGTGTACTGCCAAGAAATTTTCCCGTACTTGTTCAACCTCCTTTGTAACATGTGATCGGCGCACTTTGAGGTCCGTGATCTCGTGCTTGGGAGGGTACTTAGCCAAAGAAATAGAGGAGCAAACCAATAGTTGAAACCAATACTTACCCCACAAGTGAGGTATTGTTGAAGAGGTTTTTGCGAGGGTCTAAAATATCCTCACTAATAAAAGCGAAGATAGAATGTCACTCACTAAACCTCGTTCAGACAACAATTAACCCACAATATATGTAAAGTAATGAAAAGAAAAATTAGTGGAGTTAAAATTTATTATAATTCTACAAATGTGTGTATAGGTGTAAGTATGTGTAGAGTATCGAACAAAGGAAGCAAACAGTAGATCGGGCAATAAATGCTCAAAATTAAGGAAGCAAACGGTAGATCGGGCAATAAATGCACAAAATTGTGTGTTCCTCTTATCTATTTGTTTTTGTAATGGTTTTTATTTTTTTTAGATTTTAATTTTTGCATCTTTTATTTTTTTTTTATTTTATAATTTTTAGTTCCTTTTTATATTTTCTGATTTGTAATTCCTTTTTTCCTTTTAAACATATAATGTATCAATATATAACGATATATATAATATAAGGTAATATAAATATGAATACTAATAAAATAAGTAGAAAATTAAAAATAAATTGTTTTTAAGTTTTAAATAATTTTACTTTCTGTGATTTTTTAGTTAATTCTGTAAATTTTTTTATATTTTTAAAGTTAAAAATATCATAAAATAGGGATTAAATAAATAGGTTAGATTCTTTTTTAAATTAAAAATAGAAAATAAAATCGAAATTTTCTAAACTATTTTTAACTAGTAATATATGATAGAAAGAAAATTAAAAAATAGAAAATGGTATTTTTGATATTTTTGAGATTTTTTTAGATTTTTAAAAAGGATTTTGGAGTTTTATATTTTTATGTATTTTCATTTTCTATTTTTAGTTGTTTGTGGTCTGAAGGTGCTATTAAAATAAACAAAAATATTTTTTGGGGGATTTTGCGGAACATTTTTATATTTGATTTGTATTTTTTAATTCAAACAAGGACTTTTTGTGCTCTTTTTGATTTTTTTTAAATAGAAAAAAGTCCTAAATTGCAAATCTAAAAATGTGGCATGAACGTATGTGCAATCAAGAGTTGAACCCTATTTTTTGAGAATTTTTGAAGCACATATGATATTTTTAATAAGTAGAAAACTTGCACAAAAATTAATGTCTTGGAAAGAGCATTTTTGCAATTAAAAATAAAGTCAGGGGCTTGGCCTTAAAGTACCCAAAAATATAAAACTAATATTTAATATTTGAAAAATAAACGTAAATACAAATATCCGTGAGGGTATTCTTGCAAAATGACCACCTCACGTGGGACGACACGTGAGGTGACCTGGCATGGACCTAAGAGAAAACAGCAGAAAAGACAGGGCATTCCTTGCAATTTTTACAAAATATTTAAAAAGAAAGTTTCTATACTAAATAATAAATTACAAAAATAAGGGGGCAAAGAATGCAAAATACCCCTCCACATGTGCGTGATGGACGGCAGAGATGCTTTCACTTGACGCGTGGTGAGCTGTGGGTGCGCAATGATATTTTTCCTTGGATGGTCAAAATTAGATCTCAGGGTTGGATCAACAATGGAGGTGTGGCTAAACTGACGGCGGTCGGACACCTAGGCAAAAGGGGACAATCGGACAGTGATGGAGGAACCTCTAAGAACAAGGAATAACTCATGTGTCTCTGAGCTTCGATCGGATGTGGCACGTGCCTCCGTCTTCCACTCTCGTTGCAAGGTGAACCGAAATGTTCCTGGTGGTGTTCACTATCGGCTGGAAGGCTCAAAAAGATCTAGGTATGGACGAAGTACTCCCAAGAGGTCGGAGGAGCAAGGGAGCTCCAAGAACATCCGACGAGCTCCAAAATTGCCCCCAGATGGTTGTGGGCTTCGGAAACCTGCACAGGAAAAACAGGGGGTCGAGGGCGAACCGCCTCGACTCGATAACGGGTGGAAACGAGGTGAAATGGGGCATATCGGTGGCTTCTACGTTGAGGGGAGGAGGAGGAGCACCGGGATCCTTCTCTAGGAAGGAGAATGTTGAAGGGAATGTGTAGGGCGTAGGGAATCGATAGGAGAAGCAAGGTGAAGTGGTTTGTTGTCGGAAAACAAGGTGAGGTATGGTGGAGAGTTCGCAGGAGTGGAGCTCCGCGAACTACGAAATAGGGAATTTATGCTAAAACACTCAATGAAAAACGAATATAAAGGCATTAAATGAAAGCTAAGCCTAAAACTAATCTAAAAAATGAAGAAAAATACCTGGAACTATGCTGGGACACGAGATGGCTACTTTATGTCAGCGAGAAGCAAAGATGGTGGAGATCAGTCTCTACTACGCCTCCTCTATCCTCTTAAGTGTCAGGCAAGGTCCCTGTCATGAAGTTCTATCCTCCAAGCGTAAAAGGAGGGGAAGAAATGGGGTATAAGAGATTCGAAAAATGGAGGGAGGGGTGGATCTTGGTTATGTACAGGTGACTGGAAGATGGTGAAGATCGAGGTTCAATGGGCGAAGTAAAGGATCAATCCTCGAGGAATCAATCGTGCGAGATAGCTCGATGATCGAGGAGAAATATTGGTGAAGAAACCATTCCCAATAGATGCTTGCAACGACGGGAGGAAAGGGTGAAAATGGGGTCAAAGCTAGGTCTGACAGACCTAGCCCTGGGGAATGACAGCTGACTGAGGTCTACTGTAGAATCAATCTGGTTGGTCCACGTGGACCAATCAGAAAAAACCTTACAAAAAATTATTATAAAATCATTAATAAATAATAAATTATTTTATTAAACCTTTTCTCTGTAGTATTTTATATTATTTTTATTTATTTTTATAATCTAATTTATTATATGTTATTTTTTAGGTATATATTTATAGGTATATTCACCTATGTTTTGCATTATTTATTTTTTTATATTTTATTTTATAATTTTCTTTTCTTAATTAATATATTTATAACTTATTTTTATATACACAAATATATTTTATTATATTTTTCTAATATATTATGTAGACTTAAATAAATAGAGGTATTAAATTTAAAGGTATAAGTATAGGTATTTCATCTATGTATTTTTATATACTATTTTATTTTTATGTTTTCTTTATGGTTTTCTTCTATTATAAATATATAAATATACTATAAATATTATTTACAAAATTATAACAATATAAAAATATAAAAATAATAAGAAAAAATAAAATGAATATTGTATTCAAGTATACTGTACAATAGGGGTCCAAAACCTAACTTTCACATCTTAGATCCTAATAAAATGAAATCACTTTCATTAAATAGCTTATTACATTTTATATACAATTAAATTGATTTTGAAGCATTTTGGGATTTTATTGAGGAGATATGGATCTAGGAAGTTTGGGTTTTGCCTTTTTATTTAGACTATAAAAAGTACACTGTGTTATTTTATGTGATCTCAATTTTGTATTTTTCTATATATTATTATCTACAACTTTCATGTACAAAGATTCTTTATTTGAGGTATAAAAGATAGAAAATAAAATAGGTCCCAAATATGGCTTACTAATGAATAAATGAATGGGATTTTTATTGTATATTTGGCCCTTATCTCCCCCTACTCTATTCCTTGTCGACCCAATCATCAATATGCCTAGGTCTCGGGGTTTAAGGTCATAAATACCTTTGGCATTTTATCCTTTTTCTTTTCTTTACTCTGTAATGTTGGCATTAAAAACTATATTTTATATATAATTAATGGAACAAATAATGAATGTTAATTTATACCTGATAATGTTATTTACATGCATTAGCAAGAGTTTTTAAGGCCAAATGATAGAATAAAGGTGATGAAACGGAGATTCATCAACCCCCTCCTATACTTGCCTTTGGTAGTCCCTAGCAAACACTCATGCAATAAGTGCAGAAAACAAGATTAAAGAAAAGAAAATGAAAGAACTTGGATCGATTCTAATTTTTAGACTTGTCTTCACAAAATCAAAGTTTGGAGCTTTAGCCGGACATTTGGATTTTAGGTGCGGTCGGAACCTTATCGGGAAAAAAATTCGAAACACGACAACCTTTAAGAATCTCAAGACTCTGCTCAAGTCTCCTCAATAGCCAGGTTAGGATATTACCTTGGACAGTGAATGAGATATGTATCTCTCCTAGGCTGAAGCAGTAAAAGTCAGTCTTCTCCAACATGGTGACCCTATTTCCCCAATCGAACAACTCTTTCCTCGAGAACCAGGGTATTCCCTTCTATGTTCAAGTGACAACCATCTCATGAAGAGGAGGTGGAGAGAAGAATGGATGGAAGACAGTGTAGCTACCTATCCTAGAATGCTTAACCAGTGTAGCCAAGTCACCCGGTTGCAGGCTCACATACCTAAGACTTTGAAGCTCAAGCTTGCTTATTGACTATACAAATATGTACATTCCGGCATGCATTTTATTTGCAATCAGGGCCTGTCCACTTTTTTGTTGTTTTTTATTTTTCCATTTTTTTGAAATACTATATACATCAACATTTATATAAGGACTTTTTCTTCTTGAGACAGTAGACTATCCCTCTTTTGAGGCATTATTGCAACCCCATGACTTTTGTCTTTAGACCTCGTCACCATTGGATAGGGTTGGGGTACAATGGCCACAACTGTGTGGCTTTTGATGCTTCCATTGGCTTGTGTCTCGTGTTGGTAAATCCGACCCTCTACCACTTCAACTAAGGTGAGCAAATTGAAAGTGCATGTGTACAAGCTAGGTCATTATCAACAAGAGTCGTGTGTGTGCTCTGAAATACTCTTCTTAGGCAGTCAACACGACACTGAACCTAGTCTCATGATCTCAAAGAATTAAGTCAACTAGAACTGAAGTACCTCAATTCCAGTTCATATAAGGTTACTGTGATTAAAGGTATTTAAGGTCCAACCAAGCACCAATCTTCGAATTTTATTTAGACTTGTTCAATTATCAAACTCAATCCAAAAAATGCAAATACTACGCAAAATGAAGAGAATGTTTTTTATACAAATTTTAAATTTGAACTTTTTATGGATTTTAAAAGATTTTGCACACTTTTATGTAATTTTCAAAAATATTTTGCAAATGATTCTAGAATTTTAATTTTGCAAATTTTTGGGATTTTTCAAAACAAAAGTTTTTGGAATAAAAGATAAGTACAAATATTAACACTTGAGTCTATCTTATAATTACAAGAGTTGGGTTCTAGGAATTTACACATTAAAACAAGTTTTCTAGGGAATTTTATTATGGGCCCAATTCTTCAAAATAATTTGAAAAGGATTTTGCAAACATTTTGCAAACTTTGTTTTTCAAACTAATTTGACAAATATTTTTTACAAACATTTTACAAAATCTGAAAATCATTTTGCAAAGATTTTTCAAATAGAGTATAAATATTTTTCAAACTAAATTTTTCAACTATTTTTCAAAATCATTTGTAAATAGAGTTTTAAATAATTTATTTAAATCAAAGAAAGAATATTTTACAAACAAATATATTTTTACAAAGGTTGAAATTATTAAAAAAATATTTTCCTAATAGTTTTCAAAAGGTTTTTAAAACTATTTTTCAAATATTTTGTAAAAAACATTTTAATAAGATTTATTAATAAGTATATACAAAGAATTTGGTATTTGTATATTGATTTTTATTAGTAGCCATACCTTTTGAAAATACAAAACACAAGTTATGGCTAAAATATATACAAAGTATATATGACCACCTATACTTAGCTTGAGTTATGTCCTCATAGATCAGAGAGAAAAAAGAAGACATAACTCGTGCTGAGTATAGAAAAGCCTAAAGAATAATGAATAAGGAATGAATGAAAGAAGGAAGGAATGAGAAGTCGACTGTCACCACTATACTTAGGATCAACTAATCATAAGTATAGTAGACTGTACACAAGGCAGGGAGGGTTGAGGGTTGGAATGAACAAATCACACTCAGACTGTCTCCCCCTATACTTAGGGTTATATATCCCTAATTATAAACAAGAAGAGGAGACATTGGAGGGGACCAAAGAAAGAACATTCGGGGTGCACACCCCCTATACTTAAGACAAAGTATGTCCTATGTATAGCAGCGAGGAAGGGATGACACCTTTTTGAAGAAAAAGAAAAATGAAAATGAAAAGAAGAAAATAAGAAAAGATCATTCAACTCATCCACTTCCTCTACACTTAGGACAGAGTACATCCTAAGCAAGGCAAAACACACGAAATGAAGTGGATGAGTAAAAACGGTAGATAGAAGGAGAAAACGAAAGCGGATATACAAAGAGATGGATGTGCAGAGATCAAGAAGGTCGAAAGCGAACCTTCTTGAATGATCATTGAGGAATGGATCTAACAAGGTGCAAGTCGATATCAGGGTCATCAGTAGACACAGACCGATTGGGATCGACCTCGTGAAGATCCTAAGCAAACTCAAAGCTGAAAGGCACGAACTGGTCAGTGGAAGTAGTGTGGTCGTGTTCAGCTTGGGTGATCTCCTCTAGGTGATCACTAAAAGGTCTAAATTCCTTATTGAAAGCTATAAGGTCAAATTCGGCCATTTTAGTCTCTATTATGTGTGCCCTCTGCCCTAAGGTGTCTACAGTTGCATCTCCACTCACCGGAACGGGGAACTCCAATGTCTATGCTTTCTAAGTCTTCCTCCATGGAGAGGAATTTCTTGGGTCTCAATATCATCCAACATACAATAAAACTCTCTGGTATCAGAAGGATACGGGATAATCCTCAAGCGCATCACCGAAGCGTGAGCATCGTATCGAATACGACGAAGAACGACTAGTCGAACTAGTTGTTCTGTGCAGTGGAATTTAAAAAATTTTCATGCGATGAAACCACATGATCCAAGAACGATTCTCGAATCATTTCATTAAGAACCACAACAAGTATAAAGGAATACCTCTTGAAGCGTGGTTTATCTAGTCTCTATGAAAAGAGACCTCATGTCTGAAGTCTGATTGTCGGAGAAGACGCTTGCGAGCGCGGGGATGAGTCGCGTGATCCTCACAATCCAACGAGTTGATCCACGCACTGTGAACACTTGATCTCGTCGTACGAGATCGAACGCCTTCTTCGTGAGCATATCACTCCAGAGAAGACGGAGAACCGAAGAACGTTGAAGTGGCGATGCGGTGGCGAAGCGACAATGGCTTCTCTCCTCTAAGATTTGGTGGACGGCCACCAAGAAGGAGAGAAGAGAGTAGACATGTAGAATGAGAGAGAGAAGAGAGATGTGCTTCAAAAGCATAACCCTAGAGAGCATGGTATGCCTCTCAATTTATAGGAATTTGTGATCCATGGATCTCAATCCATGGGGCACATAAACTCAATGGATGAGATTGATTTATGTTTAATCCAATGGTCAAGATTGTTGTTGGTAAAAGCCAACAACTAATAATTTAATTTAGATCAAATATATTTGATAAATCAAATATAAATCAATCCTAAATTAAATCAAACAAATAAGGAGATAATCATCATGGAGATTACATCTCCCATTGGAACATGGTGGACGGCCACCAATTCCATATTGGACTTGGTAGTCATCCACTTGTTTCCAAGTGGAGACAATCTCATGAAATCTCATGAGATTGCAAATCTCCATGAAAATGTCCATTATTTATTCCAACAACTTCTGTTGTGATTTATTCCTCAAATAATTCATAATTAATTTTGAGAATATTAAACCAATGGAAATTTGTGGATCACATTCACAACCCAAAACAAACTATAATTTACATTTTCAATAATAAATTATAATTAGCTCTCTTTAATACATTATTAATCACATTTATAATATATTAAGAATAATTAGATATTGCTATCCACATTATTCTTATCCACGATAATTAAATCACATTTAGTTATATTGGATAATTTCCACATACATCAAGATAATTAAATCACATTTAGTTATCAATTTCTCAATGCTTAGATATAATTCAACTATGGAATTATTCTTGAACACTTTCAAGAATAATACCATTTCTCCGCAGATACTTCGAGATAAAAACAGGGTGATTGTATTGTTCCACGTATAGTGACTTGGATATTGAGATCACATCTCAAATCCAAATCTCATGGACCACCCACAGATGCTTGATTAAATCAAGGCCGTAGACATAATCTTCTCATTGCATCTGAATCTCATTCAGATCAATGTCCAATACATGGACTAAGATTAGGTCACTTCTCTACTGAGAGGAGTCACTAAAATCCAAACCTGTTTCATCACTCCCTCGGAATGGAAGCGTCATGGTTATACAATCGTTTATGATCACATCACCCTCAGGTATTCCCAACACCTGTACATCATGCATACTGGAAGACCTATGATCATCCTGAAGATATAGAAACATTTTACAATGTCATCTTCAGGGTTTGATCACCAAGTTTCTCAATCATGGTGATTGGGAATTGGTATAGATCATATGCTTTCCCAAAGAATATATCTTACCTTCAATTCATGTCATGCTTCCAAAGCATGATGACCATGCATGTAATTTGATCAGTCCCAATACCTCATGATTGAGCTCATGTCTCCCGGTTCACATGTGAACCTGTATGATCCCTTTGAGAGATCGTATTACTCATATGTCCTTACATGCACACCAGCCCGTCAGTGTATAAACCTTGGTTAGGTCATCAACCTATTCGTCTGCCAAATGTACATACTCAGACATTTAGTAACACATATGTCTCTGGTCAGAGGATGCATGACTAGGCAGTGATAGTATTCAACATAGGTCTTTGGTTATCTCGATCTCGCTAAGTCAACCCATTGACTCAACTGATCTGACACCTCCGAATCACTATTCCTATGCAGAGGACCTGCATCAAGAGGTCGGTCAGATATCAACCAAATGAGAAAGGATTTCCATCTCCTACTCAAGGGTGAGATCATCACATAACAATCATTTGATGATGCTTGATGAGTCCTCTATCTAAGTCCTTAGATATTCATCCAAGCATCAGCCTCTATGATTCAATCAATGAATCAGCTGCTATATGATTATCAAGTTGGCCATGGTACATAACCCTTATTGTACAGAGGGACCTTATAGTGCATTCATTCGTTCAATCTCATAATGGGAGTGAATAACAATCAATAACTTTTATTGATAAATAATTTATTACAATAACATTTATTGCAGGAATGGTTTCCTCGGGCTCACATTGCTAACAATCACCCACTAGCCCTCAGAGCCATTCAGGAACAATCCTTAAACCCATACTCATTACATGTTGGTCAAAAACCTTTTATGTCAGAGGTTTGGTAAGAGGATCAGCAATGTTGTCGGCGGAGGCCACCTTGGTGATGATGATATCACCACGCTTTTGAATCTCTTCAATGATGTGGTATTTCCTTTCCACTTGCTTGCTCTTTTGATTCCATCTGGGTTCCTTCACCTGGGCAATGGCTCCCGTGTTATTGCAGAGTACCAGGATGGGAGTATTAGAGGAAACTAAGCCAAGCTACAGGATGAACTTGCGCAACCACATGGCCTCCTTTGCAGCATCCGATGCGGTAATGTACTCGGCTTCTGCTGTTGAATCTGTTGTAGTGTCCTACTTCTTGCTTCTCCAACTCACAGCACCACCATTTAACAGGAATACAAACCCTGATGTTGACTTTTAATCATCAATATCCGATTGGAAGTCAGAATTTGTATATCCCATGACTTGTAGATCACCATCTCCATAGACCAAGATGTAATCTTGCATCCATCTTAGATATGTGAATATGTTCTTTACTGCATTCCAGTGTTGCTCTCCATAGCAGGATTGGTAATGACTTACCACTCCCACTGCATGGCAGATATCTGTCCTAGTACACATCATGGCATACATTAAGCTTCCTACAGTTGATGCATAAGGGCATCTAGCCATGGCTTTCTTTTCCTCAACAGTTTGAGGAGCCATCCCTTTAGACATATGGATACCATGCCTTAAGGGAAGGAAACCTTTCTTAGAACTATCCATACGGAATCGTTCAAGAATCTTCTTAATGTATCCATGTTGTGATAATGCCAATATCTTCTTTTCTCGATTTCTGAACAACTTCAGGCCTAAGATGTAAGAGGCTTCTCCAAGATCTTTCATCTCAAAGGTATGGGATAGCCAAATTTTCACACTGGTCATCATCCATGTATCATTCCCAAAGATAAGGATGTCATCTACGTAAATCACGATGAACACAATGGCGCTCCCACTATGCTTCTTGTACACACAAGGTTTATCAGGATTCTGCACAAAATCATAACTCTTTATGGTTTCATCAAATCTGATGTTCCAGCTACGAGAAGCTTGCTTGAGCCCATAGATGGATTTCTTCAGCTTGCATACTTTTCCATCGTCAGTTATGAAGCCCTGGGGCTGCTACATATAGATATCCTCCTCGAGGTATCCATTGAGGAAAGTTGTCTTGACGTCCATCTGCCAGATGTCGTAGTCAAGATATGCAGCTACAGGTAGCAATGTCCTGATGGATTTAAGCATAGCCACAAGAGAGAATGTCTCATCATAGTCGATGCCTTCTCTCTGTGTGTATCCCTTGGTTACGAGCCGTGCCTTGAAAGTCTCTACTTTCCCATCAGGTCCCCTCTTTCTCTTGAAGATCCATTTACACCCAATGGGTTTTACCCCTTTCGGTGGATCCTCTAGGGTCCATACACTATTCTTATGCATGGAGTCACTTTCTGACTTCATTGCTAGCATCCATCTATACATGTCATGATCCGCGAGTGCTTCATCAAATGAAATAGGATCATTGTCAGTCTCACTTGACACATGGAATCCATACCATTCAGGCAGTTCAACAACCCTCAGTGATTAACACTAGGTTTGGTTCCATACCAGATCTCACGAGGAGTCTTAAGCATATAATTGCTAGGGATCTTATTCAGGATATATATTGCAGTCTCTACTACATATCCCCAGAAACTAAGTGGTAAATGTGCTTTGTTCATCATTGAACGGACCATATCCATGATGGACATGTTGCGTCTTTCATCAACACCATTAAGTTGAGGAGTTCCAGGAGGATTGAGATTGGAGACAATTCCATTCTCTTTAAGATATTCCTTGAATTCATCTGAGAATTACTCACCACCTCGATCAGATCGAATCCGTTTAGTCTTCCTATCGGTTTGGTTCTCAACCAAAGCCTTGAATTCTTTGAACTATTCAAAGGTTTCATATTTATGACGTATTAGGAAGATAAACCTGTATTGTGAATGGTCATCAATAAACGTCAAATAATATCGATATCCATTTCAAGTTGCGGTACTGAAGTAACCACATACATCGGTATGTATTAGGTTAATAATACCTTCACATCTTGTAACCTTTTTTACGGAAAGGCATCCTAGTCATTTTACCTCGAATACAATGTTCACAAGTAGGCAAAGATTGAACCTGTAGAAAATCTAAAGGTCCATCCTTTATCAATCTGTTGATCCTATCATCAGATAAATGGCCAAGACTTTGATGGCAAATCATATTCGAATGATTTTTATCCTCCCTGGACCGTTTAGGATTTTTATTAGTGGTTGTAACATTCATGACATGCACAATTCATGGAGTCTACCAGAAGTCAAAATACCATCCGTAATATATTTATCATAATGATTTATGACTAATTTATTACAGAAAAGGAATTAATATCCACTTCTAACAAGATTAGATACAGATATCAAATTCCTTCTTACTTCAGATACGTAAAGACACTCATTAAGTACTAGGACTCTAACACTAGATAGTGATAGTCCACATGTCTCGACAGCAACTGCCGCAACACTTGCATCAGATCCCATCTGGATGACTATCTCCCCTTCTTCCAGATTTCTAGTTTCCTGAAACAAATGCAACAAATTACATACATGAACAGAAGCACTAGAATCAACAATCCAACTTCCTTCTTGTCCAATGAGAAAACTAGTTTCAATGATGAAAGTATATTTCATGCATGTTGGGGCTTTACCTTTGTCGACCGACTTCAGGCATTCTAGGCAGTTACGCCTCCAGTGCCCCGGCTTCTTGCAGTAGTGACAAACGTCGGTTTTCTTCGACGCTATTAGTGTGGATGCATTGGAAGATGAGCCAATGCCTTGACTCTTCTTCTTTCTCTTTTAGGACGGGCGCTTCCGAGAACCTTGCTTCGGACCGCGCTTCCCTTTGACCTGTGCAACCACTACACTACCAGCGGGACCATCTTTCTTCATTACATCTTCTGCAGACTTTAATGTAGCAAGAAGTCCAGCGCTTGTCAAGTCCAACTTGTTCATGTGGAATGAAACCAAAAAATTATTGAAAGACTTGGGCAAAGACAGCAGAATGAAGTCGGCTTGTATGTCTGCATCCATATTTGCCCCAAGGGTCTCCAGCTCAGATAAGTACCCAAACATTTTGAGTACATGCTCTTGGATTGAAGTTCCTTCCTGCATCTTGCAGCGAACGAGTTCTTTCATAATATTGTAACGTTGAGTGCGGTTAATGTCACCAAACATATCTTTCAGATTATGCATTATTTCTTGGCATGTACTCATCTCCACATGTTGTTTCTGAAGAATATGGGTGTTTCATCTTTGTTTTTCTCTTCAGTTTCTAGTTCATGAAGCTCAGAATCCTCAGTGGATTTATTGATTTCCTCTACTTCATTTTTGTCTTGACCTTTAAGGAAATCATTCTCCAGAAATTTCACATCTTTAGAAACAAAAACCTTTTGGGTCTCAGGGTCATAGAGCTGATATCCAATACCATCTCTAACATACCCAATGATGGTAACACTCACAAATGCCAGATTCTAGCTTACGTGCGTCCATGTTCTTCGCATGGATCAAGCAACCCCAAACCATGCTTGTCTTCTGTGAGCATATAACTTATGCACTCAACCGAGAGAACAAGCTCCAAATTACGGATCCAATCCGAGTAATTCGGTCCGGTCAACTGGTTGACCTCCAGAAGCCTGCTCAATGGGTTCATGGACTTCATTTTCTAAAATTAAGAATGCACTATATGAGAACATATAATCATATATTCATATTTATGATATTTGATTAAGGCATTTTAAATCAAATTGGTCTTGCTCTGTCAACTTTGAAAGTTTATTCCCTAAATCACTTTCAAAGTAAGAGATATACTTACCGCTATATCTCAAGCAAGAACTGGGATCTCCTCTTTATCTTTGTCATATCCCAATAATATGAGAACCTATGACTGTAATAAAGAGAAGCGGGAACACATTCCGCCTTGCAAGTCCAACTTGCGTTTTCCAATTTGGTCTTTAACACCCGGGCCCACCACCCCAAGGTGATGTTGACCCATCAATAATTGAACCAACTGTCAAAAGGAATACAACTCACTATGCATAATCCAATATCGCCCTAATAATATGAGGATCCGATATTGGGGTCACTACGCATACATCCTTACTCTTTCGAGAAGGGACGAGCCCGATCTAAATGGATCGTATGTAGGAGATGTCACTTCGGATAGGCATCTCCTACATACAATATCTGGCGACGAAACCCTTCACCTTGATGGGAGACAATGGATGTTACTTATGTGATCCTCCACCTCATATTCAAATTTTAATTAATTATCATGAATCATATTCACATAATTAATTCTTCCATGGGGAATACACATCTATTCATAATAGAGTGTTTTTAGTTGGATATAATTACCTTAATCATATTAAATTAATTATCAATCCAATTCAATCAACAAACTTCATTTTACTTAAATATATGGTATTATCTCAAAGTACATATTAATTTGAATTTTAATCATTAGAAAAATACATCATGATCTCTCAGGCATCATTCGTTCCCTACCCGCTGTCATGGCTAGTACCGGCGGGAGTGGGACGGACCGCAACTGGTGCGACCCGCTACCCCAGCGATCCTCGACTAGACACCATATTCGCCTCGGGGAAAAATAATGCCGAGCCAATCACTTTGTACTCGAGAAGATCATCGGTTCTTCAAACAAAATTATACCATATAGTAATAATCAAACCATTTTAGATTATAAGGAAATTTGCTAGACAAATTCCCATTCCTATTCAAGCATGTTGTTTGTTGATTGTGTTTCCAATTATGATCTAGATCAAATCGAATCAATTTATTGGTTGAGGCCAAGTCAATTAAGGAAACAATCATCATTAAATATTTATCAAATATTTTCCATAATTGTTTCATGAAATTAACAATTAATTTCACTAATTGACTATCACATGGTTCTTAATTAGGAATGTAATTTTAGCAGTGACCCCTACTTACTAAAATTAACATATCTCAATCAATTCAAATCCAAATTAGAAAAAATAAATTTTCAAAGATTGCTAATTTGATTTAGACAGAACCTAAGTGATATTTCACGCATTTCTAAGCAGATCAAAACAGTAATTAACTCATTAATCATGTTAAGATTCACAGTTCCCGCAACAGTGAATACATGTTCATTAAAACAACCATATCTCAAGCAAACAGAATCCAAATTACATAAACTCAGATCCTATGGTTTCCTTATTTAATGAGAACAAAATCCAAGTGATTATTTCATTTTTAAACATTTTAAACAGGGCTGAATTTATTCACTAAACAGATGTGTGAAAATCAAATGCGACAAAAACTTTCACGGCCTTCACGAACCCAAGTCGTCCTAGGTTTGCGGATCGTATCCAAAACCTTCAACCTAAGGCTCTGATACCACTTGAAGGATACGGGAAAATCCTCAAGCGCATCATGGAAGCGTGAGCGTCATATCGAATACGACAAAGAACGACTAGTCGAACTAGTTGTTCTTTGCAGCGGAATTTAAAATATTTTCATGCGATGAAACCACATGATCCAAGAACGATTCTCGAATTGTTTCATCTAGAACCACAAAAAGTATAAAGGAATGCCTCTTGAAGCGTGGTTGATCTAGTCTCTACAAAAAGAGACTCATGTCTCAAGTCCGATCGTCGGAGAAGACGCTTGCGAGCGCAGGGATGAGTCGTGTGATCCACGCAATCCAACGAGTTGATCCAAGCACAGTGAACTCCTGATCTCATCGTACGATATCGAACGCCTTTTTCGTGAGTGTATCACTTCAGACAAGATAGGGAATCGAAGAACGTCGAAGCGGCGACGCGGTGGTGAAGCGACGACGGCTTCTCTCCTCTAGGGTTTGGTGGACGGCCACCAAGAAGGAGAGAAGAGAGTAGACGTGTAGAATGAGAGAGAGAAGAGAGATGTGCTTCAAAAGCATAACCCTAGAGAGCATGGTATGCCTCTCTATTTATAGGGTTTTGGGAACCATGGATCTCAATCCGTGGGGCACATAAAATCAATGGATGAGATTGATTTATGTTTAATCCAATGGTCAAGATTGTTGATGGTAAAAGCCAACAACTAATAATTTAATTTAGATCAAATATATTTGATAAATCAAATATAAATCAATCCTAAATTTAATCAAACAAATAAGGAGACAATCATCATGGATTTTACATCTCCTATTGGAACATGGTGGACGGCCACCAATTCCATATTGGACTTGGTAGCCGTCCACTTGTTTCCAAGTGGAGGCAATCTCATGAAATCTCATGAGATTGCAAATCTCCATGAAAATCTCCATTATTTATTCCAATCACTTTTGTTGTGATTTATTCTTCAAAAATAATTCATAATTAATTTTGAGAATATTGCAATCTTTCCATTGGAAATTTGTGAATCACATTCACAACCCAAAACAAAATATAATTTACATTTCCAATTTATTACACAATGTGTATCCAATACACATCATTAATTAATTAACAAATATAAATTATAATTAGCTCTCTCTAATACATTATAAATCACATTTATAATATATTAAGAATAATTGGATATTTCTGTCCACATTATTCTTATCCATAATAATTGAATCACATTTAATTATATTGGATAATTTCCACATACATCAAGATAATTAAATTACATTTAATTATCAATTTCTCAATGCTTAGATATAA
Organism: Ottelia alismoides; assembly: GCA_037367405.1. NCBI lineage: Eukaryota > Viridiplantae > Streptophyta > Magnoliopsida > Alismatales > Hydrocharitaceae > Ottelia > Ottelia alismoides. The sequence continues at coordinate 151,565 of JAZKJV010007846.1, read as the reverse complement.
TTCAACTATGGAATTTTTCTTGAACTCTTTCAAGAATAATGCGATTTCTCCGTAGATACTTGGAGATAAGGACAGGGTGATTGTAATGTTCCACGTATAGTGACTTGGATATTGAGATCACATCTCAAATCCAGATCTCATGGACCTCCCACAGATGCTTGTTTAAATAAAGGTCGTAGAATAATCTTCTCATTGCATCTGAATCTCATTCAGATCAATGTCCAATATTTGGACTAAGATTACGTCACTTCTCTACTGCGAGGAGTCACTAAAATCCAAACCTGTTTCATCACTCCCTCGGAATGGAAACGCCATGGTTATACAATCGTTTATGATCACATCACCCTCAGGTATTCGCAACACCTGTACATCCGGCATACTGGAAGACTCTGATCATCCTGAAGATATAGATCCATTTTACACTGTCATCTTCAAGGTTTAATCACCAAGTTTCTCAATCTTGGTCATTGGGAATTGGTATAGATCATATGCTTTCCCAAAGCATATATATTACCTTCAAATTCATGTCATGCTTCCAAAGCATGACGACCATGCATGGAATTTGATCAGTCCCAATACCTCATGAGTGAGATCATGTCTCCCCCCGGTTCACATGTGAACCTGTATGATCCCTTTGAGAGATCATATTACTCATATGTCCTTACATGCACACCAGCTCATCAGTGTATAGACCTTGGTTAGGTCATCAACCTATTAGTCTGCCAAATGTACATACTCAGACATATAGTAATACATCTGTCTCTGGTCAGAGGATGCATGCCTATGCAGTGACAGTATTCAACATAGGTCTTTGGTTATCTCGATCTCTTTAGGTCAACTCATTGACTCAACTAATCTGACACCTCTGAATCACTATTCCTATGCAGAGGACCTGCATCAAGAGGTCGGTCAGATATCAACCAAATGAGAAAGGATTGCCATCTCCTACTCAGGCCGGAGATCATCACTTAACAATCATTTGATGATGGTTGATGAGTCCTCTATCTAACTCCTTAGATATTCATCCAAGCACCAGTCTCTATGATTCAATCAATGAATAAACAACTGTATGATTATCAAGTTGGTCATGGTACATAAACCTTATTGTACAGAGGGACCTTATAGTGCATTCATTCATTCAATATCAGAAAGGGAGTGAAAAACAATCAATAATGTTTATTGATAAATCATTTATTTCAAAAATATTTATTGCAGGAACGGTTCGCCTCGGGCTCACATTGCTAACAATATCATCATCAAGGTCATAGTCGTTGAGGTCAGCTAATACGGGAATACTCTTGTGGGATACGGGTCTCTGGTCAACAGTGGGTGTAGTGATCAACACATCGCTTCCGACATCAGAACAGAAGCGAATCTCTCCAGATCCATAATCAATAATGGCTAACGCGGAAGTGAGGAAGGGTCATCCCAAGATGATTGGGGGATGCTCCATAGGATGGAGGTCTCCATGGGTAATACGACAAAGTCAAGAGTGAAGTTCATGCCATGTACGTAAATGACAACATTCTCTATAATACCCCTCGGCCGCTTTATTGATCCATTAGATGATCATCTTGGTTTTCTTGAGAGGCCCTAAGTGGAGAGACTGTACCAATGAGAAGGATATTATATTAATTGAAGTGTCACCATCAAGGAGAGTGTGATCACATCGATAGTCAGAGATGGTGCATCTCACAAGAGGTGTGACAGTGTTCCCTTTTCTTAATGGGTGGATGGTGAGTGATGGCATAGGAAGTGGCCATGGTCAAATTGTATCTCTCAAATCTGCTCATTTGATTTCTCTTCATGGGTTTAGGAGAAGAGAATTGAGTCATGGCTTGGCGAAGTGGGGCTGCAATGATCTCATGAATAGCTAGCACACTCCATGTTCAGTCAACATTTTTTGAAATTTTGGATCTCCTCCATACAAGGCGGGATATCAGAATCATCATGTACACAAGGATGACTAAGAGCATTCTGTTGATGAATCTCATATACATCATTATAAAATCCATTCATTATTCTCCTAACTTGAATAGACCAGTAAAAACCACAATTAATTCATTAATATCAACTTCTATTATGTTATATGTATTCTGCGTATATTTAACCAAAAAGCTAACCCTAATTTTATTGTATTTAATCACTAACATTTTCATTATTTTCTTATTTAATAAAAATGCCTAAAAATTAGTTTAATTATTATATATATTTATTTTGGCCTTAAGAGAATTTAAAAATACAAAAAAATAACAAGCCCTTAAAATCAGTATTTTTACCTATTAAAAATGCTTCCAAAATTATCTCTTTATACAAATGACCTCCTTTGACTTTTTGTTCAACATGAAACTCGTAGATCTCATCGAGATCTACAGCTTTCATGTTGACTTTTTGTTGATTCAAATCCCTTTTATTTCTTTTTTTTGTTCATTTTCCATATTCTGAATATCTGGTGCAGCCACGTGGCGCCCTATGGGTTGCCAACATGGCCACTCTTCATTGCGCCACCCACCAACTTCCTTGTCGTCTGATCACTCATGGCCGCCCTCATCTCAGCCACACATCTCCACTAACTCCTCAGTCATTGGATCTAACTTCTAGATCTCATCTCATCTGCACCCTTCCACCCCTTTCTAGATCGCACGATCGACTTCCATCCTACGCTCCAACACCCTCCAAGTAGCCCCTCTCCTCCTGACCATAGGATGAAAGCGCTCATCATCCCAATTGTTCACCTCTACCTCGATCACCACCACTCGTTCAAATCATAGAATGTGATCTTAACCATCCCCTCGCACCCTCTTCTTGATTGTTGGATCGCGAGATCCAACAGTCCATGAACCTTCTTCCTCCTCCAAACGCCCCCTTCCAGTCGCATGCGTCACGTGCACACCTAGGATATTTTATAAGAAGGCTAGGATGATTTTCAAAAAATTACAGAAAGACCCCCGCGCATTAGGAAAATTTACAATTTGGACCTCTAGCTTCTCGAAATTACAAATAGGTCCCTCTAGGGATCTATTTGTGATATTTATCATTTTATTTATGCATTTTTATTACATTTATGCCATTGCATTGTTTTGATCATATCTTGAGCATTTTAATTCCAAATCGAACGATTTCAATTTCATTTTAAAGTTTGCTTCATCCTCTATTTAATAGCATACTTAATCTCATGATTTGACACTCAATTGAATTTGATAATTTCTGAGATCCATATTGTCTCCTACTCTTTAATCTAAATGCATTAATTATCCTTATTGCTCAATCTAATGTTGAATAGACTCTTATTCTATTTCTCTTGTATATAATTATTTTTGGGCATATTTATGCATACCTATCTTTTTCCATACTTCTTTGTTTGCATTTCACATTACATCTCAAATTAATTGCGTAAAATCAAATAAAAATGGCATAAATCATATCAATTGTCTCTGCATCTTGTTGTTTGCATCTGCATATCATTTTGTGTACATATTATGTTTGCATATGAAGACCTATATTTTAGAATTTAATCATTTAATATTTAATCAATAATGTTTCTGATGAATATATTAGGAGGATTATGTCCCAGTGTTCAACCTTGGTAGACCTACTAAGTAAAAATATTCCACAACATTCAAAGATTGTGATTTTTGATGAATCGAAATCTATCTTCTATACTACAATAATACAACATTATTAAAGAGTCATTTTTTACGTTCAGTAAATGGCGTTGTTGTCGGGACTCGGCTCATCCTATTCGTTTATTGAATTTTATGGCATTATTTGTTTATGTGATTATTTTAAAAATCTTAAGTCTTCACATTTTGTCTATTTTTGCATCATTTCTGATTTAATTTCTTGATATTTTTCCTGACATTTCCCTTTGTGGCAGGGCATGTGAAGATGGAGGACACTCGATCGATATGGAGGCATGGAGTTGGGAGCTCTCGCTGAGAGGAGCCATAGAGGAAATTCAGGTCCATTCAAGGACTAGAATCCTCATTTTGTTCATGCATTTAGTAAAAAAATGTCACCGCTACATTTCAGTGGTCCTTGTTTGAGGGCTCGCGTGTGTAAAAAAAAGAGCAAAGATCACTCGATAATCTATCCCCCCTCCCCGCACATCATTCCATAAATCAACACCCCCACACCCAATCTCTGTAGATCCACCCCTCCCCCCCCCCCCCCCTCTAACCCTAAATGAGCTCCGGTTCCCCAGCGTGAGTCGCACATCTCGATACTTAGGTTACTCTACAACCTAAGTAAAGGGGGAACCCTATGTAGTAACTGATCACTAACCTAGGGTCTCCTCATCCTCATTTCATATCCAATACTTAGGCTATTGGCAGCCTAAGTATAGGGGGACCCGAGTCATTCTTCCCTCTTATACTTAGGATAGTTTGACCTAAGTATAGGGGATCCTCTAAGTTAGTTCCACTATATCACCTTGTATTTGACTTGATCCATGGCTTTATATCACTTTTTGCTATGAGGACAGAGCAAAAGTAAAGTATACGGGGGTATACCACATATATTGTATATACTTTAGTCATAGCTCATGTTTTAAAATTTTTTGAAACTTTTCTAGGCTACGATTTTAGTATTATTGTGAACTATTTTTTGTAAAATTGCTATAAAAAAACTTTTTCAAAATTGAGGGACTAACTGCTTTGTATATTGAATTAATCTTATTAAAAATTCAATAAAAATTTGAAAATTTCAAATCTTTTCTTGAGCAATTATTCTGACTACTAAGATTAGAAATGAATAGCCATTTCTCAGTGAGGGAACTATGTTCTCCCTTCTTAGAGTGGGTGGTTAAAAGATGACCGAATTACACCAACTTGAAGTAATACAAGTAGTCGTCTAACAGACCATACTTACACCCATACTTGCTGGAAATTGATGCAACTATTTATATGAGCTTGGGCAAGTCATTATTTCTCTTGAGATTAAAAAAATCTCATAAAAATTGTAAAATCAAAAAATTTCAAAAAAAATCACTAACTCTGGAGTTGGAGTATTCCTGACACTTTCATTATCACTCAAGGCTTATGGAATTGAGGAAACTTGGCTTCTGAGATCTTAAGAGTCTTAGTTAACATGCCTTAGTCATTAGGGTTTTAATCTTAATAATCCACACTTCCCTAGTTTGAATGATGTGAGTGATATATTGAGCGTTTAATCTATACCTCCTAAGAATATGATCAGCACAACACTTTCACAACATGATTGATGAGAGGATTTGATTTATCACTTGAGGACTAGGACTAGATATTTGAGTTTAGACTCGATTTAATGATGCTCGAGGATGGGATAAAGTCAACGAAGGCTTCAAGAAATCTGAGTGTGACCAAACTCTAGCCAGTATGTGAACAAATTTGCATGCTATCGTTTGATATTGACATATGTGCCAGGGTATGATGAAACCTAAATAAATTGTTGATCAGTGTGTGCCAACTTTTGGTAAAAGCAATGGAGCTAGCAAAAAATCAATGAAATGAAATTTGAGAGAAGTTCTCTCATACAAAGAAAAGCTCTATCATTACAAACGCAAATTCAAAAGAGCTTCCACCAAAATTGAGCGCCCCCAAAACATTTCAAAGTGTCCACTTGGACTAAAGCTATTAGGACCAAGGAGTCGGGCTTGCACCAAAAAAGGGGTCTACATCATATAGTGATACAAGTCTGGGTGTCGAAGGTATCTTGGATACTCAAAATAGACACACCCTAGTGTACTCCCGGGAAAACAAGTCCAGACGACTCTGAATTCTCTTGACGGATACATTAATCAACAAACCAAAAATATACATGTGGTGAGTAATAAGGCACTCGAGAGGCCCCTTATTCCAATGTGAGGGAGAGAAGAAAATGCGCAATCCTATGCCCTCCATCATCTTGTCATCCATCTACACTTTCAAGTCTGACAAACTAATGAGACGGTGGCTAGAAGCAAGAATTGACTTATTCCCTAGGGCTAAGGATTAGGTCTAGAGGAGAGTCTCCTGGACTGAAACCATGGGTGACATCTCGACTATCATGAAATGTAGTATACATTAAAAGTCATATCCTTATATTTATATACAAACAAAGAGTCCGAAAAATAGAGAAGTTGGATTCCTTTTGATTAAAGCATGGTTGAGCTCAGAAATTTAAGATCACTTAAATTGAGGGTCTTCAATGAATCGAGCCTTGAAAATTCAAATGCACTATCAGGAATTAATCCAGCTCCTTCATTCCTTAGATGCTTGAGGATGAGCATAGTTTAAGTATAGGGGTATTATGAATCTCAGATACATCATTATAAAATCCATTCACTATTCTCCTAACTTTAGTAACTCAATAAAAACCACAATTTATTCATTAATATTAACTTTTATTATGTTGTATATATTTTTTGTATATTTAACCTAAAAGCTAACCCTAATTTCACTTTATTTAATCGCTAACATTTTCTTTATTTTCTTATTTATTAAAAACCCCTGAAATTAGATTAATTATTGTATATATTTATTTTATCCTTTCGAAGAATTAAAAATACAAAAAATAACAAGCCCTTAAAATCAGTATTTTTACCTATTTAAAATGCTTCCAAAATTATCTCTTTGTACAAATGACCTCCTATGACTTTTTGTTCAACATAAAATTTGTAGAATTCATCGAGATATACAACTTTCATGTTTTGACATTTTGTTGATTCAACTCCCTTTTATTTCTTTTTTATTTTTCTTTTATTTTCCATATTCTGAATAATCTGGTACAGCCACGTGGCGCCCTCTAGGTCGCCTACGTGACTGCTCTTCATTTCTGCACTCGCCAAGTTCCTTGCCATCTGATTACTCCTAGCCGCCCTCATCTCAGCCACACATCCCAGCTAACTCCTCAACCATTGGATCTAACTTCCAGATCTCATCTCATTCACACCCTTCAACCCCTTCTAGACAACACGATTGAGTTCCATCCTGTGCTCCAACACCGTCCACATAGAGCCTCTCCTCCTGACCATAGAATAAAAGCCATGATCATCCCAACGGTTCACCTCAACCGCAATTGTCACCACTCAGTCAGATTGTATGATGTGATCTTCACAGCCACCTCGCGCCCTCTTCTTGACCGTTGGATCGCGAGATCCAATGGTCCACAAACTTCTTCCTCCTCCAAAATCCTTCTTCCCATCCGATACGACATCTCCATTCCCTTCCACTTCTAGTTGCCTCTCCTCATCACCTTTTCGTTCCTAACAGTTCTCCCGTGTAGCTCCAGGCTCAGCCATCTTCACGCAACCCACACACAATGTCGTCATCACTCCACACATTCACACCGCCCGTTCTCCACCTTTTATAAATGGCCTCCTCCACCTACAAATAGCCACCCTCCACCCATCTTCACCCTTGTCCACCATTCTACGGAGGTCTCTCCAAGTCCTCTTCCCCTCTTTGTGAAAGGGGGAGGTAGAATTGAGGTCGATATGGAGCTTTTTTCCAGGTGTTGACCCACAACGGTTCTGCCATGCTATGGCTATCCTTGGCACCAATGAGCACCGAGGCATGGTCATCCTCATCGTGTAATGTCCGGAGGCTTCCACTAAGACTCATCCCAGACCGCATCCTCTGTCAATTCCTTCATCTCTGACCAGGTAAAACTCTCCATCTCTTTTCTCTGATTTCTTCTATTTTTCCCTATGCACACACTGATCTTCTCAATCACCAATCATCCGAATACCTTCATCACCCGTTTCCGACCTTCGCCAGATGCTTCACTCACCACCTCCAACTCCTCATCCCTCTGACCACATCGACTCATCTTCTCTGCATTCATGGTGGAGCACTTGTCGGGCCTCCACCTTCTCTGTTACGCACATACCTTCAGCTTTATTACAACCCTCATGCACCACTTGCTTCGACTGTAACTAACGTTTACAGGTGACACTCTAGTCAATGATCGGGATAACCATTTAGCTCCGTTCACGAACACATCCACTGGCCACACTTCACAGTCTCATAACTTGACCTTCCCACAGCTTGTTAGAGCTTCTATGACCATCAAGGTCACCTCGCATAAGTGACCCCACCTTCAACTGGAAATCTAGGCCCAGGCAGAGCTCGTAGGAGATTATCGGAGTACAGCCTCCTCCAGTGAAAGTGGTGGGACAAAGAGATACAGCTACCGTCTGATCATGTGGATCGGACGGTCCAGAAGATTGACATGCCTTGTCCAAGAAGCGCTTGGCTAGGCGAAGGTGAACCTGTTTCCAAAGCACGTGGCCATGACACATGACCTCCATTCCAGATGACGCCCGAGCCACAGCCTGAACTGGCATCGAGCCTTGACCTCTTCCAAACCAAGCCTACGCACGTGTAACATGCGTGTAGGTTGCGTAATTTGTAGATCGCCATCGTCGGCTTCATCATATTGCATACAGATCCTCCAGGCACCTTCCTCGCGTGCGCTCCTGGGATATTTTATAGAAAGGCCTAGCTAATTTTCAAAAAATTACAGAAAGGCCCTCGCGCATAAGGGAAATCTACAATTGGGCCCCTCTAGCTTCTTGAAATTACAAATAATCCCTCCAGGGACCTATTTGTGATATTTATCATTTTATTTTCATGCATTTTTATTATATTTATGCCCTTTAATATTTTGATCATATCTTGAGCGTTTTAATTCCAAATCAAATGATTTCAGTTTATTTTGAAGCTTGCTTCATCCTCTATATAAAAGCATACTTAATTTCATGATTTGATACTTAATTGAATTTAGTAATTTCTGAGATCCATATTGTCTCCTGCTCTTTAATCTAAATTCCATAAATTATCCTTATTGCGTAATCTAATGTTGAAATCGACCCTTATTCTATTTCTCTTGTATATAATTATTTTGGGGCATATTTATGCATACATATATATTTGCATACTTCTTTGTTTGAATTTCACATTGCATCTCATATTAATTGTATAAAATCAAATAAAAAATACATGCATCATATCGATTGTCCCTCATCATGTTGTTTGCATCTGCATATCGTTTTGTGTACATATTGTGTCTGCATATGAAGGCCTAGATTTTAGAATTTAACCGCTCAATATTTAATCAATAATTTTTTTGATGAATAGACTAGGAGGCTCGTGCCCCTCTATTCGACTTTGGTAGACTAACCAAGTAAAAATATTCCACAAAATTCAAAGATTGTAGTTTTTAGCATATCGAAATCTGTCTCTTGTGGTACAATAATACGACATTATTAAAGAGGTATTTTTTACGTTCATCACATGTACAGTGTCATCCTTAGGGTCACAGATGGGAACTGGTGTGTGTGTGTGTGTGTCTGTCTTAGTATTGGATCTGGCATGGGTGCCCTCTCCTCACAAAATCACTCAACTGAATGTCTCTCGAATTCTTTTTGTGTTTTTAAAATTTTCTCATTTTTCTATATGGTGATTACAAGATCTCTTGGGTGTCCTCAAATGAATCCATAAATCCAGAAGGTGAATCGTCAATGTGGCTCTCATTTACGCTGGTGAGGTCATCAATCCTTTAATTCATTTAATCCACTATACGAGTCATGTTTTCATGAGCGGTCTTTATGAGCGGTGACTCAAAAATTCCAGTATCGGGTGAGTGGAATGAGGGTGGTGGGTTTAGGCAAAAATCACAATCTGGAGCAAGTATTTCTTGAAAATGGATTACCGAAATGTGGGGGCGGTTGAGGTGGGTCAAACTCAAAATCTGATGCCTGAAATAATGGATTCGGTGGATATGTACAAAAAGAAAGATCAGGAGCAAAGTCCTCCTGATAAAATGGAGGTGGATTAGCTGGAGGGTACAAGGGATCCGCAAAGTGCGGATAAATCGCTCCAGTCGACCATCTCCAAAACAAAAGAATGGGATTGGGAGAGCACGAAGGTCAAATCAGGATATGTGAGAGAAAAAGGAGCAAATTTGTAGAGAAGATCAATTACGCATAAACACAAACAAATATACACAAATCAAACCCCTCAATTCACCTACTCAACACAATGATGATAGTGAAAGTTCGGTCTCATTATCTTTTCCAAATTTAGATTTAGATGAGCAATACAAAGTTGTACAATCACGTAGGTAGGCCCGAGATTTGGGCATTGTCCTAAGTTTGTACGTATGAATAAAATGCACAAACAATGAGGGGGTTACTCTCCCCAAGACAAATATTTTTCTTTTAATTTTAGGGTCGAGTAATCTTAGCAGCCCCAATTTTATTTCGTATCACTTTTTTGTACTTGTAATAAGAATGCACGAACCTAACAAGGAGTTAATTCTTTTTAGATCATATGTGGTCAAAATCAGATGGAGAGAGCGGAAAAGCAATGCAAGTAAAAACAATGATGAATGTTAAGTATAAATGCTCATCTTGCCTCCATCTCTCTTCATGCAAGGATGCTAAGAAGAATTGAAACCTATCTATATGCAAATGTAATCTGATGAAATCACCTTAGAATAGTACTTGCTATTAGGGTGAAGCACCATATGCTAACTACTCAGACAAGAGATCAAGGTCTGGTCTTTAAAGCCACTCGGTGCCCGCCACAACGGGTCCTGCAAGACTTGTATGAGACCTCTCTTGCCATGTGGTCTCAAGTCCAAATAATAAGCAATTATGATTTGACTAAGTCCAAAGGTGAATATATAAGTATAGGCAAATATATTAGGGCTTTGGACCTTAATCTATCGAGCAAGAAAATATTAAGCTAGGGCTCAATCACACAAAATAAAGGAAAATAAAATCGTGAAACAAATAAAAAGAAAAGCGAGAAAAACATGACAAAACCGACGAGGCCCCCAAGAAAATGATTCCTCGGGCACTAGAGCTTGTGAAGTAAGAAGCGTCCTGGAGAGTCCAAGTTATTACAAATAATGTCTCTCTCTCACTCACTTTAAATTACAATAAAATAAACTACAAGACAAGTTGTCTTGTCCTCAAACTCCTCCTTGTCCTCTTCGGTTGCTAGGTCAGAAAGCTGAGCTGTCTTCACGTGGGTGCTTTGGTGCTCCTAGGAGAGCCTCCCTCGATCTGTGTTCCTTGCAACAAAGTCAAACAAAAGGGTGGTAAGATAGCTCACAAAAGAATATCAAATACATTGGAAAAGAAATAAAGTGAAAATAAAGACAAGAAGACACAAACAAAGAAAGCCAATCTATGTGGAATAGCTCCCCGGTAATGACGCCATTTGTTGAAGAGGTTTTTGCGAGATTCTAAAATATCCTTATTAATAAAAGCAAAGATAGAATGTCGTTGAGGCAACTGCTCACCTAACCTCATTCAGACAACAATAAACCCATAATATATGTAAAGCAATGAAAAGCAAATTGTGTAGAGTTAAAATTTATTATAACTCTACAAATGTGTGTATATGTGTAAGTATGTGTAGAGTGTCGAATACAGTGAGTAAACAGTAGATTGTGTAATAAATGCACAAAATTGGGTGTACCTCTTATCTATTTGTTTTTGTGTGGGTTTTAATTTTAGATTTTTTATGGATTTTAATTTCTATATTTTGTAGTTTTATAACTTTATTTTCTTTTTTATTTTCTAATTTTTAATTTCTTTTTTTAAATATATAATATATCAATATATAAGGATATATATACAATATAAGGTAATAAAATTATAAATACAAATTAAAATAACCAAAAAGTGAAAAATAAATTGTTTTGCATTTTAAATAATTTTTTAACTATTTTTGTGATTTTTAGTTAATTTTCCTATTTTTATAAATTTTTAAAGTAAAAAACATTCCAAAATCGGGATTAAATATATAGGCCAAATTATTTTGAAATTAAAAATAGAAAATAGAGTTAAAATTTTCCAAAAATATTTTAAATAAATATATATAATAGAAAGAAATTATGGAATAGAAAATGATATTTTTGGATTTTTTAGAATTTTTTAGATTTTTATAAAGGATTTTGGAGCTTTTTAATTTTCATGTATTTTCTTTTTCTATTTTAGTAGTCTGGTCTAAAGGCTTAAAATACTAAAATAAACTAGATATAATTTTGGGGGAATTTTACAAAACTTTTTTATATTTTTTGGTATGTCTTAATTGAAATAAGGTCTTTTTATGCTCTTTTCGATTTTTATAAAATAGGAACAAGTCCTAAATTACAAATCTAAAAATGTGGCATGAAAGTATGTGCTGGCAGGATCTTAACCTATTTTTTGAGAATTTTTGGAGCACGGACAATATTTTTAATAATTAGAAAACATGCAAGAAAATTAACATCCTAAAAAGGCATTTTGCAAATAAAAAAAGTTCGGGGCTCAGTTGCAAATTGCCCAAAAATATGGAACTAATAATTATTTCTTCAGGAGTAAACGGAAACCCAAATACCTATGAGGGTATCCTTGCAAAATGGTCACCTCACGTGGGATGGCACGTAAGGTGACCTAGCATGGACCCAAGAGCAAATAACAAAAAAGACAGGGGGTTCCTTACAATTTTTGCAAAATGTTTAAATGGAAAATGAAAGCATATGTATTGAACAATAAATTTAAAATGAGGGGACAAAGAATGCAAAATACCCCTCGACGTGTGCGTGATGGACGATGGAGATGCTTTCACTTAACGCATGGCGAGCTGTGGGCGCGTGATGATGTTTCGCCTTGGATGGTATTGATTAGATCTCATGGCTGAGATCAACGGTAGAGGTGTGGATGATCCAACGATTCATGTATACCTGGGCGAAAGGGGATGATCGGACGGTGATGGAGGAGCCTCGAAGAACAGGGAAGAACTCGTGTGTCTCTAAGCTTTGATCAGACGTGGCGGAAGCCTCTGACCTCCTCTCTTGTTGCAATGTGTCCCAAAAGGTTCCGAGAGACATCCACTATCATCTGGAATGCTCAAAAAGCTTTAGGATGGCAGGAGTGATCCCAAGAGGTAGAGGAGAAAGAGAGCTCCAAACACCTCTGACGAGCTCCAAAATTACCTCCAGATGGTTATTGGCTTCAGAGACCTGCACAGGAAGAATGAGGGTTGAGGGCAAACTGCCTCGACCCGTTAGAGGGTGGAAATGAGGTGAAATGCTGTGTAGCGGTGGCTACTCTGGTAAGGAGATGAGGAGGAGCATCAGGATCCTGCTTCAAGAAGGAGTAGGTTGAAGGGAATGTGATGGGGCATAGGGAATCGACAGGGGAAGCGAGGCGAGGTGGTTGGCCGTTGGAAAACAAGGCGATGTATAGTGGAGGGCTCGTCGGAGCGGAGCTCTAGCGGACTACGTATCATGGAATATATGCTAAAACACTCAATGAAAATCTAATCTAAAGGCATTAAATGAAAGATGAGCCTAAAACTAATCTAAAAATGAAGGAAATTACCTCGAGCGACGTAGGTTCGCGAGATGGCTACCTCATGTCGGCGAGCGATGAAGATGGTGGAGATCAGACTCTACTCCGCCTCCTACATCATCCTAAGTGAAGGGCGAGCTCCCTGTCATGAAGTCCTAGCCTCCATGTGCAAAAGGAGGGGAAGAAATGGAGTAGAAGAGATTCAAAAAATGGAAGAACGAGTGGAGCTAGGTTGTGTACAGGTGACTGGAAGGGGGTGAAGATTGAGGTGCAATGGGTGAGGCAGAGGGTCAATCCTTGAGGAATCAATCGCGCAAGATAGATCGATGATCGAGGAGAAAGATTGGTGAAGAAACCTTTCCCAATCGATGCTTGCATCGATGGGAGAAAAAGGGTGAAAATGGGGTCAAAGCTAGGTTTGACAGACCTAGCCCTAGGGAAGGACTGTTATCGAGGTCAACTATAGACTCGATCTGGTTGGTTCACGTGGACCAACAAAGAAAAACCTTACCCAGAAATTATTATAAAATCATTAGTAAATAATAAAGGATTTTATTAAATTAAATTTATACAATAAAAGTTGTTTGTTATTTCTGCAGTATTTTAGTATTACTTTTATTTATTTATATAGACTTATTTATTATAAGTTACTTTTTTGGTGTATTTTATAGGCATATCATCTATGTTTTGCATATTTTATTTTTATTTTTTTATTTTTGATTTTATTTTTTTTCTTTTCTTAATTTATATATTTATAAGTTATTTTTATATACACAAATATTATTTTATTATATTTTTGTGATATATTATGTACAATTAAATAAATAGGGTACTAAATATATATGTATAAGTATATGTATTTCATTTATGTATTTTTGTATACTATTTTTTATGTCTACTTATGGTTTCCTTCTATTATAAATATCTACATATACTATAAATAATATTTACAAAACTATAAAAATATAAAATTATAAAAACAATAAAGAATAAATAAAATAAAGATTTTATTATGGTATACTATAAAATAGTGGTCCAAAATCTAACTTTCACACCTTAACTTCAAATTAAGTGAAACCTCTTCATTAAATAACTTATTAAATGTTATATACAAATAAATGTGATTTTGATGCACTTTGAGTATTTATTGAGGAGATATGGGTACGGGAAGTTTGGGCTTTGGATTTTATTTTGAGTATAAAAAGTACATTGTATGTTATTTTTGTGTAAACTCAATTTTGTATTTTTCTATATATTAGTATCTACAACTTTAATATACAAGGTTTCTTTATTTTAGGTATAAAAGATAGAAAATAAAATAGATCCCAAATAGGGCTTATTGATGAATAAATGAATGTGATTTTTATTGTATATTTGGCCCTTATCTCCCCCTACTTTATTCCTTCTCAACCCAGCCATCAAGATGCCTAGGTCTTGGGGTTTAGGGTCATAAAATACCTTTGGCAATTTATCCCTTTTTTTCTTTTCTTTATTCTATAATTTTAGCATTAAAAACTATATGTTATATACAATAAATGGAATAAATAATGAATGTTGATTTGTACAGAATAATGCTATTTACATGCATTAGCTAGGGTTTTTAAGATAAAATGATAGAATAAAGGTGAGGAAATGGAGATTCATCTGGTACTCTGATGCAAACCGATGAGATAGGCACACCCGTGAGGGCGTGGCCTAAGCTCAATATGTTAGACGAAATCAGATGCTCCACACAAGGCAGGAACATCTTTGTCGACAAGGACCTACTCGATTTCGTATGATAGAAGCACCAATACTTTGCCAACCCAGGTGATAATAAAGGCTACCATATATCGGGTTTTGGGCTCTAATCCTTCAGGGTCGAACCTCACTTGGTCTGGAGGTTACATGGAAACGATAAGGGCTTTATGAACCCAAAACAATGATGTCCATTACGATCTTTATTAAGGTCAAATTGTTATTAGCAGTTCCCTAGTTTTAATTTTTGGGTTTTCAAATTTTTGAGTATTTTTCAGAGTGATCTGCCTAACGTTTTTTTTAGAATTTTCCTTAATCCTAATATTGAGACGACAGAAAAGCAATGCAAGTGGATATGATGGTGGAAATCGTGCTCTAATATCAAATGATGCATGCAAAGTAAGAAGACTTACAGTGCTTCCCAGCTCTCTCCGTGCGGGATGCAAAACAGAATGTGTAAACCTATACTATATGCATGGTATGTGATGAATCCGTGATTCATCATCTCAATATATTAATCTTAGCAAAACCCCTGAGTAAAATATCAAATAAATGTTCATAAAATCAATAAATTAATAAAATAACTCTTGCAAATAAAATACACTAATTATTGGATATTATATTGTACAAAATAAATTAATAATAAAAATCCGCAAAATAAAGGAGTTTTTTACCTATAAATAGCCTAAAACTTCATGTATTTTTAATAAATTTATTTCAACTCTTTTTTGGCTAATTCTTTCTCTGACTTGTTCATAAAAATGAATATAAATATACAAAAATACAAAATAAATTTCATCTCAAATAAATACTCCTAGATCCCAAAGATAAAAAACAGTAAAGTCCAAGTTCCTGGCCAAATTCCCGCTCTGTATAGACTCCAAATTCACCAAACTCACTTTTAAAGTTCAAGTTAGAAATATCTATCCAATGAAAGTGATTTCATTGAAATCGGAGCTCATTTGTAAAATTTAGGTTTTGGGACGTAGGTGTACATTGTATATATTGTACATATTTTTTGTTTTCTCATTTTTTATTTTACTTTTCTTGATTAGTAAAAATCCAAAAAATCATTTTTGTGTTTTGTTTTATTTCTAGTATTTTATTTTATTTTTATTTTGTAAATATCTTTTATTAAAAATATAAATTAATAAAATCAAAAAAGTAAAAAAATGTACATAGTGTTTTTTTATGAACCTACTTTTGTAAATCTTCCGTTGCATTTTCTTCTTTATTTTCTTCTTTCTTTCTAAGTAGCCTACTTTTATTTTCTTTTATCTAATTCATATGCTCTACACTAACTTCTCTTCTTTCATCAACAACCATTCAACTCCATTATTCATCTAACTTCCCATTCAACTCCACCACTAATTTAACCTTCCATTCCACTCCACTTCCATTCTAACCTCCATTTTTCCATATCTTTTTATACATCCCACCCTCATCATTTGCACTTGATCCATCTTTATGTGAGGAGAGCCTAGTTCTCAGAGTTGAATCAGTGACAGCGACACAACCATGGTCGAGCGATGACAGCCCTCTCTCCGGTGAGATCTGTAGGCTTCTTGGCAACATCACAGCCGCATCAGCGCGCTGCCCGAGCTCATCGCTCGCCGGTGATTCGAGAGAAGACCGTGCTTCTCGTGTGCACACCATAGGCAACCTCTTCCATTGTATGTATTTTTCCTCTCATTTTGTCATCGTTGTTATTTTTAAATTTTTTTCACACCATCACCATTACATCTTCATTTGTCTACTCCACCACATCATCACTTCCATTATTTTCATCACCACCTTCACTACCATATTTTTATCTTTTGTAATCCATGTTTAAGAAAATAAAAAAAATTAAAAATATAAAAAACAATTGATAGCAAAAAAAACTCAAAAAAAATAGGGAGGGAGCAGCAGTGCCCCCCCCCCCCCCGTTGTCTTCCACGACCGGTGGCGTAGCCCGCCAGCCGCACGGCCTCCGCCGCCCTGCCATTCAGGCATCATCCTCTAGCGCGGCCAGCCCTCTAGTCGCACCTCCGCCAGGCTCTCTCCAGCCCTTAGCCATCGCAGTGGCCCTCAGCCGCGCACCACCTGCCTTGCCACCATCGCCAAGAAGCGCGCCACCGGTAGCGCTCCTTCGCCAGTCAGTCGCCCGTCGGCCGTTGTAGCCTCCTCTTCCTCCGCGCGACCACACGCGGCGGTACCGCCCCTCCCAACTGTATGTGCTCTCAATCAACGAAGAAGAACGTCGTTTTCTATTTTCTATTATTTTATGTAAAAACTGTAAGTTTCATCCTGCTTGTTTCTGTAATTCCAAAAGATTCCATGTACATATTTTGTTTGTAATTTTTAATTTCTAAAATTGCATAGATAACCCTATATTCATACATTAATTTCAACATCTATTTTGCATTGTTTATTAATGAAAAATGTCGTGGTATTGAGCAACTAATTGTCTATCATTTGAATATTTATTTGGCCTTTTGTGAATATTGGGTAATTAACTAAAATTATTTTACTGAAAAATTGCATATTTTACCCAATTTAAGCTCCTAAATTCATATGTCACTCATGGTTACTCCAAAAATTCTACAAAAACCAGAAGTGATGCTTCGTAATGTGATTTAACTTGTATCGAAATTTCATATAAATTAAAGTTTTATTGTGCCTTGAATAAATTATAGAGTAATTTTAGTAATTGATTTTTAGTTAATTCTACAGACATCTTTTTTGGGAAATTTCAACTCTCCTGGATTGTTTATAGAAATACCTTTTTGTGAAAATTCACACTTTGGCCAATTTGATAATGTGGATATATTAGGAATTAATTACTCACTGACACTCTATTTCCATTGAAAAATCCATATAAAAATTATATTTTTTCAGAAAATTCCAAAAAAATATTATATCTCCTTCCATCATGTTTTTATTCCAGTAAAATTTTCATAATCTTTGGATTCTGTTTGTATGCAAAATTGCGTAAAAACCAATAAAAAGTGTCATTTTTCCTTGTTTCATGTCAATCCATAAAATTCCAAAAACAAATGTGTTTTACATTCATCATTGGATTAAGTTTATATGAAAAATATAATTTTACTAAATTGGACTTATTTTCTATTAAAATTAATTTGGCTGATTTGTGTGCTTTCTTATTAGTTTGATCACCCTGTATATAGCATTCCAGTTATTTTTGTGTAAAAATTATAAAAATATCTGCATTGGAAACCTATATCTAAATTTTTTGAATTGACCTGAAGTTGTTCCTTTGCCCCCCTGTGTTCGACCCCGGACTTGCCCGGGATATAAATTAAATTCGAGACACTCTTCACGGAGATTTTTTTATCGATTTTGACTGATTCACTAAGTACACATACTACAATGAGTACAGATTACATACGTGCTTAGCGGTTCGATCAGATGACGCCGGTGATGAATCCATGCTTCATCATCTCAATATATTAATCTTAGCAAAATCGCTGAGTAAAATCTCAAATAAATTTTCATAAAATCAATAAATTAATAAAATAACTCTTGTAAATAAAATACACTAATTATTGTATATTATATTATACAAAATAAATAAAAAATAAAAAGCCGCAAAATAAAGGAGTTTTTCACCTATATATAGCCTAAAATTTCGTGTGTTTTTAATAAATTTATTTCAACTCCTTTTTGGCTAATTCTTTCTCTGACATGTTCCTAAAAATGTATATAAAAATACAAAAATACAAAATAAATTTCTTCTCAAATAAATACTCCTAGATCCCAAAGATAAAAAGCCGTAAAATCCAACTTCCCAGCCAAATTCTCGCTCTGTATAAACTCCAAATTCACCAAACTCACTTTTAGAGTTTAAGTTATAAAATTATCTATCTAATGAAAGTGGTTTCATTAAAATCGGAGCTCGTTTGAAAAATTTGGGTTTTGGAACCTAGATGTACATTGTATATAGTGTACATATTTTTTGTTTTCTCATTTTTTATTTTACTTTTCTTGATTAGTAAAAATCCAAAAAATTATTTCTGTGTTTTGTTTTATTTCAAGTATTTTATGTTATTTTTATTTTGTAAATATCTTTTATTGAAAATCTAAAAAAAATAAAATCAGAAAAGTAAAAAAATGTACATAGTGTTTTTTATGAACCTACTTTTGTAAATCTTCCATTGCATTTTCTTCTGTATTTTATTCTCTCTATTTAAGTAGCCTAATTTTATTTTCTTTTATTTAATTTATATTCTCTACACTAGCTTCTCTTCTTTCATCAACAACCATTCAACTCCATTATTCATCTAACTTCCCATTCAACTCCACCACTAATTTAACCTCCCATTCCACTCCACCTCCATTCTAACCTCCATTTTTCCATCCCTTTCATACATCCCATCCTCCTCATTTTGCAATTGATCCATCTTTATATGAGGAGAGCCTAGTTCCCAGAGTTGAATCGGTAACAGCGACGCAACCACGGTCGAGAGACGACAACCCTCTCTCCGGTGAGATCCGTTGTCTTCTTGGTCAACATTGCAGCCGCACCCGCGTGCTTCTGGAACTCATCGCTCGCCGGTTATTCGAGCGACAACAGTGCTTCTCGGGAGCAAACACCATAGGTGACCACTTTCATCGTATGCCCTAAAGAATATTCAAGTAAAATGCCTCCAAAGAAGAAAGAAAAAGAAGAACACCCCGAGTACCCGATGAGAATGGTACTAGCCAGATTAGTTGTACCTGAGCAGCAACAAGCACTACTCAGAACTCAGTTAGGACAACTCAATGTTGGGATCGAACCACCAATGGATGCAGCGTATAACCCCAGACAATACAAAATTCGGAACTACTTGAGTCTGACCAAACCCATAGTTGATTTTGAGTTAAAGCTGCAATTTCTGAACCTGCTGCCACACTTTGATGGGAATGCTTCTGAGGAATCATATGCATTCGTAAGGGACATCGATCTCGTTTGCGCTAACCTTAGACATCCTAATGTTAGCCAGGATTATATTAGGCTCGCAGCCCTTCCATTTGCCTTCGGTGGCAAAGCCGACTACCGGGTGAAAATCTTGGAGTTACCATCACCACTTATGCCTAGTTCAAGTACCTACTTTTGAAGAAGTTCTACCCCTGAGTAGCACTAACATGATGAGGACGTGCATTACTAGTTTTTCCCAATTACCCCATGAAGCCTTCTATGATGCATGGGAAAGATTCAAGGACATCATGCAGAAGTGTCCCTATCATGGATTAGATGAAAACATCTTGGTCCAGTCATTCTTCACTGGTCTTAACCCTAAGATGTAGGGTTTAGTGAGCACAACCTCTGGTTTAGTGAGTGCTGCCTGTGGAGGCAGCTATACATCACGAGGATCGGATACCATCGGGAAGGTATTCGAGCAAATGGTTGAAACCAGCCGCTCACAGATGGCCAGCAGGGCCTATACATCATCCCCCAGTTCACTCTCATCTAGAGGGGGATAGTCAGTTGTAGTCGATCTCTCTCAGGACGTGATCCCTAGCATGGGACTCCTTGCGAACAAGCTTACTGTAATCGAGAGGATTGACAATAAGATTAATGAAATGGACCGGAGTGTCTCCAAAATTCCAAAACAAATGGAGGAGTTGACTGATAGGGTATCTAAGATAAAGACACCTACCGTGACTGCACCGTCTACCCCCGTATACCGAGTTCACCATATGTATGAGCAGTTGGTGTCAGGGCAACCCCAACTGTGGGAGCAGGACCAGTCCTACACCTACTCTTTCCAGCAGTCGCCTCCATTAGCAGAGAAAGTTCAGGAGGAGCCTCCATTAGTTTGGGAGGATAATGGAGTATGGTATACTTAGGACCCTGCCAGGCAGGGAAGTACGAGGGACTGACAGACCTACGAGCGTCCCCCGACCTTTCACAACATCACATTCACCTCCACACCACCTCCTTCACAGCAGAGCCCTATATTCCAGCCACCCCAATAGCAGCGGTAGTAGTACCAGCAATGTGACCGATAGGGTCATTACCAGGTGGGCTAGTAGGGCCCGTAACTTCAGCAGGAACCCCAGCAGCGGCACTAGCAGCAGAGGTAGTACCCTGGCCAGCAGGGTTAGTCTTCCCGTTCTTCTTCCTAGTCTTATCCCCTTCCTTCTCGTCTGGTCCCATGGACATTCAACATTAAATACTCATCGAAATTCATGATTTACAGGTGGATGTCAACCACCTATCCAGATGGAGAGACAAGCTGACTGCACTCACTACCTCCTTTCCAGCCCAAGTTCAGGCTAACCCCAATAGCCTGAACAGATCTAGTTCTCAGCAGCACTTTGGTCAGGTATACTATTCAGCATCTCTTAGACATGAATATGAGATTCTTTTGTGTGACAAGGGTAATCACATGTCACCCAGGAGCGGAAGGATCGTGATCGTACCTGACGGGGCGAGGGACATGAGAAGGGGCATCTCTGGAGCTCTACCTGAGGAGTCTTTAGAGGACGAGGAGAGGCAACATTCCGGAGCCTTACCAGCACCTTTTGAGGATTTCTACTCAGGGAGCTGAGAGGAGAAGGAGAGCACAGATGCAGCATCAGCAACATGGATATACTTCCGAGTCTACGGAGGACCTTGCTCCTTCAGTTGTGGCGGATACCACTTCATCTTCTATTCCACAACCTATAGTACATAGTTTTGATTTTGATTCCATGTTGCATCAATAAGATTCTTGTATAAAGAACTTTGTTTCCATTAATGCCAAGAACGATGTTTCATTTCATGATTGAGATTCTTCATCTTCTGTTTCCCTAGCTTCAATCCCTTTCCCATGTGCTCTTACGGCAGGAAAGCACATCAAAAAGATTCAGAAAGATGACCCCAATATGGCACGGTTTTGTCAAGAAAATGTCACTGTAAAGGTGTCATTTGATGATTATGTGGCTAACCATCCTGCATTCCAAAAATACCATAAGGTGAGATGCACATCTACTAGGGTTAGCAGGAAAAAAGCGAACCAATATGTGAAGTTACACATCCTATCAATAGCCACAACATATTGTCTCAAGAATCAGATATTGCCAAGGAAAAAGAGAGACATGGTTGCTCACTATGTAGAGAGTCGTATTGATGACATTGCATTTGCACGTACACTCTTGGATAACGGTTCTTCCATCAACTTACTTCCCTTAGCCTTATATCAGAAATTGGAGTTGGGACCACTTCGCAAATACAGAGCTTTACTCCAATTCGCAGATCATTCAGTAAAGAGACCTAAGGGAGAAGTGAAGAACGTCGTTATCTCGATTGAGGGGCAAAACTATCAGGTTGAATTCACAGTCTTGGACATGGAGACCCCCAATCATTGGAGAGAATCTCAAATCATTCTCGGACGGCCCTTCCTTAGGACCGCATACGCTGCTTTCGACTATGGTACAGGAATGACGAAGTTCCATTCTCCAGGCATAGAAGTGAAACTTGAGATGAAGCAAACCAAGTGTTAGCGACCTGATTCAAAGAATAGAAAAGACTACTCTTCTTCAGAGGCAGATTGAAGAATGATTAGCACAGTTGGGATTTGGGGACAGATTCCTTCAGGACGGAGCAAGACCCTTTCATCTGGAAAGGACATAGTGGAAGATGCAGTTTTCCAGGTGTTGCCTGATCTTGTTAGATATGCATCTACACATTCCCATGTTGACATAGACATCCATTTGGATCTGTCAGTTGCGGACCCTTCGGAACAGTCATGGGACATAGATGATGAGTCGGATACGGCTTTGGTCGACCTACCGCATTTCTTTGGCAATCCGACTCCTGATACTTCTAATTTGGTGGTGAGTAATACATAGTTGAGCCCACCTTCATGCAACATGGAACCAGATTCAGATTTAGTTCAGCCAGATTTGCATGATGATTCCACATTGCCAAAACTGAAATCACTACCTCCTACACTCAGTATGCCTTTCTTGCAGGACCCAAAGAGAGATATCATGTTATCATTAGCTCGGACTTAACTTTAGAACAGGAGTGTAGGTTGTTAGAAGTCTTAGAGAGGAACTTCAAAGCAATAGGATGGACAGTGTCATATCTCGTGGGGATTAACCCTGCTCTCTACTCGTACCATATTTTTACTGAGGACAATGTAAGACCTTCCCATGAGTTCTAGAGGAGACTTAACCCCAATCTACGGGAAGTAGTGAAGAAAGAGATTAAGAAATGGTGCAAGGCAGGGTTTATATACCCTATTTCTGACTCCAAGTGGGCTGCCCAGCATCATGTTGTCCTAAAGAAGTCAGGAATTCAGATGGTCACCAACGAGGAGGGGGTAGAGATCGCGACACGAGTACCCACATCGTGGCGTGTCTGTGTCGATTACAGGCGCTTGAATGTCGTGACAAAGAAAGGCCACTTTCCCTTGCCTTTTATAGATCAGATTTGTGAGAGATTCGTAGGGAAAGAGTTCTTCTATTTTATTGACAGGTACTTAGGCTACAACTAGGTAGCTATAGCCCCTAAGGACCGGGAAAAGACCACATTCACATGTCCATTCGGCACTTATGCCTTAAAGCGCATGCCATTCGGGCTTTGCAATGCCCCGGGCACTTTTCAGCGGTGTATGATCGCCATATTTGCCAAGATGCTTGGAGATTTCCTGGAAGTGTTCATGGATGACTTCTCGGTCCATGGTGATTCCTTCCATACATGTTCAGTGCATTTGGACCGAGTCCTCAAGAGGTGTAGAGAGGTGAATCTGGTTCTCTCCTGGGAGAAGAGTCACTTTATGGTGACGGAGGGTATCATATTGGGGCATGTCTCCAAAAGGGGAATGGAGTTTGACCCTGCCAAGGTGGAGGTGATCAAGAAACTCGATCCACCTACCAACGTAAAGTTACTACGATCATTCCTAGGGCATGTTGGATTCTATAGGAGATTTATTCAGGATTTTTCAAAAATCGCCTGCCTATTGATTGAGCTCTTAGGGAAAGACATAGTGTTCAGTGTAGATCACAGGTGTTTGGAGGCCTTTGAGCTCTTGAAGATGAAGATTTGTACCTCATCTATCTTACAAGATCCTGATTGGTCTCTCCCCTTTGATATCATAACTGACGCTTCAGATTTCACTATAGGAGTTGTATTAGGACAATGACAAGAGGGGATCCCGTTTGCGATCCACTATGCGAGCAAAGTATTAGACCCTACACAAAAGAATTACACCGTGACTGAAAAGGAAATGCTCGTTGTAGTATGAGCCCTTGAGAAGTCCATGTCATATATTTTGGGCTCTAAGGTGACAATCTACACTGATCACACGATCATTCGATATTTTATGGAAAAGAAGGATGCAAAAGCACGTCTTCTTAGGTGTATTTTACTCCTCTAGGAGTTTGATTTGGAGATAAAAGATAAACTTGGAGTGAAATGTTGTGGCTGATCATCTTTCTCGAATTGAACTTAAGGATTCTCCTGATTATGAGCTGATTAGAGAGACCTTCCCAGACGAGTCAATTTGTGTTATTGACTCACTCCCGTAATATGCCAACATGGTGAACTATCTTGTCTCCAAGCAGGTTCCCCATGGTTGGACTAGGAGCATCATTGACTGATTGAAGCTGGATTCGAGGAGATACCATTGGGATGATCCTTTCCTTTTCTTGAAGGACCGAATTGTGTTTGGAGAAGGTGTATTCCTCAGGAGGAGTACCAGAGTATCCTCACATATTGTCATTCACTTGAGGTTGGAGGACACAATTCGGGAAAGAGAATCCCTCACAAGGTACTTAAATGTGGATTGTATTGGTCGACTTTGTTTAGAGATGCTATTGATTTTGTACGGTCATGCCCGATTTGTCAAAGTATGGAAGGGACAGTTGGACAGAGAGATGATATGCCCATGCATCCGGTGATTGTTTGTGATGTTTTTGATGCATGGGGCACAGATTTTATGGGTCCCTTTCCCAACAGCCAAGGATATGAGTACATTTTGCTGGAAGTTGACTATTTGTCTAGGTGGGTGGAGGCTATCCCAACCTAAATCGTAGACAGCAAGATTGTCTGTATTTTTGTGAGAGACCATATTATTGCAAGGTTCGGGGTGCCAAAAGTTTTGATATCTGATGGGGGTAAACACTTTGTGAATCGAGATGTAAGATCTTTAGCTAAGGACTACGGATTTGAGCACAGAGTTACTAGTCCTTACCTACCACAGTCCAATGGCATGGCAGAGGTTTCAAACAGAGAGGTGAAGAGTATTTTGCAGAAGTTGGTTCGTCCTGATAGGAAGAACTGGTCCCAGCTCTTGAACCAAGTTCCGTGGGCCTATAGGACAGCCTACAAGACACCATTAGGTACATCACCATTCAGAATGATCTATGGCAAGCTATACCATTTTCTCGTGAGGCTGATTCACAAATCCGAATGGGCAATTAAGCATATTAATTGGAGTTGTCACCTAGGGAAGCTTTGTCGAGACTTAAACTTGAACGAGCTCGTGGAAATCCGAAACAGGGCATATGACAACAGTTTGATTTATAAGGACAAAGTGAAGAGATGGCATGATCAGCACATTAGGTGCAAAGACTTTGTCCTTAGGCAAAAGGTATGGTTGTTTAATGCCAGGTTGAAGATGTTCCATGGGAAGCTCAAATCTAAATGGACGGGTCCCTTTGTTGTTAAGAAAGTGCAAAGGATTGGAAGTGTAGATATAGCTGATCTCACAGATGGTGCACAGTTTCATGTGGTGAATGGACAACTGTTGAAGCATTTTGTAGATTCTAAAGAGCAGTTGGTCCAAGTCTTCAACTTCATGTAGAGTGAGCACAGAGCAGATACATCATATTACTCTTCATGAAGATGCAGCATCAAGATTCAACAGCTTAGAAGATTCATTCATCTTGTAAATTCTCCCTTCTATCTATATTCTCCAGATCACGTCGGTTCTCACACTTACTCATGTTCTATACTTAGGCTGACTAGAGCCTAAGTATAGGGGGACCGATGTCCACCATATGTATATACTCATCCATTTATCCTCTTAATCTCGTCTGCCTCATCTTTGCTCTTCTTCTACACTTAGGCTGACCGGAGCCTAAGTATAGGAGGGTGGATCGACTTCTATACTTTTTGTTATTTTAGCTCTCCTACGCTTAGCATGAGCTAGGTCTTTTCTCGCTTCTTGTGCTCTGAGGACATAACACATGCTATGTACAGGGGGTGTGTATATATTACATATATACTTTACCCATAGCTTGTACTTTTACATATTTTAATATATATTATAAAATAATTACGGGGTGGGTAAAACTGGTTTTAAAAAAAGTAAAAAACTTCTTTTTCAAAAAAATATATTTTTAAAAAATCCCTTTTCTTGAAAAAAAATTTTCTCTTTTCTTTCCTTATCTTTTTTAAAAAAACTTTTCAAAAAAATCTCTTTTTCAAAAAACATGCGTGTCCTTTCTTATTTATCTTTCTTTAAAAAAAGAACTTAAAAATGCAAAAACCTTTTTCAAAGAAAACTTTTTCTTTCTTTTCCTTTCTTTTTCAAAAAAAATCTTTTTCAAAAAAAATCACTAAAATCAAAATCACGAAAAAACTAACTAATAAGTTAGTTTAATCCCTGACACATTCACACAAGACTTGTGATGTTCAAGAACACTTGGTTTATGAGGTCTTGAGATTTTGAATTAACTAGCCTTAGTCATTAGGGTCTTTGACTTACTTATTCACATATCCTTAGTTTGAAAGATTTGTGTGCTATATTGCATGCTTAGTCTTTACCTTAAGAATATGATCAGCACCTCATATACACGACTGTAGTTATGATGTGATGAGTTGAAATTTCACTTGAGGAATTGTGATGAGGGATTTGAGTTTGGACCTAATTTAATGATGCTCGAGGATGAGATAAAATAATTGAAGGTTTCATGAAACCTGAGTGTCAGCATTTTTTAGCCAGTACGAGAACATGATTCTTGTATTAATCTCTTGACATTTACCTAAGTGTAGGGTGTGATAAAATATAAAAATATGTTGATCAGTGTGCACCAACTCTTGGTAAAAGCAGTGGAGCTAGACAAAAGCAATGAAAAGAAACATCAATATTGAAAGATAAGCTCTCACCATACAAAGTCAAATATCAAAGAGCTTCCATCAATGGCGAGCGCTCCCAACTATTTGAAAGTGTCCACTTGGACTATCGCTATTAGGACCAAGGAGTCGGGCTAGCACCAAAAAAGGGCTCTGCATCGTAAATGCTACAGGTCTGTGTGTAGAAGGTATATTAAATACTCAAAAAAGGCACACCCCGGTGTACTCTAAGGAAAACAAGTGTAGATGACTCCTACTTCTTTTGACGAACACACTGATCAATAACCCAAAAAAAATACATGTGTTGAGTTAATAAGGCACTCAATAGGATCCTTGTTCCAATGAGAGGGAGAGAAGAAATGACACAATCCTAAATCGTCCATCAACTGTACTGTCATCTACACTTTTAAGCCTGACATCTAAAGAGATAGCGGATTGGATGCAAGAAATGGTTTATCCCTAGTGTTGAGGATCGGGTTCTTAGGAGAGTCTCTTGGATTGGAATCTTGGGTCACGTTGCGTCTCTACACTTGTAATTGCAATCCACACTTAATGTAATATCCCTATTATATATGTATAGAGAGAGAGTCTGATGATTAGGGAAATTAGATACCTTTTGACTAGAGCTTGGTTCAGCTTAGAATTTTAGGATCACTAAAATCGAGAGTTCTTGAACGGATGAAGTCTTATATTCACATGCACAATCATGGATTATTCCAACTTATTCATTCTTTGTTTGCTCGAGGACTAGCAAAGTTTAAGTATAGGGGGTGATGAATCCGTGATTCATCTCAATATATTAATCTTAGCAAAATCCTTGAGTAAAATATCAAATGAATGATCATAAAATCAATAAATTAATAAAATAACTCTTGTTAATAACATACACTAATTATTGTATATTATATTGTACAAAATAAATTAACAATAAAAAGCCATAAAATAAAGGAGTTATTTACCAGTAAATAGCCTAAAACTTCATGTATTTTTATTAAATTTATTTTAACTCCTTTTTAGCTAATTCTTTCTCTGACTTGTTCATAAAAATGTATATAAAAATATAAAAATACAAAATAAAGTTCATCTTAAATAAATACTCCTAGATCCCAAAGATAAAAATCTATCAAGTCCAACTTCCTGGCCAAATTTCTGCTTCGTATAAACTCCAAATTCACCAAACTCACTTTTAAAGTTGAAGTTAAAAAACTATCTATCCAATGAAAGTGTTTTCACTAAAATCGGAGCTCATTTGCAAAATTTAGGTTTTGGGACCTAGGTCTACATTGTGTATATTGTACAATTTTTTTGATTTCTCATTTTTTATTTTACTTTTCTTGATTAGTAAAAATCCAAAAAATCATTTCTATACTTTGTTTCATTTCTAGTGTTTTATTTTATTTTGTATATATCTTTTAATAAAAATACAAAAAATAAAATCAGAAAAGCAAAAAAATGTACATAGTGTTTTTTATGAACCTACTTTTCTAAATCTTCCATTGTATTTTCTTCTTTATTTTATTCTCTCTTTTTAAGTAGCCTACTTTTATTTTCTTTTATTTAATTCATATTATCTACAATAACTTCTCATCTTTCATCAACCACCATTCAGCTCCATTATTCATCTAACTTCCCATTCAACTCCACCACTAATTTAACCTCCCATTTCACTCCACATCCATTCTAACCTCCGTTTTTCCATCTCTTTTTATACAACCCATCCGAGTCATTTTGCACTTGATCCATCATTATATGAGGAGAGCTTAGTTCCCATAGTTGAATTGGTGACAGTGACACAACCACGGTCGAGCGACGACAGCCCTCTCTCCGGTGAGATCCGTTGGCTTCTTGGCCAACATCACAGCCGCATCTGCGCGCTTTCTGAGCTCATCGCTCGTCGATGATTCAAGCGAAGATCGTGCTTCTTGTGAGCACACCATAGGCGACTGCTTCCATCGTAGGTGTTTTTCCTCTCATTTTGTCATCGTTGTTATTTTGCAATTTTTGATCACACCACCATGATTACATCTTCACTTGTCTACTCCACCACATCATCACTTCCATTATTTCCATCACCAACTTCATCACCATATTTTTATCTTTTGTAATCCATATTTAAGAAAACAAAAAATGAAAAAATATAAAAATATAAAAAAACAATTGATAGCAAAAAAATAAAGAAGGGCGAGAGCAACAGCGGCTCCGTCGCCCCCCCCCCCCACTCCACCCCGTCTTCCACGACAGGCGGGGCAGCCCGCTCCGCCGCCCCGCCACTTAGATTCCACCATGTCACTCAGGCGCCATTCGCCAGCGTGGCCAGCCCTCCGACCGCGCCTCCGCCAAGCTCCCTCCATCACGCAGCCACCACAATAGCCCTCAGCCAAGCACCACCCGCCTCGCCCCCTTCGCCAAGAAGTGCCACCTGCGGAGCTCCTCCGCCTATCAGTCGGCCGCCGGCCGCCGTAGCCTCCTCCTTCTCCTCCTCTACGCGACCGTATGCGGTGGCGTCGCCCCTCCCAAAAGTGTGTGCTCTCAATCAATGAAGAAGAAGGTTGTTTTCTATTTTTTATTATTATATGTAAAAATTGCAAGTTTCATCCTGCTTGTTTCTGTAATTCCAAAAGAATTCTTGTACATATTTTTTTAGTAATTTTAATTTCTAAAATTGCACAAATAACCCTATATTCATACAATGATTTGGACATCTAATTTGTATTGTTTATTTTAATGAAAAATGTCATGGTATTGAGCAACTAATTGCCTATCATGTGAATATTTATTTCGATTTTTGTGACTAATGTGTAATTAATTAAAATTGTTTTACTTAAAAATTGCATATTTTACCCAATTTAAGCTCCTAAATTCATATGCCACTCATGGTTACTCCCAAAATTCAATAAAAATAAAAAAATGGTGCTTTGCAATGTGATTTAACTTGTGTCTAAAATTTCATCTAAATTAAAATTTTCATGTGCCTTAAATAAATTATAGAATAATTTTAGTAATTTATTTTCAATTAAATCTACAGACATCTTTTTTTGCAAAATTTCAACTCTTCTTGATTTCTTATAGAAATACGTTTTTGAGATAATTCACACTTTGACCAATTTGATAATGTGGACTTATTAGGAATTAATTACTCACTGTCACTCTGTTTCCATTGAAAAATCCATAAAAATATGATATTTTGTCAGAAAATTCCAAAAAAATACTATATCTCCTTCCATAATGTTTTAATTCTAGTAAAATTTTCATAATTTTTACATTCTATTTGTGTGAAAAATAGTGTAAAAACCCATCAAAAATGTTCCATTTTCCTTATTGCATGTTAATCCATAAAATTCAAAAAAATGTGCTTTACATTCATCACTGGATAAGTTTATAGGAAAAATATAATTTAGCTATATTGGACTTGTTTTCTATTAAAATTAATTTAGCTAAGTTGTGTGCTTTCTTATTAACTTGATCACCCTGCATATAGCATTCCATTTATTTTTGCATAAAAATATAAAAATATCTGCATTGGAAACCTAGATCTAAATTTTTTGAATTAACCCGAAGTTGTTCCTTTGCCTCCCTGTGTTCGACCCCGGACTTGCACGGGATATAAATTAAAGCTGAGACACTCTTCACGAAGATTCTTTTCTCGGTTTTGACTGATTCGCTAAGTACATGTACTACAACGAGTACAGATTACACACATGTCTACGGTTCGATCAATATGCAAAGTGAGAAAGCACCCTATACAATAATTGCCATTATCGGGAAGAACCAATGCTAATTATCTAGTAAGGGTCCAGTCTTGGAAACCCTTGATGCCCACCACAACGAGTCCTGCTAGCGCTGTGTGCAGTCTCTCACAGCACTGGTCTCAAATCTGAATAATCAATAATTAATTTTGACAAATTCCAAACGTATTAGACTATAGTCACATGCTTCTATTAGGTGTTTGGACCTAATTTTACCAAGTCAAGCAAATCCTATATCTAGGGGATTAATCACAAAAAACAAAAAAAAAGAAAGGCAGAAAGCTCAAAACGCATGAAACAAAATAAAACAAAGGTAAATAAAACTCGAAATAAATTGATGAGGCCCCGAGGTGAACAATCACCCGGGCATTGGACCTCGTGATGTGTGGAAAGTGTAGTGTCCAAATTATTACAAACTAACTTATACAAAAATAAAATATCATTTTCACAAAATAAAAAATTAAAAATTCTAATCTATTGCACTTCTCCTCTTCTCTTTGTCTCTCTTATGCTCTCTCCACCTGGCCCAACTAGAGAATGAACCAGTCTCCTTGCGGCTCGGGTACGTCAAAATCCTAGGAATTTGGCATGGTCATGTTGTCCCTCTCAAGAAAAGCAACGAAGATATATGGATTAGAACGGTCAAATAAATATAAAAACAAATAACATAAAATAAAAACAAAACTAAGAAGCAGAATGTACAAAATAAATGCAACACTATGTTGCTCCTAAGCAACAACACCATTTGTTTAATCAAGAAATAACTGAGGAACTATCTCGTAATCCACATAAAACGGGGCCAAGAAGTTGTTGTGGTGACAGCTCTCAAGGATCTCCAAGCTAAGCAACGATCAACCCACACAATAATAGAATCAATCAATAAAAGCAAGTGTGTGTGAATCAAAATTTATTATAACCCAGAAATAAATGTATATAGTGGACTGGTAGTCCGGGTGTCAAACATATGGAACAATACGTGGTAGCACTAATTATTATTTATAAATAAATAATGCATAAATAATAATGGGTAGTTTGTACAATATATGCTCAATTAATGAATTA
Source organism: Ottelia alismoides (assembly GCA_037367405.1). Classification (NCBI taxonomy): domain Eukaryota; kingdom Viridiplantae; phylum Streptophyta; class Magnoliopsida; order Alismatales; family Hydrocharitaceae; genus Ottelia; species Ottelia alismoides. The sequence goes on along the minus strand of JAZKJV010007846.1, from coordinate 119,659 downwards.
TTCGTTTGGTGGATTTTTATTTTTAATTAATTCTTTGTTATTTTATATTTATAATTTTTGTTTTTTTATATTTTCCTAATTTTTAATTTCTTTTTCTTTTTATTATATAATAAAGGTGTATATAAACACAAATATATAATGTATATATAATATGTATAATATAAGTGATATGTATATAAATTGTATAAAGAATATACAAAAAATCAGAAAATAAAACTAAGAATAAACCTTTTTATTTTTTAAAGGGTTTAAAAGTGTTTATAAATTCTTTATAATAATTAGTAATAATAATACTTATATATAACTATATATTGGTATATAATACAATATAGGGTAATATATTTATAGATAGAGATATACAACAACAAAGCCTTTTCCCACAATTAGGTAGAGTCGGCTACATGGATTCTTCTCCTCCATTCAGATCTATCTTGGGTCAATCTCGGGCTTATATCCAAAAAACTAAGATCCCTCTGTATTGTCTCTTTCCAATACTTCTTGGGTCGTCCTCACCCTCTCTTAGCCGGCTCAACATCCCAGCACTCGCATCTTCTAACTGATGCATCCATTGATCTTCTTTGCAATTGACCAAACCATCTTAAGCGGTTTTCTCACATCTTATCCTCAATCGGAGCTACACCAACTTTCTTTCTGATTGCATCATTCCGAACCCGATCTTTACATATGTGTGTATGTGTGTTTCCACACATCCACCTTAGCATTTTCCATTTCTGCTACATCCATTCTCTGCACATGTCTATGGTTCACAGGCCAACATTTAGATCTGTAGAGAATAGCAGGTATCACAGATGCTTTATAAAACTTTCCTTTAATTTTTAAAGGAATTTTCTTATCACAGAGAACAACAGAGGCTCCTCTCCACTTTAGCCAGCTTGCATTTATTCTACTAATAACATCTCCATCAATTTCCCCATCATGTTGCAAAATAGATCCCAGATATCTAAAAGAATCTCTCATCTGAATGTTATTGTCACCAATCTTCACCTCAATTCCTTCACCATTGCTTCCATCAAAGGTGCACGCCATATATTCCGTCTTAGCCCTACTTATACGAAATCCTTTAGTCTCCAATGCATGTCTCTAGACCTCAAACTTCTAATTTACTCCATCTCTAGTCTCGTCAATCAACACAATATCATAAGGAAATAACATACATCAAGGTAACTCATCTTGAATGTGACTTTCCTATTCGTCCATAATCCGAGTAAAAAGAAATGGGCTCAAAGTTGAACCTCGATGTAAACCAATGTTGATGTCAAAATAGCCAGTCTTCCCAGACGGGGTCCTTACACAAGATAAAGCCCTATCATACATGTCCGTTATGAGGTTAATATATAGGACAGATACTTGTCTCTTCTCCTAAACTCTCCACAATATCTCTCATGGGATAGAATCATAAGCCTTCTCCAAATCAATAAAGATCATATGGAGTTTCTTCCTTTTAGCTCTCCATTGTTCTCCTCAGTAAATGGATGGCTTCAATAGTTGAGCGACCTGGCATGAATCCGAATTGATATTCTTTTACGTTGGAAACTTTCCTCAGCCTTCTTTTGATCATACGTTCCCAAATTTTCATAGTGTGACTCATTAGCTTGATACCTCTGTAATTTGAACAATTTTGAATGTCTCCTTTATTCTTATAAAGAGGCACCGCGATACTCCTCCTCCAATCTTCAGGCATTTTCTTGCTTCGCCAAATAACATTGAATAGATTCATAAGCCAAGTCAAACCGCGCTCAACTAAAACTCTCGATACTTCTAGAGGGATGTCATTTGTTCCTACACCTTTCCCAGGTCTCATAACCTTCAAAGACTCCTCTACTTCCTTTCTTTGTATTCTTCTATAGCTTGCATGATTCAAGTAACTTTCACTACTAGCTAGATCACCCAAAGTGATCTCTCTATTTCCTTCCCCAATGAAAAGTTTATGGAAGTACTGCTCCCATCTAGTCGCTATGTCCTTCTGAGTAACAAACATGTGACCTTCCTCGTCCTTAATGCATCTAAATAATCAAAATATACACAATACAATATTTTTGTTTTCAATATTTTTCTTCTATTTTTGTGATTTTACGGGGATTTTTTGTTCATTTTTAGGTATTTTTAATGTCCAAAATAGTCAAAAATAGTGACTAATTAAATGGGTCAAATTACTTTGAGATTTGAAAATAGTAAATGGATTCAAAAATTCTCAAAACTAATTTTAATACTTATTAATCAGTAAAAAATATAGTGGAGACTAATATATTTTTGGTTTTTGAAGAGTTTTTATAATTTTTATAAGAATTTTGGAGTTTTTAATTTTTAGTGATTTTCATTTTCTATTTATAAGGCTTTTTGGTCTCAAGTTCTAAAATACTGCAATAAACATTATATAATTTTTTGGAATTTTCATTAAGGTTTTATATTTTTTGTATTTTTATGACAAACGGTTAATAAACGTACTATTTTTTATTTTTAATAAATAGGAAATATGCATGAAATGTAAAATAAAAGATATAGCATGAAGGGGAAATGAATTAGGCATATTCTATTTTACGTAATTTTTGGAGCAAGGGTGATATTTTTAGAAAATAGAAAACATACACAAAATTTAAATAAACTAGCAAGGGTATTTTTACAATTTAAAAATAAATGCGAAGGAGTGTATGCAAAATTAGAAAAAATTTATAACTGAAATTAAACTATAATTACAAAAATCACATAATTTAATATGCAAATTGCCTAGCTTACATGGGAGACCACGTGAGCTACGCTTGCAAGAACCGTAAAGTAATATTCAACAAGTCCAATGTCCTTTTGCATACAAAATAGTTACAACTATCGCTGAAAGTTTAAATATTAAAGACTAATAAACAAAAAGGAGGGGATATTTATGCAATTTACCCCTAAATGGCACCTGATCGTGAGGCTCTTGTTCTTCACTTGTTCTAGATGCATGATGACGCTCCGTCTTCAACGTTTAAGATTAGATCTAAGATGAGATCCAACAATTGTTAGTTCTTCAGATTGGACATATGTTGCTCCTTCTGGAGCTCTGTTCCTGCTCGAACGGCAGGGGACTGGGCTAGAAGAATAGAAGATGAACTCGTTGCAGGCGAGTTTAGATTCGATGAAGGTCGCTCCTCCTGGCACCTGGAGCATTGTTGATCGGCTCCCCGTGCTCTTGCCATCGTTCCACGCCTCCTAGGAGCCTCGGATGGATCTGAGGCCCACTGATCGGGCTCTGGAGCTCTATGGTCAGGTTGAAGACCTGGGAGTGTTCTTAGGTCTATTGATCCTCAAATAGACTCTTCCAGATGCGAGACTTGTACTAGTAGAACGGTGGAGCATGGGGGATACATTTTGGGTCATTAGTAGTGCAAATCGAGGGAGGTTGAAGAGATGTGGAGAGATACTGACGCGATGAATGCTAGAGCTTAATGTCCCTCTATACGAGCCAAATCGAAGGGGAAAATTGGTGAATCAGATGGAGAACGTGATGAGATACGAATTGGTCGTGGATGGGGGTCGAAACGGTAGATGGTTTAATATGAATTCAACCAGGAGCATGAGCTCTAGGTCAACAAAGATCTTGAATTTTGTGCAAAATCTAGTACTAGAAACTAAAATAAAAGTGTGGAATTGAAACCTACTAATTAAACTAACCTAAGGATGCAAATAACATGCCTCAATATGATCCAGAAACCAGAGAGGCAGAACCACCCACAGTGTTGGCCCGCGCGGTGTTGGCCCATGATGGTTGATCAGCTCCGCCTCGACTCCTCCTCTCTGCAGATCGGAAGCTCCATGCTACTATCACTAGTACGGAGCTTTAGGGCACAAAATTAGAGGTTGAAAGGGGATTAAGAAGGATCAAAACTCAAAATGGTAGAAAAGGGTGATCTTTATAAGAGTGGTGGTAGGTGGAATTGACCATGGGTTGGGCAGAGCTAGAGTGGTCGATTGGGTGATCAGAAGTGTGGGCGGAGATCAGGGAGGCATGGAGAACAATATTGTAGAAGAAATCAAGGCCCCTCGAGCATCTAATCATAGTCAAAAAAATGGAGAAAATGGGCCTTCACGAGGCTCTGAAAGGGGTTGTGGATCATAGGGTACAGTTTGCATAGGTCAACAAGCAAGTGCACCTGATTGGTCTACGTGGACCGACCAAGAAATTCTAAAGCAAAATGCCTTGGAAAATGAATATAAAATGACATATTATTTAACTAATTTTTATTAAACACATAAAAAATATTCCTAATTTTATGTAGTAGCTATTACCTATTTTGTTTTTTTTTGAAGTGTATACGTTAATATTTACATGTATAATCGTAGGTATTTTACCTATATATAATGTATTTTCTTTTTATTTTGAATTTTATATTTTATTCACATAATTTATATATTTATAACTTATTTACATACACTTAAATATATTTTTATTTTATTTTTTTGAAGTTACTTATCTATTGAAATAAATATATGTATTTATAATATAGGTCTATGTATTGATAAATCATCTATGTATTTCAGTAAACTATTATATTTCATTGTATTTTTATGGATTTATTTTTTTAGTTATGTACATATACTATAAATAATGTTTACAAAATTATAAAAATATAAAATCATGAAAAATATAAAGAATAAATAAAATGAATATTTTTTTCAGTTACAATGTACAATAGGGATCCAAAACCTAACTTTTACATCTTAACTCCAAATTAAGTGAAACCACTTTGATAAATAGCTTACTAGATGTTATATGAAATTAAAGTTGGTTTTGGTCCATTTTGACACAGTATGGAGAAGATATAGGTTTGTGAAGTTTTTATTCTGACTTTTTATTTTGTGTCTCCCGTGCACATTGTGCATTATTTTTCTGTGAAATCAATTTGTTATTTTTCTTTGTATTTTTATCTACGATATTCATATATAGGGTTTTGTTATTTATGGTGTAAAGTTAATTAAATAAAATAGGTCCTAAAAAGTAATATTTGAGCAGTTAAATTAGGATTTTTTACATGGTTTTATGTGTATTTTATGTACAATTTCTCTATCTTATCTCCCTCTGCTTTATTCCTTATCGACCAAGTCATCTTGATGACTGGATCTCGAGGTCTAGGGTCACTCAACACCTATAGTGTTTTATTCTTTTTCTTTTCTTCCTTTACTTTATTATTTTGGAATTAAATACAATAAATATACAATATTTTATATAGTATTTTGTACAAATTATGAAGTGTTTATATTGGCAAATTAATGAAATATACATGCATTTAGCTAGGGGTTTAAGGCCCAAATGAAAGAATAAAGGTGATGAAAATCAGACTTATTACTCCCCTATACTTGTCTTTGCTAGTCCCTAGCAAACACTTATGTCTCTAAGTGTGGAAAAGAAAATAAAGAAAAGGAAAGAACTTGGATTGATTATTACTTTTGAACTTGTCCTCATAATATCAAAGTTTGGAGCTCAGTCAGACCTTTGGATTGTTAGTTTGGTCGGAATCTTGTTCGATAATCGGACTTGCAACACAACAGCCTCTGAGAATCACAAAACCATGCCTAAGTCTCCTCAAAATCTAGTTCAGAATATTTCGACATCATACGCAGTCCCTTATGACTATGAGTCTATTTTATGTAGTATCAATGATATGTAGCTCCTCTTGGATGAATCGGTAAAAGTTAGTCTCCTCCAGCATGGTGACCCTAGTTCCCCAATCCAAGAACTCTTTCATCTAGAAGCGTGTATTCCCTCCTAACTTCAAGTTCAACCGATTGAAGAAGAGGAGGTGGAGAAGAGAATAGACTGTAGCCAGTGTAGCTACCTATCTTGGGATGTCTGACAAGTGTAGCCAAATCATCTAGCTGCAGCCTGACATACATATTAACTTTGAAGTTCAAGCTTACTTATTGAATACATGCTCCAATGGGAATTGATTTTTATTTGATTTTTGCCCATCTATTTTTGTAGTTTTTGATATTTTTGCATTTTTTTGAATACTATGTACAACATTTACATATGGAATTTTTCCTCTTGGGCCACTAGAGTATCCCTCATTTGAAGCATTATTACAACCCACAACTTCTGTCATTAGACCTCATGGCTTTTGGATCGAGTTGGGGTACAATTGCCACAAATATATGAATGTTTCTATTGGCTTGTGCCTCATGCCAGCAAATCCAACCCTCTACCACTTCAACTGAGTTGAGCAAAGTGCAAGGAGCCGATGTGCAAGCTAGCTCATTATCGACAAGAGTCATGCAAGTGTTCCGAAATATTCTGCTTAGGCAGTTAAGACGACACTGAACTAAGTTTTGTGGTCTCAAAGAATTAAGTCTAGCAGACCTAAAGTGTCTCAATTCTAGTTCCTAAAAGATTCCTATAATTAAGTAGATTAAGGTCCAACCCATCTCCCCTCTTCATATTTTATTTGGACTTGTTCAGTTGCCATTACTAATCCGAAAAATGCAAATGATATGCAGAATGCGGAAATTATTTTTGTGATGTAATTTTTGGATTTTTGATATTTTTATAGGGTTTTGAAAAGTTTTGCAAATTTTTATGCACTTTTAAATATTTTGCAAATTTTTATGGATTTTTTATTTTGTGAATTTTTAATGATTTTTTAAAAACAAAAGAGTTTTGACAAATAATTATATGTCGATATTTACACGATAGTGCATTTGTTATTTTCAAGAATTTAGGTGAAGGATTTACATAAGGTAATTATAGGTTTCATGTGTAGGGTTTGTAAAGATTTTTTGTATGCTTGAGTTATGTACAAGGTTCGCAAAATAATTTGAAAACATTTTCTCAATCATTTTGAAAACTTTATTTTTAAAAAGACTTCGGCAAATAATTTTTGCATATATTTACAAAATTTGAAAACCATTTTTGCATAGATTTTTCAAGTAGTATGTATAGATTTGGCACCATGCACCATAGTGGAAGAGCTCCCTGTTAGCATAATATGTCCGACTTAGCTTGATCCATTTCAAGGATGGTTATTATGAGAAGTCTCTACGTACTTTAATCAACTAATTAGAATAATATAATTGTACAAATGGGAGGGTGTATACTATACAGTAATATCAAGCAAACTCTATTTATTTATTGGTTAAATTAGATTGATTAATTTAGTATGATTAAATTAATTAGATCCAATTAAAATAAACACTCTATTATTAATGGAGATGTAATTCCCTTGGAAGAATTAATTATGTATATATGATTCATAAACTTTGAATGAGATACGGAGGATCATACAAATGATATCCATGGTCTCCTGTCAAGGTGAAGGGTTCCGTCGGCATGGATTGTATGACGGAGACGTATATTCAAAGTCATAGCTCCTACATACAAGCGCACATGGATCAGGCTCTTTCCTTCTCGAAAGAGTAAGGTCGTATGCGTAGTGACTTTAATATTGCTTTTTATATAATTGAGACGATAATGGATTGCGCATAGCGAGTTCTATTATTATTGATGGTTGATTCAATTAACAGCGGATCAACATCATCTTAGGGGTGGTGGGTCCGGGTGTTAAAGACCGAATTGGAAAATGCAAGTTAGAATTGCAAGGTGGAATGAGTTCCTGCTTCTTTTTATCTGAGTTGCAGCTTCTCATTTTATTTGGATGTAATAAAGAAAAGAAGGAGATCCCAGTATAGTGGTGGGTATATCTCTTGCTTTAAAAGTTTGATAAGGGAATGAACTTTCAGAGTTTAAAAGGTAAGACTAATTTGATTTAATTAAAGAATTCAAATTTGAATATATAATTATTTTTATGTTCTAATATAGTGCATTCTTAATTTCAGACATGAAATCCAAGAACTCGCTCATTAGGCTTATGGAGGTCAACCAGTTGACTATACCAAATTATTCAGATTGGGTCCGTAATTTGGAACTTGTTCTTTCTGTGGAGCACATTGTCTATGTGCTCATGAATAACAAGCACACAAACCCTCAAACATTGGAAGAACTCAAATACAATGAAAAATGTGATGAATCATTCATTGAAAAGGTGTTATATACAGGGATCTCTGTCCAATGTGCTACAGAAGCATGGATGGTTGTCAGGATATAATGTTGAATCTGAATGAAATATTCGGTGACATGAACTGCACTCAGTGTTACAATATAATGAAAGAACTTATTTGTTGCAAAATGCGGGAAGGAATTTCGGTTCAAGAGCATATAATCAAAATATTTGGTTAGCTCTCGGAATTGGATACTCTTGGGTCTTAAATGGACATAGAAATGTAGTCCGACTTCATTCTGTTATCTCTACCCAAGTCTTAACCAACTTTGTGGTATTACTACATGAATAAGTTGAGGTTAAGAAACTTTGAACATGTGACTTCATTAAAGTTTGCAGAAGATATAATGAAGAAAGAGAATCATGTTGGCAGTGCAATGGTTGCATAAGTCGAAGGGAAGTGTGGTCAGAAGCATAGGGCTCAGAAGGGTCTGGCCTAGAAGAAAAAGAAGAAGAGTCAATATGTTGGCTCATCTTCTCAAGCTTCCACACTGAAATCATCGAAGAAGATTGATGTTTGTCATCACAGCAAAAAGTCGGGATACAAGAAGCATAACTGCCCAGAATACCTGAAAACCATCGAGAAAGGTAAAGCCCCAACAGATATAAAATCTACTTTAGTTATTGAAACCAATTTTCTCGTAGGAAAAGAAGGTAGTTGGATCATTGATTCTGGTGCTTTTATTCGTGTGTGCAACTTGTTGCATCTGTTTCAGGAAACTAGGAATCTTGACGAAGGGGAGATAGTCATCCAGATGGGATCTGATGCAATTATTGATGCAGTCGTCGTCGGGACAAGTATACTATCTTTATCTAGTGGGAGAGTCATGGTGCTTAAAGAATGTTTTTATGTTCCAGATGTTAGAAGGAACTTAAAATATGGATATAAGTTAGTTAGAAATAAATATTCGCTCTTGTTCTATAATAAACGTGTCATAAGTCGTTATGATAAATATATTATGGATATTATTCTAACTTTTGGTGGACTCTATGAAATTGTGCATTGATGAAATGTGTCATGAATGTAACACCCACTAATAAATATCCTAAAAGAACCAGAGAGGGTGTAAATCATTCGAACATGATTTGGCGTCAAAGATTTTGTCAATTATCTACTGATAGGATCAATATATAGATAAAGGATGGACCCTTAGATTTTCTACAGGTCCAAACTTTGTCTACCTATGAACATTTCATTCGAGGTAAAATTACAAAGCTTCCTTTTGTAACAAGGTAATACGATGCGAGGGTATTCTTGACCTAATACATACTGATGTATGTTGTCCCTTCAGTACCCCAACTCGAAATGTATATCGATATTATTTGATATTTACTTATGACCATTCGTGATACAGGTTTATCTTCCTACTACATCATAAATCTGAAACCTTTGAAAAGTTCAAAGAATTTATGGCTTTGATTGAGAGCCAAACTAATAGGAAGATTAAACAGATTCGATCTGACCGGGGTGGCGAGTACCTCTTAGATGAATTTAAGGAATATCTCAAAGAGAGTGGAATTATATCCAATCTCACTCCTCTTGTAACTCCCTAACTAAATTATGTTGCTGAAAAATGCAATAGGACCATTATGGACATGGCCTATTCAATGATGAGCAAAGCACATTTACCTCTTAGTTTCTGAGGATATGCAGTAGAGACTGTAATATATATCCTAAACAAGATTCCTAGATAATTTGTACCCAAGACCCTCATGATCTTTACTTTGGAACCAAAACCAGTATTAGACTTGGTCCATGCGAAGAATGTGGATGCAAGTAAGATGGAATCTCACATTGAGAGTGTCACTTCATTGGGTATATAAAGGACGGTATTGGATACCAACTTTACGACCCTGAGACTCCCAAAGTTTTCATCTCTAAAGATGTAAAATTTCTAGAGGATGACTTCCTTAAGAGACAAGATAAAATAAAGTAATCGAACTCATTGAATCCCCTGAGGATATTGAACTTCCTGAACTAGAAACAGAAGATGTGAATAAAGATGAAACACATGTACGTCTTCGAAGGAGTTCGAGGGTGGTTACACCACCTGAAACATACATATTCCATGTGTCAGGAGAAACTGATTGTGATCCAACTTCATTTGATGAAGCACCCGCGGATCATGATACAAATACATGGATGCTAACAACGAAATCTGAAATAGACTCCATGTACAAGAATAGTGTATGGACCCAAGATAATCCACCTAGTGGGGAAAATCCATTATGTGTAAATGGATCTTTAAGAGAAAGAGGGGACCGGATGAGAAGGTAGAGACCTTCAAGTTAAGGCTCGTAGCCAAGGTCTACATATAGAGAGAAGGAATCATCTACGATGAGACATTCTCTCATGTGTCTATGCTTAAATCTATCAAGACACTTCTAGTTATAGCTGCATATCTTGGCTATGACATCTGGCAGATGGACGTTAAGATGACATTCCTCAATGGATACCTCGAAGAAGATATCTATATGGAGTAGCCCCAGGGCTTTATAATTAAGGATGAAAAAGTTTGCTAGCTGAAGAAATCCGTCTATGGTCTTAAACAAGCTTCTCATGACTGGAACATCAAATTTGATGAAACCATAAAGAGTTATGATTTTGTTCAGAATCCTGATGAATCATGTGTGTACAAGATCTTAGTGAGAGTTACATTGTGTTCCCATGCTTTATGTAGATGGCATCATTATAATTGGGAATAATATAGGGAAGATGACAAGTGTTAAGATTTGGTTTACCCATACCTTCAAGATGAAAGATCATGGAGAAGCCTCTTATATCTTGGGTCTGAAGCGGTTCAGAAATAGAGAAAGGAGGATTTTGGGATTGTCACAACATGGGTACATTAAAAAGATCTTGGAATATTTCCATACGAAGAATTCCAAGAAAGGTTTCCGTCCCTTAAGACATAGTATCAACCTATCTAAAGTGATGGATCCTCAAAGTGTTGAGGATAAGAAAGCCATGGCTAGATGCCCCCCTATGCATCATTTTTGGGAAGTCTAATGTATGTTATGATGTGTACAACGCTAGATATCTGCCATGCAATGGGAGCGGTAAGCCGCTACCAATCCTGTTATGGACAACATTGGAATGTAGTGAAGAACATATAAGTATTTAAGATGGATGCAAGATTACATCTTGATCTATGGAGAAGGTGATCTCAAAGTCTTCGGATACACATATTTATACTTCCAATCTGATATAGATGATCTCAAGTGAACTTCAAGGTTCATTTTCTTTTTGAATGGTGGTATTGTGAGCTGGAGAAGCAAGAAGCAGGACGCTATGGTTGATTCAACACCAAAAACTGAATACATTGTTGCATCAGATGCTACAAAGGAGGTGGTTTAGTTACGCAAGTTCATCCTAGAACTTAGCATAGTTTCCTCTGATACCCCCATCCCGCTACTCTGCGATAACACAGAAGCCATAGCTCATGTGAAGGAACACAAGTGGCATCAAAAGATCAAACACGCGGAAAGGAAATACCTCATCATTAAAGTGTGGTGACATCATCATCGCCAAGGTGGCCTCTATCGACAACATTGTTGATCTCCTTACTAAATCTTTACCCCAAAAGATTTTCAATCAGGATGTAATGAGCATGGATTTTAAGATTGTACCTGAATGGTTCTGAGAGCTAGGGGGAGATTGTTAACCATTTGAGCCTGGGGCAACCATTCCTACAATAAATGTTATTGTAATCTTTGATATATTAATAAAGGTTATTGGTTTACTTCACTCTGTGCCTGAGATTAAATGAATGAATGCACTTATAAGGTACCTTAGTACAATTAGGGTTATGTATTGTGGCCATCTTAAAAATCATATAGTTGTTGATTCAATGGTTGAGTCATAGAGGCTGGTGCTTGGATGATATCTAAAGAGTTAGATTGATGAATCATTAAGCACCATCAAATGATTGTTAAGAGATGATCTCCAGCATGACAAGGAGATGGTAATCCTTCTCTAAAGGTTGATATCTGCCTAACCTCTTGATGCATATCCTCTGCATAGTAATAGAGATACAAAGATGTTAGATAAGTTAGGTCCAAGAGTTGACTTAACGAGATCGAGATAACCAAGACCTTTGTCGTATACTGTCATGATATAGGCACGCATCCTCTGACCAGAGACAGATGTATTACAATATATCTAAATATGTACGTTAAACATACCATTATGTTGATGACCTTATCAAGGTCTATACATTGGTGAGCTAGTGTGTATACAAGGGCATATAAGTAATACGATCTCATAAAGGGATCTTACAGGTTCACTACTAAATCAAAAGACATGAGCTCACTCATGAGGTATTGGTACTGATCAAATTCCATGCATCGTTGTCTTTATTTAGAAGTTGGACAAGACTTTGTAGGTATGATATATGCTTTTTTGGAAAGCATATGATCGATAACAACTCCCAGTGACCGAATGAGAAAATTAATGATAAAATCATGAAGAAGATAGTCTAAATATGATCTAAAACTCCGGGTTTATTCTAGGTCTTCCTGTATATAGTATGTTCGGGTAGTAGGAATACTCGAGGGTGGTGTTATCGTAAACGATAGTATAACTATAACACATCTATTCTGAGGGAGTGATGAAACATGTTTCGATTTAAGTGTCTCCTCTCAGTAGATTAATAATCCAATCTTAGTACAAACATTGAAGTTGCATGTGATAGGTTCCTGCTACACGGATGAGACGATTCTTGGTTAGCTTCAGCCCTAAGCAGAATTGAGGGGTTTTGAGCCACGAAAGGACAGTGGAGTTCCCTTCCATCTTCTGGAGAAGAATGAAGGCCTAGCGGGTGTAAAGGGGCTTCGAGATGTTGGACATTGATCTGAATGTGATCGGAAGCAATGAGAATATTGGATTTACTGTTTGATTAATCAAACATCTTTGAGAGGTCTCTAAGATCTGGATTTGAGATATGATCTCATTCCAAGTCACTATACATGGAATGTACAATCGTCCTATCCTTATCTCCGAGATTAAAGCACATTATTCTTGACAGAATTCAAGAATAATTCCATTGTTGATAATATGTTTGAGCATTAGTAAATTAATGATTAAATGTAATTTAATTATCATGAATAATATGAAATATGATCCATTTGGACACATGAGAATAGTCGTCCAAGATAATTAAATGTAATTTAATTATCAAAGATATGAGTAATGTGGATATCGCTACCAATAATAATCACAAATATTATAAATATGATATGTACAATGATGGAGAGATTTAATTGGAAATAGTATTTAAGAATTAAATGTTGATGTGAATTGGATTCACATTGAACAATTAATTGTAAATACAATTTATATTTTATATTGGATATATGAATATGATTCATAATTGTCAATACATGATTGAATTTATCACAAAATAATTCAGATTGGTGAATAATTTTACAACAAAAGTAATTGCACATGTGGAATATTTGGAGAGATATGAGAACTCTCAATTAAGGAAGAAGAGAGTCACCTTCCCCTTTAAGAGGGTGAACGATCATGGAGTCCTACTCCATGTATGGTCGTCCACTCTATTAAGGAAAGGAGGCTTGTCCACTTTCCTTTAATTCCACATGAGATATATTTGAATTAAATTGAATGTGTTGTAAATTATTTGCAATATATTTAATTTATTTTAAATTGATTATTTATTGTTGTAAATTTATGAAATAAATCATAGCCAATGATTGAGAGCACAAAATAATCTAGACCATTGACTATTGTGTGCACATTGATTGAGATCCATGGATATCCAATATGTTATCAAGGAAAGGCAAGTCATTGCTCTTTCTTTACAACAACAATTGCAAGAGAAATAACTCTCTCCCAATTCTCATACCCCCCCCTCTCAATATTGTGTTCATCCACCATATTGACCTAGAGAGTTATGTAGTCATTCCGACGTCATTGTGCTGCCGGATCTACTACTCATGGATCTCTACCTTTTTTGATGCATATTGCTTGTGAATAAGGACATTTATTTTGTGTGACATAATCAACAGACTCCGCTCTTGGATATTCAACTCAGATTGCGAGAAGCACGCGTCTCATCAATGCACCTACAAGTGCATCCTTTGTCATATCAGGCTTGAGGAAGGTGGTCTCTTTGCTTAGAGACATAAGCGATCACAAACACGCTTCAAGAGCTGATCCTATTGCTTGTTTGTGATCTTGATGAAATGATATGAGAAGCGTTCTCGTATCATGTGATTTCATATATTTAAGTTTTTAAATTCTATTTCCTCGAGCAACTAGTATGATTAGTTTTTCTTGATCGCATGTGATGTGATCTTCAAGCTTTCGTGATGCGCTATGGCCCAAACCCAAGCCGTTACTGCACCACCAGTCAATGAAGAAGAGGAGACAAAGCACACCTCTGGGCGGAGGCTTCTGGTGCCACCTTGCTTCCCCTGCCGACGTGGTTATGGGTTCGTAAGCCTAGCAATGGTTCTCCAACACAGATATACCAAAAATGATATGTGAGGTTGTTACATTCTATTTTTAGAATGTGACAAAATGACTAATATTAGTTTTTAACATTAAAAAGTTAAGGATCATAGTCCATTAAACGTAGTTATTTGATTAAGTATGAAGGGGTTAGATGGTGGTCTTTCCATGCATTTGGGAAATGTGCACCTTATTAGATATATTTCCTATATTTATAGGTTTATTGTGGCTGCCCCCTGAGGGCAGCCAACAGGCTTCCCCCACGTCATATTTCATCGTAAATTTTTATTTTTTTTGAAAATAGCTCTATGTATTTTCATCACTATATCACTCTAATACGCCATTCTAATTTTGTTAGAAACAGAGACTCGTGTGCCCTCCATCTAGAACAAGTCGATTGCAGCAATTATAAGACCATTAAAATTACTTATTCTAGAAGGAGGGCATAGGAGTATCTGATTCTGACGAAATTGGAATGCCATGTTGAAGGGATATAGTAATGAAAATACGTGGTGGCATTTTACCAAAAATAAAAAAATTGCCAAAATATGGGTCGGGGGCAGCCAGAGGGCAGTCACATTTTTCTATCTATCTATACATATATATAGGGTTAAATGAGTATGCTCCCTGTAAGCACATAAGAGTATGCTCCCACATTTTTCCCCTCGAGTTTTTTTATAGTGGAATCAAGGGAGATTTACTTAGAATAATAAGAGTAATATGTGTTTCAAATTTCATGTAAAATGGACGTTTCTAACACTTCCATCTGGAGGGGGTCAGTTTCAACAATTTTGAGACCGTTTAAATTAACAGCCTTGATGGAGAGGATACAAGTCTCGAATTAAGTCGAATTTTGAATGACACCATGGTGATATATTGTGATCGAAGTTCTACTAGGTTTCATTTCAGAAAAATAAAAAATACAATGAAAAAAGGGTGGGAGCATGTAAGTTACATATATAGGGGAAAATGGGGTTGCCCCTGGGAATAGCCAATGATCTGCTCATGTCCTATCCCCCCCCCCCATTTTTGTTTTTTGGACAATAAAAATATTTTTTTCATCACTATATCTCCCTAATATGTCATTCAAATTTCATCAGAAACAGATACTCTCATGCCCTCCATCCATAACATGTCGATTACAACAATTCTAAGACCGTTAAAATTACATGTTTTTGATGGATAGCAAAGGAATCTTTGTTTCTGATGAAAGTTTAATGGCATATTAGGAGCATATATTGATGAAAATATATTTTTTATTTTCCAAAAAAATAAAAAAAATGGTAAAAAATAGGGTGCGAGCAGCCCATTGGTTCCTCCCATGAAGCAGTCCCATTTTGTGCATATATATAGGGGAAAATGGATCTATTCCTTGGGGAAGCTAACTTGTGGGGGAGCACTTCCCTTGGGGGATATAACTTGCAGGGAGAGCAAGTTAGCTCCCCCTAGGCGACATCCCCATTTTACTCATACACACACATGCATCAAGGTGCATGCAACATTACATGCAACAATGCCACAAACATCCACTTTTTCTTTTCTTTAAGGAAAATTGGGGGATTTAGATGACCATATATTACCATGGTGTCATTTCAAATTCAACTTAATTTCAGACGTATATCCCCTTCATCAAGACCTTGAAATTTTAATGGTCATAAATTTGTTGAAATGGACTCCTTCTACATGGACATGTTAGGAATGCTTGGTTCACACGAAATTTGAAACATATATTCTACTTATCATTCTAAGTAGATTCTCTAAGGTTTCATTTAAAAATATCAGAAAAAGTGGATGTTTGTGGTAGCGATGCATGTAAAGTTGCACGCAACTTGGTGCATACTCCCTATTCCCATATATATAGGTATACATATGTGTATATGTGTAGATATATATGGGGAAAATGGAGTTGCCCTGTTGGCAGCACCCCGTCCCATTTTTCTACGATTTTTTTTCAAAAATACTGTCATGTATTTTCATCACTGTATCCCTCTAATATGTTATTCCAATTTTGTTAGAAACAAAGACTCATATGCCCTAAAATAGGTAATTTTAAAGGTTTAAGAATTATTGTAATCGATCTGTTCTAGATGGAGGTTATAGGAGTCTCTATTTTTAATGAAATTAAAATGATATATTATAGGGATATATTAACAATTTAAGAAGTGTTATAATCGACCCTATGTACATGGCAGTATTTTCGAGAAAACAATCATTGAAAATGGGGAAAAATCATCGAAAAATGGGGTGGGTGATGAGTCTCCATTTTATCACATTTATTCTTTCATTTTGGCCTTAAATCGCTAGCTAAATACATGTATATAGCATTAATTTGTAAAAAATAACACTCAATAAATCACATAAATTATTGTACAAAATATTGTATTTAATCTCAAAGTAAAAGAATAAAGAAAGAAAAAAAGGAATGAAGTGTCAAAGACACTGAGTGACCTTAGACCCCAAGACCTAGTCATCATGATGACTTGGTCGATAAGGAATAAAGTAGGAAAGATATCGTAGAGAAACTATACAGAAAATCACACAAAAATCTTAATTATTTTAGCCCAATAATTGTATTTTGGAACTCATTTTATTTTATTATTTTTATACCTCAAATCAATAAACCCTCAACACAAATAATGTACATAGATATACAAAGAAAAATACAAAATTAATTTCATTCAAAGATAATACACAATGTGCTTGGCAAACATAGATTAAAAAGCCACAAAGATTCCCAAACCTATATCTTCTCCATACTAACTCAAAATTCTCTAAACTTACTATATTGTTCATAAAATTAAATTATATAAGTAATGAATGTGGTTTCATTTAAAATAAAATACAATATAAAAAAACAAATATTCCTTATGTTTTAACTTTAATTTAATAAAATTGATTTCTATTTTTAATTGAATTTACAAAGCATTTAAGTTATACACTTTTCTGGTTGGTCCATGTGGCCCAACCAAGAGCCTCCGTGAGTTGACCCAGGTCAACTACACGGTCCTCGGTCGCTCCTATCAAAGCATGTGTGCCCCTTCTTTTCTCCAAAATTTTGGAGGTGATCCATTGCTCGAGGAGCCTCGATTCCTTCATCGATCGAATGCCTCACTCCATCCTCAACCTCGCCCATACGTCTGATCATCCATATCCTCACTCCAACTTGCACCACCCCGTGACTTTAAGACCTCCATCTCCATCTATAAATATATCACTCCGCCCCTTTTGTCGGTTTGATCCCTCTCCCAATATTCTTAGCCCCTCATGTCATACCCATGGAGTGTGCTTGGTGATAGGAAGTGTTCTCTGTCGTTCTGCAGTGAGTAGGAGGTAAGGAGGAGAAGATCTGACCACCGCCAGACCTCCATCCAGAAGGTTCTGCCTATTCGATTCTAAGACCGAATCGAAGCTCCTTTCCTATCATCTTTAGGTTAGTTTTAGTCATAGAGTTCATTTCTGTATTTTAATTTTAGTTTTAAGTCGATTAATTTAAGGTGAAATAGAAATCCCCCTTTTGACCTGGAACTCAAGCTCTAAGCCAGATTCAACGTGTCTTGCCAGTGATCTGCCCTAAATCCACCCCCGTTTCAATTCTTGTCTCTTATGCATCTTCTGCCTCATAAAATCAACCTAGATCCTACTTGGATCTGGAGAATCAAGCTTCAATCTTCCTCCCTCCAACAAAAGCTCGTCGTCCCACTCATTCCTTCGTTCTCTAGCTTCAATGAAAGGTTGTGGCAACTCGCCTCGAGCCATTCTACATTTTGGTGTAGGTCTCGCGTCGCAAGGACCCATCTGGAGCCACAAATACGCTCAACTTTCCACTCTAGGTCGCTTGAAGAAGAAAGAACCCCAGGTCCCATTCAGGGGATCTAGAGTCCATTGAAGACCACCTGCAGGTACGGAGATTCCCTAGGAAGTTGTAACGACCTCCGACAAGATGGAAGGAGGATGGAGGTGGAAGCTATCACCGATCGAAGCTCGTCAGAGGAATTGTTCTTCCAAGTTCTTCACCATCCGTCGTCTTATTAAGACTCGGGCCCAATCTAATATGGGCCCTCCATTCAAGCTGAAGCATTGCATGACATGAGCCATAGGATTAGCCACATGGCATGCCAAAAACAGCCTGATCCAGAGATGTAAGTGGTGAAAATTACAAAAGACCCCCTCTGCCTTTTGTAATAAAGTTATTGTTCAAAACTTGTGGTGTATGTGCACGGAGACCCTCTGCTTTATATTTTATTGCAAAAATACCCATGCTAGCTTGTTTGTTTTTATTTATGCTTGTCTATTTCTCATAAATAGTTCTCATGCTCCAAAAATTATGGGAAAGTAGAGGAAGGTATTTGATTTTATGCTCATTCACACCATACTTTTTATTTTACGTATTACTTGCATTTTCCATTTATTAGAAACAAAAAAGAGATTATTTAGTCCCTGTTTAGATCTAAATATACAAAAACTGTAAAACCAATGTTAAAATTCCAAAAAATTACATATTATATATTACTATATAATATCATTCAACATCAACCATCCTAACCCTATAAAAATTAGGAAAAATCTCAAAAATTCCAAAAAAGAAGTTTTCTATTTTATGATTTTATATAGGAAAAAATGGGGTTGCCCCTGAACATTTTCCGTAAATTGTTTTTGCAAAATATCACCATGTGTATTCATCGATATATCCCTCCAATATGTCATTCGAATTTCATCAGAAATATAAATTCCTATGCCCTCCATCTAGAACAAATAATTTTAAGGGTCTAAACATTGTTGTAATCGACCTGTTCAAGATGGGGAGCATAGGAGTCTCCATTTCTGATAAAATTCGAATGGCATATTGGAGGGATATATATGTTAATATATGGGTTTTTTTTTGAAAAAAATAGAAAAAATGTCATAAAATGGGGCGAGAGCAGGGGGCGTCCCAATTGAACCCTTTTATATATACATATTATTATATATTTAAAATGGTTTTAAGAAAAGTTTGGGCTTATTTTCTATTTTTAAAACTCAATATAATTCAGCTTATTAACCTAAGTCACTTTTTTAACATTTTTTATCAATTAAAAATACCTAAAATTTAGCAAAAATATAAAAAAATTCAAAAAAATAGAGAAAATATTTAGAAGACAAAACATTTTATTTTGTAATTTTTGAGTACGTTTAGCTATATTTATAAATATATAGCTCTGTATACACTTTATATCCATATTTATATAAATATTAATACTAATATTATTATTTTAAATAACTTAAATATATTTTAAAACCTTTAAAAAATCAAAACGACTATTTTTATTTGCATTTACTAAATTTATATATATTTATTATATATACCATATATATTATTTATATTATACCTATTACCTTGTATAGATATATATATACTTATTATAACTTTAAAAGGGAAAAGAAAATAAAAAATCAGAAAAATATAAAAATAAAATAAAAAATTATAAATAAAAATATAAAACATAAAAAGAATACATAAAATTTTAATATAAATAAAAACCCAAAAAATAAAAAAGGCAGAAAAATACAAAAAATATTTTTTTTGTTTGTTTTTATGCAATAAATAACCCACACCCATTTGTTCCATGTGTTCAACAACCTACACATACTTGACCGCTGTATACTTATTTGTAGGATTATATTAAACTTTAAATCCACACTTACATTGCATTGCTTTATCATTATATGTGGGTTAATTTCTGTCCGGATGTGTGTTTCGTGAGCGTCTCCTCATTGATTGTATTCTCACCATATGATAATACCAGACCCTCGTAGAAATCTCGTTCGACAAATGGTGTCGTTGTCGGGGAGCAACGTGTAGTGTAGTGTAACTTGTATATATTTATTTGCATATATTACTTTATTTAGATAATTATTGTATCTTCCTCTGATCATTATCTTTGTTGAATTCCATGTGAAGGATTGTGTTGCAAAGGTGACTTCTTAGGATGCCAGTCCACCCAAGCTGCGAGGAGATTGGCCTTTTCTCTATAGGCTGATTAGAGAGAGAGCAAGAAAAGGAGATAGAGAGAGAAGAGAAGAGCATATATTAGTTAAGTTTTTTATTTTATTTTTTGTGAGAGAGTTTTATTTTACATTATTAATTTGTAATAATACAAGTATATTGGATATTCCCAATCTACGAGGTCCATTGCCAGGGTGATTGTTCACTTGGGGGCCTCGTCGGCTTTTTCACGATTTTTATGCTTCTTTTATTTTGTTTCATATATTTTATGTTTTCTTCTTTATTTTAATTTGTTTTCTGTAATTGAGCCCATGGACTTAGGATATCTTAACATGTTAAATAGGTCCAAAGCCTGATTAAAAGCATGTGTCTATAGTTTTCTATGCTCGGATTTATTAAAATTAAAATTGTTGATAACTTCTACTTGAAACCGAGCATCGTGAGAGGCTCTATACAATGCTAGCAACATCTATTATGGCAGACACCAATGAGCCTCCAAGATTGGACCTTTGGGTTTCTATTCTAGGTATTCAACATATTGGTTCTCCACGCTTAATAGCAATTCTTGTTTAGGATGATTTCATTCATTTTATAAATTGTGTATGTAGTGTAAATATTTCAATTATGCATTGCATCCCACATAGAGAGAGCTGGGAAGCACTCTGAGTCTTCTTACTTTGGATGTATCATTTGATACAAGGGTGAGATTTCTACCCTAGTATCCACTTGCACGGCTTTTCTTCTATCTCAATTTTTTGTATCAATTAAGTTTTTAAAGAAAATCCAAAAAAATCATTAGGCGCTTATCAGTGAAAAATACTCAAAAAAGTGAAATCCAAAAAAAATTAAAATAAGTGGACTGCTAATAACACTTTGTCCTTAATTAAAATCCTTAACATGCATCATTGCTTTGGGTTCATAAAGCCCTCATTGTTTTCAGGTAGTATATTCCAATCAGACTGAAATGCGGCCCTTAGGGCCTGTCTGGTTACTAGGATGAGGTGGGTTGGGGTATCCACTTGTGAATAGTAGGTGTTTGGATGGTTATGAGGGTTGGGAGAAGGTTTGGATAAGGAATGTGAAGTGATATCACCATGACTTGTGATGGATTTCTAACCCAGGGTTTGAAGGGGGATACACCAGGGTACCCCAGTAACCAAACGGACCTTTAAGGAATAGAACCCAAATCTGGATCTACGGTTGCCTCGATTATCACTTGGGACAGACAGTATTGTCTTTTCTATCGTGCAGAGGCAAGGAGGGCCTTGTCGATGATGATATTCTAACCTTATCTAAAATATCTGACCTGGTCAGAAGTATTGAGTATAGGCCACGCCCTCATATGTGTGTCTGTCTCATGATCTTGTGTTCGAGTACCTCACTTGCGAAGGAAGTATTGGTTTTGCCTATCAGCTTCCTCTCTTCTCTTTGGTTGAGTAGCCCATCAAGCCTGATATCGAGGACCTCAAAGAGCGTAGATAACATGTTACAAAGGAAGTGGAAAGTAAGAGATTCTTTTATGGATGTACTCACTCTCCTCTAGGGTCACCCTCTAAGTACTTGTTAAAATATTTGCCTGAATAACGATAATAAAATTGAAAAGATAAAAATAGTTGATCCCTTATGGCTTCATTTGTGTTGCGTTGTTGAACTCACAATTGTTTGGTGTTTTTTTTGGTCTAGATTAAGTTCAAAGATCAGTCCCACACACTTGGGACATTTTTCGTTTCATTTGTTTTATCTTCCCTTGACCCTTACTCACTTTGAGCCTTTTATTGTTCTGCACTCCTTTTATTCCTTCATCATTATATCTTTATCCTCTCTCTATCTTCCTTTTGACCTTCAAAATGTAGACTCATTGATGACTTGGTCAGGACCCCATTGACAGCCACATCGATTCCATGTAGCCGACATCTCCAAAAATTCAGGGTGATTCTCAAGAACCTGGTTCAGACTTTACGAACCACTCTCCAAACTCCTCACATTCTTTTCCTTCAATAATCTGTCATTACTCGTCCTGAGCTTTGTCCCTTTTTGATGGAGATAGACTTCACTCCTTACACCTCTCCATGCTAAATAAAGCTCTGTACTGACCTTAACACAGAACAATTATCTACATCTAGTGTTTCTATATAGACCGATCGGGGCGGTATTCCCTTTAAAGACTAAGAATCTAATCTGGATCCCGATATATTATCATATTTTGAATTAGAGATGCTTCCACAGGATGAGGGAAGGGACCTCAGCATCCTCCACAACCAGATCGGAGCCAAAAACCAGACCAGAATGTCGTGAATGCCTAGTTGCTTGCATTAATTCAGGTCATCCAATAGCTGCTGAAAAACGAAGCCTTGGCCCAGGTTGCGTTCCAAAAAAGTCCCTAATGATCTGAGGAGGAGGAGAAGAGAGAACCAAGAAGGAGGAGAAGATGAAATACCAAGAGATGGACCCCTTGACGGGGAGGATGAGAGAAGAAGAGAGACTCTGATAAACTCGAATCATACCCGTGGTTATTTGATATAGAGAGTTGTTGATGTAGAAATAACCGCGAAATCAGACTCGGCTTATCAAACAAAAATCAATGAAATAGAAGAGAGAGAGAAAAAAAGATGAAGACAAGCAGCTTCTCTCTCCTATTTCATCTACACTATATTATTTATCCATGTAAGTGTGCCTGGGTCGAACTCTAGGAAGCAGAATATTAATACTTCAGTTTTCGATACAAGAAATCAATCCCGAAAATATTCTCTATATTCTTAGTTTTACAACAAACTTCAAGAAAGACTCAAAACTAACTCAATCTTATAAAAATCAAAGCAAAGAAACTATGCGATGAAAAGCCGTGAAAATACCTAGAAATGTAGCTGGGGTAGTTGCGTAACTACCCTAAAAACTCGGGGAGAAAATACAACAAAAATAAGGTCCAAAGTTCCCCTACAAGCTAGGGGCAAAAGTACAAAGAAAAAGTATAAAGTTCGTTACAATTAGGTCCTCGATAGTGACTGATTTGAAAAGAAAATAACTTTTATTGCATTTAGGTCCCTGCGCGGGAACCTTAATGTAATTCTGGAAAGTATCTGGGCAGAGTTGAATTCCTGAAGCTTGCTGGGCTTAATCTGTGATTGTTCTGCCGGTTCATCTTGAACGATCAAGATTAGGTTGGTTCACGTGATCTGGGCCGTCCATTGCTGACACTTGTCAGCAGCTTGTATGGTCTGGTGTTCTTGAGGATCTTCAGCTCCTCTGCTTGGCTGGCGACGAGGGGATCTTCTCCCATTTATTCCCGATAGCCGGTGAAGTTCTTAGGCCTCTAGCAGGGCCAGGAGGAAGATGCCTTCTTCCTCCGAGCTCGCCTACGGGTGAAACGCTCCGAAGGTGGTCAAATGCGACAGTGATTCGCCGGTGAAGATGATCATTCCGGCTGGACCTGGAAGTTGTTGCAGCAGCTCATGATTCGATCGTTCTTGGATCTTGGAAGCTCCATATGAGGATTGTTGAAGCAAGTCCGGTCGTTTCTTGGGCATGTGGGATTTTATAGAAGATTTATAAAAGACTTCAGCAAAATTGCTTGGCCACTGACTGAGCTTCTTAGCAAGGAGACCTATTTTATTGTAGATGCCAAAGTTATCCAAGCCTTTACTCGGTTGAAAGAATTGATCACTAAGGCCCCTATCCTATAGTTGTCGTATTAGTCTCTATCATTTGAGATCATGAATGATGCTTCTGATTATGCAATAGGTGTTATTTTGGGACAGAGAAGAGACAGAGTACTATTTGATTTTCTGTATGCTAGCAGGACATTAGATGAAGAACTAAAAAATTATACCATTACTGAAAAAGAGCTGCTAGCAGTTGTTTTTGCCCTGAAAGAGTTCCGATCACACTTGATGGGATCCATGGTCATTATTTATACAGATCATTCTTCCATCAAGTACTTGTAAAGAAAGAAGGATGTCAAACCTAGACTAATCATATGGATTCTCCAAGTGTTTGACCTTGAAATCAGAGATAAGCCTAGAATTAAAATTGTGGTGGCAAATCGTTTTTCAAGACTACCAGAAACAGACACTCCTGAGTAGAGAATGATACCCATTACAGAAACATTCCCAGATGAGGCAATTATGTCAATCACCTTGCTCCCCTAGTTCGTTGATATTCTGAATTATCTTGTTTCCAAGAGAACTCCACAACATTATCGTAAGCTGAAAGTTGACAACTTCTTATCAGATATCGATTTCTACTAGTGGGAGGATCCTTATTTATTTTGTGAGGGGGCAGATTTACATATGGAGAAGCTGCATTCCTTAGGAGGAATATCACAGTGTCCTCGAGCATTGCCACACTCGAGAATTAGGAGGATATCATTCAGGGAAAAGAACGATAGTGAAAGTACTTCAATGCGGCCTTTGGTGGCCGACTCTTTTTAAAGATGCAGAAGAATATGTGAAACATTGTACTGACTATCAGAAGATGGACAGAACTATTGGATTAAAAGATACAATGCTCTTGAAAATACATTCAGATATCAGACGTTTTTGATGTGTGCGGAATTGACTTCATGGTCCCATTTCCTAATAGCCAAAGTTTTGAATATATTCTGCTCATCATTGATTATGTCAGTCGTTGGGTGGAGGCTATCCCAACCCGAGCCACTGATAGGTGCACAGTCTTTCGATTCCTGAAAAATAACATCATTGTAAGGTTCGAGATTTTGAAGATTCTGATATCTGATGGTGGTAGACATTTTATCAATAGAGAAATTAAGAAGCTGGCACAAGAATACTATATTGAGCATCATGTCACTTCTCCAAACCACCCACAGAACAATGGCTTGGCAGATTGTTCAAACAGGGAGATCAAGACTATTCTTCAAAAGCATGTACGCACTGCTTGGAAGAACTGGTTACAATTGCTTGACTCAGTTCTTGGGTCTTATCGCACCGCATACAAGTCACCTTTGGGAATGTCTCCCTACAGCCTAGTTTATGGCAAGACAAGCCATCTGTCCATGTAATTAATTCACAAATATTTATAGGCAATCAATGTTTGTAACTTGGATTCCAAGAAGGTCAAAAAGAACAGAAAAGTGTGAACTTATTACTTGAATTCAGAGACCATGCATGTGACAACGGTCTGATGTACATGGTTAATGTAAATAAGTGGCATGACAAGCATTTCTGCAGAAAGACTTTCGAGTTTAATAGAAGGTTTGGTTGTTTGATGCAAAGTTGAAACTCTTTAGAGGAAAGTTGAAGAGCAAATGGACAAGGTCGTTCATAATGAGACATGTGTGTGACAATGGCAGTGTCATGATAACTGGTTTGTCGCTTGACACACAACCGTTTGTGATCAATAGATAGTTGCTGAAGTCATACTTAGAGCATGATACATTCTTGTTCATTGTTGATTCCATACATGTGATATTTCAAGACGAGCTCGAAGCAGCAAAATCAGCAATGTTAGATGAGGCCTCAAAAATATATTGATTAATTCTTCTTTTCTTCTTTTTAAAATTCATTCTTTCATTCTTTTGACTATTTTATCATCCCATTCATCATTATTATACTTAGGATATGCTTCATCCTAAATATAGGGGGGATGAGTATATACAAGTGCTCATTCTTTAATCCCTCACATGTCTCCTCAACTCTTGATATTCAATCTATACTTAGGGATATGTTACCCTAAGTATAGGGGAAGACATGTCGAGCCAATGATTTGTGCATTCCCACCCCAACCCTCCCTGATTTGTATGCAATCTGCTATACTTAGGATTAATTGATCCTAAGTATAAGGGGTGGTCAACTTCTAATTCTTTTATTTAGTCATTCTAGTATATACTTTGCTATCCTCAACATGAGTTATGTCTTCCTTTTTTTCTCTGATCACTATGAGGACATAGCTCAAGCTAAGTATGGAGGGGTCGTATATACATTATATATACTTTAGCCTTAACTCATACTTTTGTATATTCAATAATATGGCTAACTAATAAAATCTAAACACACATCGAATTCTTTGTAATTGTGGTTTATAAATCAGCTAAAATATTTAAAAAATGATTATAAAATATCTTGAAAACTCTTTTGGACTATTTGGAAAATATTTTGTAAAATATTTCCAAACCATTGTAAATATCTTTTATTTGTAAAAATTTCTTTTATTTGTTTGAATAATTATTTTTTTTAAATCTATTTTAAACAGTTTGGAAAATGGTTGCTGAAATACTTTGAAAAACCTATACATACTATTTAAAAATATTTACAAAAATGTTTTTCAAATTTTGGAAATGTTTGTAAAATTATTTGCAAAAATAAGTTTTCAAAATGTGTTTGAAAATGATTTTAAATGTTTCGAGAACCTTGTGTAGAAAACAACTCAAATAAAATTCCTTATAAAATTTGTATAAAACCCATATATAGAACATGTAAATAACCACTAACTTTCAACTTGTAAATTCCCAATGTAAAATACACCCTAATTTTTGTAACTATAGAAGCACTCCCATGTAAATATCTGCGCATAATTCTTTCACTAACCTTTATTCAAAAATCTCTAACAATTTCAAAATTTTTGAAACCATAAAATTTGCAAATGTATTCAAAAAATTGCATGAAAATTTGCAAAACTTTTCAAAAATTCCATAAATAGTTCAAAATCAAAAGTTGCTTCACAAAATTTTTTCTTGCACTATACATATCTTTTGCATTTTTCGAAGTGATCAAGACAACTGAACAAGTCTAAAATAAAGTCTGAAGTTTGGAGTTTGGTATAGACCTTAATCTACTTAATTTCAAAGGAACCCATTAAGGACTAGACTTGAGATAATTTAGATTCTATGAGACTATGTTCATGAATCGATTCAGTGTATCTAACTAGTTTCTTTCATGTCATCCGTATGACTCTTGAGACAATGATTTGACTAGAAACCTTGCACTTAACACTTGGCTCAACCCAGGTGCATTATTGAAAGATCTTGGAGTCTAAGTCGGGAAGATGATAGATCACTTCACCAATGATGGCTCATGAATTATTCTTGGGGACTGCCAACCCACTTCTTCAGGAGGAAATGACATCTAACGACTGGAGATTGGATTGAGACAATGCTTCGGACGAAGAATGGTCCGATGGCTCAACTTTTTCCAAGACCCCAAAACATAGACAGGTCAAAAGATTCTATATCATTTGGGACATAAACAAGAATGTAGAGCAATGAAAAGCAAAAAAAATATCAAAAAGAAGCCTACACCAAAAATTCCACAAAAATATTAAAGCTTCCATAATAATCATGCTTCTTGGTGAAGACTCAGTTACAATGACTGAGCTTCACAAGGGAATATGACTAAACTGGTCCATTCCCACTTCTTTTCCCATTTTTTCTAGCTTCTCCTCCATTTTAGTTGTTAATACCTGGTAGCTCCTAACCTTAGAAGGAAATGCTTGTCTTCATGAGGATGAGTTACCAGAGGAGTAGACTCTTTGATAATTCAGTGATCTGTCTGGAAAGAGCTGAAAATTTCACATACATGGTTCTATCATTTCATGGTTGCGAGAGTATGCGACTGAGAGGATGGTTCTGACCAGACTATGGATTGAAAAGATAAATAAGATTATGGAACCAAAAGGATGTTGTGTCATACTTCCTAACCTTAATGTGGTTCTGAACAAACCAAGAATCCAAAGGTCCTAACTGAGCTCCAAACATTGATTTAATTCAGACAAGTTTAAAAATAAAAAAATTATTCAAAGTTCTTTCTTTTTCTTTTCTTTATTTTCTTTTTCTGCACTTATGTTGCATAAGTGTTTGCTAGGGACTAGCAAAGGAAAGTATGGGGGGTGATAAATCTCCATTTCATCGCCTTTGTTCTTTCATTTTGGGCTTGAATCCCTAGCTAAATGCATGTATATAGCATTAGTTTTTATAAAATAACACTCATAATTCACATAAAATATTGTATAGAATACTATACAAAATATTGTATTTAATACCAAAATAAAAGAATAAAGAAAGAAAAGAAAAATAATGAAGTGTCAAAGACACTAAATGGTCCTAGACGCCGAGACTCAGTCATCATGATGACTTGGTCAACAAGGAATAAAGTCGGGGGAGATAGGGCATAGAAACTGTACAAAAAAATACACAATAACCATAATTATTTTAGTCCAATAATTGCATTTTGGGACACATTTTGTTTTATTATTTTTATACTCAAATCAATAAACCCTTAACATGAATAATGTACATGAATATACAAAGAAAAATACAAAATTGATTTAATTTAAAGATAATGCACAATGTGCCCGACACAGAGAATAAAAAACCACAAAGAAAGCTTCTCGAACCTATATATTCTCCGTATTGATTCAAAATTCATCAAACTCACCTTTATTGTTCATAAAATTAAATTATCTCTATAATGAATGTGGTTTCATTTAATTTGGATTTAAGATGCAGAAGTTGGCTTTTGGGCCTTCATTGTGCAAAATACTTGTATACAATATTCAATTTATCTATTCCTTATATTTTTAGGTTTCTTATATTTTTTATAAAATTACAAATATAATTGGAATACATGTACATAATTAAAATAAAATAAAACAATCAATAAAATAAAATAAATAATATACTTCATATATATGTAAAATATACCTATAATACACCTATGTAATATATGTATATAAATAATGGGATATTTACACCCATAACCCTGAGTAGTTTTGTAATTACCCCAGGAACCCTCGATATATCATAATTACATGAGTAACCCCGAATAATCCTTAACTCTTACATGACATAACCATGTGTTATGCTTTGTTTGGTATGTCCATTATATTTGACCGTTTCTATGAGAAAAAGACAAAATTACCCCTAATGCTCATTCTTATTTACAAACTCATGCCATCACAATACAGTATTAACACAACCTCAATGAGATCATGGCTCCATGGCAAGCAGTCGATCCCCTCCATGAAGGAATACGCCTTTCACGTGTAGTTCCCTTCGCAGAGCTTCCGACAACTCGGAGCATCACCAATCGTGGACGCCCAGTGCGCGAGGTCCGGCAGCTTCCGCCCCTCCATCCTCTGGAACACATCCACCTCCCCGCTCCCATTCCTCTCGCACCTCCACCTCATCTTCATGTCGTACCCCTTCCCATCGTACCCCAGCAAGCACCCGCCCTGGAGCCTTACCCCCTCCCCCTCGTTGCACCCGCCCTAGAAGAGACCCCCCTCCCCCCGTGTAGCGACGTCGAGGAGGCCCCCCTCCCCTCGTGCAGTGACGCCGACCGCCGACGAGCCCCCCCTCCCCCCGTGCAGTGATGCCGAGGAGCCCTCCTCCCCCCGTGCAGTGACGTCGAGGAGCCCCCCCCCCCTCCCGGCACACAGCTCACCCCACCATCGAGGAATCCCCTACGCCCAGCTCCTTGGAGCCAGCCCCCCACCACCGCCCCTGCTCGAGCCCCCCCTTCTACCCCACCCCTGCTCGACCCCCTCCCGGCCCGCCCCTACTCGAGCCCTCTCCCTCGAGCCCAACTGCCGAGGAGTCCCCCTGCGCCCAGCTCCTGACCCACCCCCACCGAGTTTATCTTGCAAGCACCCCCGCCCCACAGGCACCCCCCTGTTTCCCCGCATCCCTCACCCGGCACTCCTCTGCTGCCCCGCACATCCCTCACCCGACACCCCCCCCACCCCGTTGCATCGCATCCCTCACCCGTCACCCCTCCGCTACCCCGCACATCCCTCACCCGACCGCTGCCCCGCATCCCTCACCCGACCCCCCACCCTCTCCCTTGCGCGTACGCCTTGAGAGGCCCGCCCGCGCACCAAGGCTGCAAGTTGCAGCCAGCGCCCGCATCCGCCAGCCTCCGCTCTGATCCCACCATTCTTCCTCCGGGATGGAATCCTCTCCTTGCTTTCGTTTTTTAAAATCTCATTCCTTTCTTTTTTTAATCTTAGCCGTTGGATCACTAATTCAGTTAGATTAACTCAGCCATCTGGTTGAGTTAATGACTAAACTAACAGAAAGTTATGGATGTAAAACAGAATGGTTATTCAAGGTCTTGAGTGTAATTCGTGATTATCAAAGGTTCTTGGGGTAATTATGAAATTACTCAAGGCTATGGGTGTAAATATCCCATAAATAATTAAGTATATAAATAAACTCAAAAAAATAAAGTAAAAATTTCCGAATATGTAATTAAATAAGTTATAAATATATAACTTATGTAGAAAAAATAATAAAATATATAGTACAAAATAAGAATAAAAAAATGCTAAATATAGGTATTTATACATTATACATACTTGTAAATATTAACAATATATAAATTAAATTGTAAAAATAAATAAAAATTAGAATAAAATACTACATAAAATAATAAATATTTTTTTAATATTTTAGCTTTAATTTAATAAATCAATCTCTATTTTAAATTGTATTTACAAAGTATTTAAGTTATTCTTTTTCCTGGTTGGTCCACATGGACCAACCAGGAGCCTCTGTAAGTTGACCCAGGTCAACTACACAGTCCTCAATCGCTCCTATCAAAGCACGCGAACCCCTTATTTTCTCCAAGATTTTTGAGGTGATCCATGGCTCGAGGAGCCTCAATTCCTTCATCGTTCAGGTGCTCCACTCCATCCTCAACCTCTCCATATGTCTGATCACCCACATCCTCACTCCAGCGTGCGCCACCCATTGATCTTCAGACTTTCATCTCCATCTATAAAATATATCTCCTTTGCCCCTTTTGTCAGTTTGTTCCCTCTCCCGAGCTTCTTATCCCCTCAGAGCATGCCCATGGAGTGTGCTTGGTGACAGGAAGCATTCACCATCGTTCTACAGCGAGAAGGATACAAGGAGGAGAAGATCCGACCATCATCAGACCTCCGTCCTAAAGGTTCTTCTTCTTCTGTCCTAGGATCGAATCGAGGCCCCTTTCTATCATCTTTAGGTTAGTTTTAGTCATATAGTTTATTTCTGTATTTTAATTTTACTTTTTAGTCGATTAATTTATGGTAAAATAGAAATCCTCTTTTTGACTTGGAGCTCAAGCTAAAGGCCAAATTCATCATGCCCCATCAGTGAACTGCCTCGAGTCCTCCTCCATTTAAATCCTTGTCATCCTATGCATCTTCTGCCTCATAAAATTAACCCAGATCCTGCTTGGATATGGCGAATCGAGCTTCAATCTTCTGCCCTTATCCAGAAGTTCGCTACCCTACTCGTTCCTTCACTCTCCAGCTTTAACGGCTAGTGAGGCAACTCGCCTCGAGCCGCTCTACATTTAGGTGCTAGTCTCGCGTCGCAAGGACCTTCCTAGAACCATGAATATGCTCAACTTGTAGCTCTATGTTGCTTGAAGAAGAAAGAACCCTAGGTCCCATTTTGTGGGACATGGAGTCCATCGAAGACGACCTGCAAGTGTAGAGATTTCCTAGGAAGTTGTAGCAACTTCTGGCGAGACGAAAGGAGGCCGAAGGTGGAAGCTATCGCTAATCGAATCTTGTCGGAGGGCTTGTTCTTCCGAGTTCGTTCATCATCACCCTCCACCATACGATCATGACTCGGGCCCAGATTTAATCTGGGCCCTTTACTCAAGCTGAATCGTTGCATGCTAGGAGCCGTAGGATCAGCCCTGTGGCGCGCCAAGCACAGCTCGATCTAGGGACTTAAGTGGGGTAAATTACACAAGACCCTCCTCCTTTTGTAATTAAAATTTAGTCCTGGAAGTATTAAATTATCTAACTTTTGTGGAAAATTGCAACTGGGCCCTTCATTTATTGTATATTGCACCTAGGTCCAGTACCAATCAGCTCACGTGGTCCCCACGTGAGGTGGCCAAATTGCACCATTCCCTCTCTGATTTTTAGTATTTATGTTTAGTATAAAAATGTAATTATAGTTTAAAACTTATGGCGAATTTGCATGGAGATACTCTGCTTTATATTTTATTATAAAAATACCCCTACTACCTTGTTTGTTTGTATTTATGCTTGTCTATTTTTCATAAATAGTTCCCATGCTCCAAATATTATGGAAAAATAGAGGAAGGTGCTTGATTTTATTGTCATTCACATCATTTTTTTATTTATCATATTATTTGCATTTTCCATTTATTAAAAAATAAAAGGAGCCTAGTTATTCCTTTTTTGGATATAAAAATATAAAAATATTATAAAATCACTATTAAAATTCCAAAAAAATACATATTATAAATTACTATATAATATCACTCCAGACGAAGAATAAAAAATACAAAAGAAAGACATTAAAAATAGAAAACCCTCCTAAAACTATTAAAATTAGAAAAAAATTCTCAAAAATTTTAAAAAAAGTTTTACATTCTATATTTTTATATATACATATTATTACATATTAAAAATAGTTTTGAGAAATTTTGGGCTTATTTTCTATTTCTGAAACTCAAATAATTTGGCCTATTAACCTAAGTCACTATTTTGATATGTTTAATCAATTAAAAATACCTAAAAATTGTAAGAAAATTTTCAAAAATAGAGAAAATGTTTAAAAGATAAAAATATTTTATTTTATAATTTTGAGTACTTTATCTGTATTTATAAATATATAGCCCCATATACACTATATATCCATATATATATACTTATATACATATTAATACTAATATTATAATTGTAAATACCTTAAATATATTTTAAAACCTTTAAAAAATAAAAGGATTGTTTTTATTTGTATTTACTGAATTTATCTATATTTAGTATATATATCATACATATTATACATATTATCTTACATATAAATATTTATTATAACTTTAAAAGGAAAAAGAAATTTAAAAATTAGAAAGATATAAAAAGAAAATAAAAAATAAAAAAACATAAAATTTAATATAATTAAAAACCATAAAAAAATAAAAAAGGTGGAAAAATACAAAATATTTGGTGTTTATTTTTATACAATAAATAACCTACACCCGTATGTTTCCTATGTTCAACACCCTACACATACTTAACCACTATACACTTATTTGTAGGATTATAATAAATTTTAACTCCACGCTTACATTGCATTGCTTTACCATTATCTATGGTTTAATTGTTGTCTAATTTGAGTTTCGTGAGCGGCTACCTAATCGATTGTGTTTTCGCCTTGTGAGAATACCAAATCCCTGCAGAAATCCTATTTGACAACGTGGTAGCCCATTGTGACAGCCCCATTGAATCCTATATATACGTATGTGTGTGTATGCGTATGTGTGTGTATATGTATCTCTCTCTAATATATATGGGGGCGCTTTCCAATAGGTCTTATCCTTCCATCCTTAAGGAAGACCAACGATCATAGCCATTAGATTCAAATCTATTGACATCTTTAATTTATTTGCCCAAAAGAGCATTTTAGTTATCATCTTTTGCATTAATTATGCATGCCAATTAATATTTTGAAATAATAAATTTAGCTAGTTTTATTTTTGGTATTTTTCACAACACCATATTTAAATAATGTCTGGTTTTTTGATAGGTGACATTATGTGGGGCATATGTTGGTATCCTCACACCTTTTTTGTAGATTCCGTAGTTCCTTTTATAACAATTGTATATTTTTTGTTGAATATGTGGTTCATTCAAAAAGTCGTTAGTTATTTGTAAATTTTGCAGGGTTCTATGTAGAATACAATTCCTATTAATAATTAATATGTGGTTCTTTGTAATGATTGTATGGTTCTTTGTATAATAAAATTTGTATGATTCTTTGTAAAAGTGCGGTAGTCATTCACGCTTAATTAGTGAGAATATACAAATCAAATTTGTATAATACACATCTAAAATGTATAATGCACATCCAAATGTGTAATGCACATCAAATATTCAAGATATATAAAAAATTACAATTTTCATTCGCAAACAATTGATATGTAAAAATACATAACAAATATGTATAATACATATCAAAATTGTATAGTATACATCAATATTGTATAGTACACATCAATATTGTGTCGAACTGCAAATCATTCTTTATCCAAGACTGGTTGCAACACTTTTTTGTCGTCATCGATTGTATGAAGAACTTCTCCGATAGGCACCATCACTCCCATAGAATCCTTGGACAGAATAAAAAAATAAAGAAACATGATTATTAGAATTAGAAACCCATCAGATAAACTTGCCAAAATATTAAAAAATCATGTCACTAATTCCTGGAACTTGAATACCCTTCTTTTTTGTTGCGAATCGTGGAAGCAAACACACACAAACACGATCAAACAAGCAAGACACAAACACAAGGATTTACAAGGTTCACCCGTAAATGGGCTACGTCCTTGGGTGGCGGCAATCGGTTTCACTATATGGAGAAAAATGTAATACAGAGGGTACTGAGAAGATACAGATATGGGATGAGAAACAAGATCAGAATGAGGATTGCAGTATCTGGTGGCTCTAAGGCCCTTTTTATACTGCAACAGAAGAATACCATATCTATTCAGCAATCCATCCCAACAGATCTCATCAAATCAGAAGGCAGGACACATATCAGACTTGTCAGCAATCCTGGCCCAACAACTCTCAGCCAATTAGAAGGCAGGACACAGATCAGACATGTCAGCAATCCTAACCCAACAGCTCTCAGCCAATCATAAGTCAGGATACAGACCAGCCACATCAGCAGCCCAACAAGTGGTTATGATTCAAGTCAAATTAAGAATCTCCACCTTGAATTGAATCCTCATATAGTAGAATGAACCACTACTATTACTCCATCATGAGTTGAATTCCTAGCAGAATTAACCACTGCTAGACTCCACCAGAGTTGAATTCTCAAATAGCAGAATTAACCACTACTATAATTCACCACTTAAAATTCGGATAACATGAATCAAGGAATTATAAACAATATTCACCTTGAAATTTCTCTTCAGAGAAGCTTTGACAAGCTTCACCGTATCGCCGCCAGCCCCTCCTTGGGGCTATTGCCAACTATTCATATTGAGCAAGTCCAAACGACGCTTGAACTTACTTCCAGGATATGTAGACCCTTGCAAGACATACAAGGTCTTCTGCTTGTTGCCCTTGATGACAACAACCCCATCTTTGGCAACATGCATGACTCCACCTTCAGCATTATATCTGTATACTTTAGAGTCCAAGACTCCAAGAGATATTAGGTTCTTTCTCAGATCAGGAACATGTCGTTGACGAGTCGCTAAATACGTTGTTTAATTCGATCACGTTGTAGCACGTGTACTTAGCGATTCGGTCAGAACCGAGAGAAGATCTCCGTGAAGAGTGTCTCGGCTTAATTTTTATCCCGGGCAAGTCCGGGGTCGAACTCAGGGAGGCAAAGGAACAACTTTGGGGTTAATTCACAAATTTGAGATCTAGATATCCAAACGGTATTTTTTTAGATTTTTTTAATGCAAAAATCAAAGCAAATGCAAATGCGACTGAATAAGAACACTAAGAAATCACACAACTTAGCCAAATTAATTTTAATGTTAAATTAGTCCAAATTAGCCAAATTATATTTTTCCTAAAGTCTTAATCCAGTAGGGAACACAAAACACATTTTTTTGGAATTTTAGGGGTTAAAATGCAATAACTAAAAATGCACACTTTTTATGGGTTTTTTCGCAATTAATCACACAAACAGAAAGCAAAAATTATGAAAAAATTACTGGAAGTAAAACATGATGCAAGAAAGCTACAGTAATTTTTTTGGAATTTTCTGACAAAAAATGAATTTTTTTGTGAATTTTTTAGTGAAATCAGAGTGACAGCGAGTAAATAATTTCTAATAAATCCACATTATAAAATTAATCCGAGTGAGAATTATCCCAAAAAGATATTTTCATGAGCAATCCAGTAGAGGTGAAATTTCTCAAAAAAAATATTTGTGGATTTAAATAAAAATCGATTACTAAATTCACTCTACAATTTATTTAAGGCACAAGACAACTCCATTTTGGATGAAATTTGGATAGTAAATACATCACATATCAAGGCATCCCATATAATTTTTGTGGAATTTTTAGAGCAACCGTTTGTGAGATATTAATTTAATAGCATGGAATGGGTAAACTATGTAAAATTTCAGTTGAACAATTTTAGTTAATTATCCATATCTCACAAAAATATAAGTAAATATTCAAAATGTAGACAAGAAGTTGCTCAAAACAATGGTATTTTTCATGGAATAAAAAGGTGTAAGATTGATGTCCAAATTTAACGTCAAACGCAGGGGTATCTTTGCAAAATGAAAAACTAGAATTATAAAGCAAATATATACAGGGACTGATTTGCAATTATTAAAACTTGAAATAAACAAACTGCAATTTTTACATTAAAAAAAATTACACCTTTCTTCTTCCTTGAGACCGTGGAGAAGAACCCAACGCACAGGGAGACGGCGGAGGCGCCGCGCGCGCGCCGGCGCGCGAAGGGGGCGGCGGCGACGGAGGGGCGGCGGCCTGTGGAGGGGCGGAGCACGGGGGCGCGGCCGCGGTGGCCGACGGAGGGGCGCGGGTGGTGCGCTGGGCGGAGGTGGAAGGTGGAGGGCTGATCGGCGGAGGGGCGCGGGTGGCCGCGCGGTGGGAGGCGGCCGCTGTTGGCTGCGCGGCGAGGGGGCGGCGGCGTAGAGGCCGCCGGCTGGCGGCGATTGGAAGAGGAGATGGGGGGGCGGCGGCGGTGGGCTGGGGCCGCTGCTCCCTCCGTTGTTTTTTTTTTTAATTTTTTTAAATTAAATTTTTTTTTTGAACTTGTTTTTACTACTGTAACAAAAAGGGTTTTTTTTTTACTTTTTTTTATTTTTTTTTAAATTTTCTTTAGACAGGGATTGAACATGATAAAAAAAGAAAAAAAAATTAAGATGGTAATAAGATGGAGTAGAAACAAATGGAGGAAGGGGGTGATATGATGTGCTAAAAAAAATGCAAAAAAATGACAGGATGATAAAATGAAAGGAAAATTTACCTACGATGGAGACGAATGCCTATGGAGTGCTCTCGTGAGCACGGTCTTCGCTCAAATCGCCGGCGTGCGATGAGCTCGAGCAGCGCGCGGTTGCGGCTGCGATGTTGGCCAAAAAACCAACGGATCACACCGGAGAGAGTGCCGTCGTCGCTCGACCGCGGTTGCGTCGCTGTCACCGATTCAACTCAGGGAACTAGGCTCTCCTCACATAAAGATGGATCAAAGGCAAAATTGAGGAGAATGAGAGGTATATAAAGAGAATGGAAGGAGAGGTTATTAAAGTGGTGGAGTTGAATGGGAGGTTGATTTATTAATGGAGTTGAATGGGAAGTTGGGAAAAAATGGTGGAATAATGGAGTTGAATTGGTGGTTATTGTAGAGAATGGAAATTAAATAATAAATAAATAAGTAAATAAAGTTGTCTACTTTAAATACAATAAAATAAAAAGAGAAGAGAAATAGTGGAGAATTTACAAAAGAAGACAAAACACCATGTACATTTTTTTACTTTTTCTAATATGTATTTTTTTATCTTTTTAATAAGAGATATTTACAACAAAAAAATACAGTAAAATACAATAATAAAAATACAACACAATCATAATTTTTTTGTATTTTTAGTAATTGAGAAAGATAAAATAAAAATTGACTAAAGAATGAATATATACATAATGTACAATGTACATCTAGGTCCCAAAACCCAACTTTTGCAAATGAGCTCCGATTTTAATGAAACCACTTCCGTTGGATAGATAATTTTCTAACTTGAACTTTAAAAGTGAGTTTGGTGAATTTGGAGTTCATACGGAGCGGGAATTTAGCTTGGAAGTTGGTCTTTACGGCTTTTTCTCTTTGGGATCTAGGAGCATTTATTTGAGGTAAAATTTATTTTATATTTTTGTATTTTTATATACATTATTATAAACAAGTTAGAGAAAGAATTAGGTAAAAAGGAGTTGAAATGAAATTATTAAAAATACATGAAGTTTTAGGCAATTTACAGGTATAAAACTCCTTTATTTTTGCGGCTTTTTTATGTGTAATTCATTTTGTACAATCTTATACACAATAATTAGTGTATTTTATTTACAAGACTTATTTTGTTAATTTATTGATTTTATGGACATTTTTCTGGGATTTTACTCGGGGATTTTGCTAAGATCAAGATATTGAGATGATGAATCGTGGATTCATCACCCCCTATACTTAAACTTTGCTAGTCCTCGAGCAAATAAAGAATGAATAAGTTGGGTTAACCCCTGACTGTGCATGTGAATACAAGACTTGATCCGTTCAAGAACTCTCGGTTTTAGAGATCCTAAAATTCTAAGCTGAACCAGGCTCTAGTCAAAAGGTACCCAATTTCCCTAATCATCAGACTCTCTTTGTATACGTATATATAAGGGATATGACTTTAAGTGTTGACTGCAGTTACAAGAGTAGAGTCACAACGTCACCTAAGGTTCCAGTCCAAGAGACTCTCCTAAGGACCCGATCCTCAACACTAGGGAATAAACCATTTCTTGCATCCAATCCACCGTCTCTTTAGTTGTCAGACTTAAAAGTGTAGATGGAAGGCCAGTTGATGGAGGGCATAGGATTGTGTCATTTCTTCTCTCCCTCTCATTGGAACAAGGATCCTCTCTAGTGCCTTATTACGCAACGCAATTTTTTTTGGTGTTGATCAGTGCGTCCGTCAAGAGAAGTTGGAGCCGTCTGCACTTGTTTTCCTGGGAGTACACCGGGGTGTGCCTTTTTTGAGTACCTATCGCACCTTCTACACCCAGACTTGTAGCATTTACGATGCAGAGCCCTTTTTTGGTGCAAGCCCGACTCCTGGTCCTAATAGCGGTGGTCCAAGTGGACACTTTGAAATGGTTGGGAGCGCTCGCCTTTGGTGGAAGCTCTTTTGATAATTAACTTTGTGGAATGAGAGCTTTTCTTTGACATTTCATTGCTTGGTAGTATTTTTGGCTAGCTCCACTGCTTTTACCAAGAGTTGGCGCACACTGATCAACATTTTTTATTTTATCACACCCTGGCACATAGGTAAATGTCAAGAGATAGTACAAGAACCATGTTCTCATACTGGCTAAAGATGCTGACACTCAGGCTTCATGAAGCCTTCATTGATTTTATCCCATCCTCGAGCATCATTAAATCAAGTCCAAACTCAAATCCCTCATCCCAGTTCCTCAAGTGAAATTACAACTCATCTCATCATAACTGCAGTCGTGTATGTGAGGTGCTGATCATATTCTTAAGGTAGAGACTAAGCATGCAATATAGCACACACATCTTTCAAACTAGGGAAATGTGAATAATTAAGTCAAGGACCCTAATGACTAAGGCTAGTTAACTCAAAATCTCAAGACCTCATAAACCAAGTGTTCTTGAACATCACTAGTCTTGTGTGAAAGTGGATTGTGTCAGGGATTAAACCAACTTATTAGTTAGTTTAGTTTTTTTTTTAGTTTTTTTTAGTTTTTTTTATGAATGTTTTTTTTAATGAATGATTGATTTTTTTTTAATTTTTTTAGAAAAAGTTTTTTTTTCACAAAGTTTTTTTTGACAAACAAAGGCAAAGAAGAAGTTTTTTTTGTTAGAAAAGTTTTGCTTTTTTTTTAGTTTTTTTTAGTTTTTTTTTATGAATGTTTTTTTTAAAAAAAGATAGGTAAATAAGAAAATAGGTAAATAAGAAAAGATTCTTTTTTTTTTGAAAAAGTTTTTTTAGCAAAAGAGGATTTTCTTTTTTTTTGAAAAGTTTTTTTTCTTAGCAAATAAGGAAAAAGTTTTTTTTTACCCACCCATAATTATTGTATAATATATAAAAAATACGTGAAAGTACGAGGTATGTGTAAAGTATATATGTAATATATACACGCCCCCCTATACTTAGCTTGTGCTATGTCCTCATGGCACTAGGTGACAAAAAGACATAGCTCGTACTAAGCGTAGGAAAGCTAAAATAATAGAAATTATAGAAATCGATCCGCCCCCCTATACTTAGGCTCTGGACAGCCTAAGTGTAGAAGAAGAGCAAAAATGGGGCGGACGAGGTCAAGAGGAGAAATGATGAGTAAATACACATGGCGGGCATCGGTCCCCCCTATACTTAGGCTTTGGTCAGCCTAAGTATAGGACAAGAGTAAGTGTGAGAACCGACGTGATCTCGAGAATATACAAAGAAGGGAGAATATGCACAAGAGTGATTGAATCTTCTAAGATGTTGAATCTTGATGCTGCATCTTCATGAAGAGTAATAAGATGTATCTGCTCTGTGCTCACTCTGTATGAAGTTGATGACCTCGACTTGGACTAACTGCTCTTTGGAATCAACAAAATGCTTCAACAGTTGTCCATTCACCACATGAGATTGTGCACCATCTGTGAGATCAGCTATCTCTACACTTCCATTCTCGTGCACTTTCTTAACCACA
Source organism: Ottelia alismoides (assembly GCA_037367405.1). Classification (NCBI taxonomy): domain Eukaryota; kingdom Viridiplantae; phylum Streptophyta; class Magnoliopsida; order Alismatales; family Hydrocharitaceae; genus Ottelia; species Ottelia alismoides. The sequence continues at coordinate 78,763 of JAZKJV010007846.1, read as the reverse complement.
AAGGGACCCGTCCATTTAGATTTGAGCTTCCCATGGAACATCTTCAACCTGGCATTGAACAACCATACCTTTTGTCCAGGGACAAAGTCTTTGCACCTAATGTGCTGATCATGCCATCTCTTTACTTTGTCCTTATAAATGAAACTGTTGTCATATGCCCTGTTTCGGATTTCCACGAGTTCGTTCAAGTTCAAGTCTCGGCAAAGCTTCCCTAGGTGACCACTCCAATTAATCTTCTTAATTGCCCATTCGGATTTATCAATCAATTCTGCGGGCAAATGGCATGGCTTGCCATAGATCATTCTAAATGGTGAAGTACCCAATGGTGTCTTGTAGGCTGTCCTATAGGCCCATAGAACTTGGTCCAAGAGTTGAGACCAGTTCTTCCTATCGGGACGAACCAATTTCTGCAAAATACTCTTCACCTCTCTGTTCGAAACTTCTGCCATGCCGTTGGACTGTGGGTGGTAAGGACTAGTAACTCTATGCTCAAATCCATAGTCCTTAGCTAAAGATCTCATATCTCGATTCACAAAGTGGCTACCCCCATCAGATATCAAAACTTTTGGCACCCCGAACCTAGCAATAATATGATCTCTCACAAACTTACAGACAGTCTTGCTGTCTGCGGTTCGGGTTGGGATAGCCTCCACCCACCTAGATAAATAATCAACCGCCAACAAAATATACTCATGTCCTTGGCTGTTGGGAAATGGACCCATAAAATCTATGCCCCATGCATCAAAAACATCACAAATAATCATTGGTTGCATGGGCATCTCATCTCTCTGTCCAACTGTCCCTCCCATCCTTTGACAAATCGGGCACGACCGTACAAAATCAATGGCATCTCTAAACAAGGTCGGCCAATATAATCCACATTGAAGTACTTTGTGAGCGGTTCGCTTTCCCGAATGGTGTCCTCCAGCCTCAAGTGAATGACAATATGTGAGGACACTTTGGTATTCCTCCTGAGGAATACACCTTCTCCAAACACAATCCGGTCCTTCGAAGAAAAGGAAAGGATCGTCCCAGTGGTATCTCCTCGAATCCGACCTCAGTCGATCAATGCTGCTCCTAGTCCAACCATGGGGAACCTGCTTGGAGACAAGATAGTTCACCATGTTGGCATACCACGGGAGGGAGTCAATAACACAAATTGACTCATCTGGGAAGGTCTCTCTAATCCGCTCATGATCAGGAGAATCCTTAAGTTCAATCCGAGAAAGGTGATCAGCCACAACATTCTTCACTCCAGGTTTATCTTTAATCTCCAAATCAAATTCCTGGAGGAGTAAAATCCACCTAAGAAGACGCGCCTTCGCGTCCTTCTTTTCCATTAAGTATCGAATGGCTGTGTGATCAGTATAAATTGTCACCTTAGAGCCCAAAATATATGATCTGAACTTCTCGAGGGCCCATACTACTACGAGCATTTCCTTTTCAGTCACTGTATAATTTTTCTGTGTAGGATCTAAAACTTTGCTCGCATAGTGAATCGCAAACGGAATCCCCTCTCGCCGTTGTCCTAGCACAGCTCCTATAGCGAAATCTGAAGCGTCAGTCATGATCTCAAAGGGGAGAGACCAGTCAGGAGCTTGTAGGATAGGCGAGGTACAAATCTTCCTTTTTAAGAGCTCAAAGGCCTCCAGACACCTGTGATCTACAACGAACTCTATGTCTTTCCCTAAGAGCTCAGTCAGTGGGCGGGCGATCTTTGAAAAATCTTGAATGAATCTCCTATAGAATCCAACATGCCCTAAGAATGACCGCACTGACTTCACGTTGGTAGGTGGATCGAGTTTCTTGATCACCTCCACCTTGGCAGGGTCAACCTCCATTCCCCTTTTGGAGATGACATGCCCCAACACGATACCCTCCGTCACCATAAAGTGACTCTTCTCCCAGGAGAGTACCAAATTCACCTCTCTACACCTCGTGAGGACTCGGTCCAAGTGCGCTAAACATGTATCAAAAGAATCACCATGGACCGAGAAGTCATCCATGAACACTTCCAGGAAATCTCCCACCATCTCGGCAAATATGGCTATCATGCACCGCTGAAATGTGCCCGGGGCATTGCAGAGCCCGAATGGCATGCGCCTGAAAGCATAAGTGCCGAATGGACATGTGAATGTGGTCTTTTCCTGGTCCTCAGGGGCTATGGCCACCTGGTTGTAGCCTGAGTACCCATCAAGAAAACAGAAGAACTCTTTCCCCGCGAGTCTCTCCAAGATCTGATCAATAAAAGGCAAGGGAAAGTGATCTTTCTTGGTCGCAGCATTCAGGCGCCTGTAGTCGATACAGACGCGCCACGACGTGGGTACTCGTGTCGCGATCTCTACCCCCTCCTCGTTGGTGACCATCTGAATTCCCGACTTCTTCGGGACAACATGAAGCGGGGCCACCCACTTGGAGTCAGAAATAGGGTATATAAACCCTGCTTTGCACCATTTCTCAATTTCATTCTTCACCACTTCCCGTAGATTGGGGTTAAGTCTCCTCTGAAACTCACGGGAAGGTCTCACGTTATCCTCAGTAAAAATGTGGTGCGAGCAGAGAGCGGGGTTGATGCCCACGAGTAGGGATGAGCATGGGCCGGGCTGGGCCGGGCCCTGAAGGGCCCAGGCCCAAGCCCGCTTAAAAAATTCGGGCCTTGGGTCGGGCTTAGGCCCGCAAATTTTTTTTTGCTCGGCCCAAGCCCAGGCCCGGCCCAATTCCTTTGGGTCGGGCTTGGGTCGGGCCGGCCCATCGCCACCCGTTAGAGACTATTAACTTTGAGTCTTTTGTTTCAAGTTAATCTCAACTCAAGTTACACAAGCTAAATTTGTTTAAAACATGTGCCATAATACTTGTGAAACAAGTAAAATTCGATTATACCAACTCCGATGATATCTCATTTTTCACACGCGCACTCAATGTCGGATACCATGAATGTCTCACATGTATATAAATTGAAAGAGTGAAACAAACTTAGCCAATTAACAATAGGTGCACCAGACCTTACATGTTAAAAAATGGGCATAAGACCCATATTGGGTAAAGGTTCAATAATAGAAAATATTTTGATTGAAAAATAAATACTAAAAAATCCAAGAATAACCAATACAATCTAAACCAAAGACTAATTAAGGAAAATTAATACTGAATTGAAATACAATGATCAACAACTCATACGTCACACGCCTGACTTTCTTGATTTATAAACATTGTATGAAGACGAGATACAAGAAGGGGGTATACATGAAATAGGTGGGAGTTTTCATACGTGTAAGATACGGGAAATGGTCCGGGCCCTCTTTAGGCCGGGCCCTTGGGCCGGGTGGGCTGGGCCGAGCCAAGCCCGAGCCCGGCCCAAAAAAATTTTGCGCCTAAATATTGGGCCCAAGCCCGGCCCGATGTTCATTTGGGCCTGGGCCGGGCCGGGCTTTTTGGGCTGGGCTTCGGGCTGGGCTGGGCCGGCCCAGCCCAATGCTCATCCCTACCCACGAGATCCGACACTGTCCAGCCTATTGCTTTGCGGTTCCTCTCTAAGACCTCTAACAACCTAGACTCCTGTTCTAAAGTCAAGTCTGAGCTAATGATGACAGGATATCTCTCTTTGGGTCCCGCAAGAAAGGCATACTTAAGTGTAGGAGGTAGTGATTTCAGTTCTGGCAATGTGGTATCATCAAGCAGATCTGGCTGAACTGAATCTGAATCTGGTTCCGTGCTGCATGAAGGTAGGCTAAGCTGAGTAGTACTCGCCACCAAATCAGAAGTATCGGGAGTCGGATCGTCAAAAGTATCCAAACAATCGGCAAAAGCCACGTCCGACTCGTCGTCTATGTCCCATGATTGTTCCGAAGAGGATGGAACTGACAGATCCGGATGGATCTCTAAGTCATCATGAGAATAGGTTGATGCATCTCTAGCAAGATCAGACAACACCTGGCAAACTGCATCATGCACTATATCCTCTCCAGATGAAAGGGTCTCGCTCTGTCCTGAAGGAATCTGTCCCCAAATCCCAACTGTGCTAATCATACTGCAATCTGCCTCTGAAGATGAGTACTCTGTGCTACTCTCTGAATCAGGTCGCTGACACTTGGTTTGCTTCATCTCAAGGTTCACCTCTCCGCCTGGAGAACGGAACTTCATCATTCCCGTACCATAATCGAAAGCTGCGCCTGCGGTCCTAAGGAAGGGTCGCCCGAGAATGATATGAGATTCTCTCCAATGATTGGGGGTCTCCATGTCCAAGACTGTGAAGTCCACCTGATAGTTCTGCCCCTCAATCGAGATAACGACGTTCTTCACTTCTCCCTTAGGTCTCTTCACTGAACGATCTGCGAATTGGAGTAAAGCTCTAGATTTGCGAAGTGGTCCCAACTCCAATTTCTGATATAATGCTAAGGGGAGTAAGTTGATCGAAGAACCATTATCTAAGAGTGTGCGTGCAAACGCAATGTCGTCAATACGACTCTCCACATAGTGAGCACCCATGTCTCTCTTTTTCTTTGGCAAAGTCTGATTCTTGAGACAATAGGTTGTGGCTACCGATAAGACATGTGTCTTTATATTTCGGTTATCTTTCTTCCTGCTAACCCTTGTAGGTGTGCATCTCACCTTAAGGTATTTTTGGAAGGCAGGATGGTTAGCCACATATTCATCAAATGGCACCTTAACTGTGATGTTTTCTTTACAAAACCGTGCCATGTCGGGGTCATCTTTCTGAATCTTTTTGATGCGCTTTCCTGCCGTAAGAGCACGGGGGAAAGGGATTGAAGCTAAGGAAACAGAGGATGAAGAATCTGAATCATGAACTGAAAGATCATTCTTTGCATTAACGGAAACAGAGTTCTTCATAAAAGAATCTTTTTGATGCAACATGGACTCGAAATCAAAACTATCTACTACAGGTTGTGGAATAGAAGATGGAGTGGTATCCGCCACAACCGGAGATGCAAGGTCCTCCGTAGACTCAGAAGAATATCCATGCTGACGATGTTGCATACGTACTCTCCTCCTCCTCTCGGCTCCCTGAGTAGAAATCCTCGAATGATGCTGATGGGGCTCTGAAATATGATGCCTATCCTCCTCGTCCTCTGAAGACTCCTCAGGTAGAGCTCCAGAGATGCCCCTCCTCGTGTCCCTCGCCCGGTCAGGTACGACCACGGTCCTTCCGCTCCTGAGTGACATGTGGTTAGCCTCGTCACACGAAAGAATCTCATGTTCAGTTTTAGGAGATGCTGAATAGTATACCTGACCAAAGTGCTGCTGAGAACTAGAACGGTTCAGGCTATTGGGGTTAGCCTGAACTTGGGCTGGGATCGAGGTAGAGGGTGAAGTCTGCTCGTCTCGCCATCTGGACAGGCGGTTGACATCCACCCGTAAGTCCTGAACCTCGTTCCTATAGAAACGTAGCTCGTCGAGTATCTGCTGCTGAATATCCACGGGACTAGACGATGAAGGAAGTGGATAAGACTGGGAAGAAGAACGGGAAGACTGGCCCTGCTGGTCAGTGTACTGCCTCTGCTGCTGCTGCTGGGGTTGCGGGCCCTGCTGGCCCGTCTGGTAATGGCCCTGTCGGCCATACTGCTGGTACTGCTGCCTCTGCTGCTGGGGTGGATGGAATCCAGGGCTCTGCTGTGAAGGAGGTGGTGCGGAGGTGAATGCGGTGTTGTGAAAGGTCGGGGGACGCTGATAGGTCTGTTGGTCTCCCGTACTTCCCTGCCTGGCAGGGTCCTGAGTATACCATATCCCATTCACCTCCCAAACTGGTGGAGGCTCCTCCTGGACTGTCTCTGCTACTGGAGGTGGCTGCTGGAAAGAGTGGGTGTAGGATTGGTCCTGCTCCCACGGCTGGGGTTGCCCTGACACCAACTGCTCCTGAACATGGTGAACTCGGTAAATGGGAGCAGCGGGTGCAGTCACGGCGGGTATCCGTATCTTGGATACCTTCTCAGTCAACTCCTCCATCTGTTTTGGAAGTTTGGAGACACTCCGGTCTAACTCATCAATCCTCCTGTCGATCTTCTCAACTACAGTAAGCTTGTCAGCAAGAAGTCCCATGCTAGGGATCAAGTCCTGAGAGAGATCGACTACAGCTGATTTTCCCCCTCCAAATGAGAGTGAATTGGGGGATGGTGTATAGGCCCTGCTGGCCATCTGTGAGCGGCTAGTTTCAGCCATCTGCTCGAATACCCTCCAGACGGTATCCGCTCCTCGTGATGTATAGCTGCCTCCACAGGCAGCGCTCACTAAACCCTGCATCTCAGGGTTGAGACCAGTAAAGAAGGATTGGACCAAGATGTTGTCATCTAATCGATGACAAGGACACTTTTGCAGGATGTCCTTGAATCTTTCCCAAGCATCACAGAAGGCTTCATTGGGTAATTGGGAAAAACTCGTAATGTGCGTCCTCATCATGTTAGTTCTACTCAAAGGGTAGAACTTCTTTAAAAACAGGTCCTTAAACTGGGCATAAGTGGTGACGATGATCCCAAGATTCTTTACCCAGTAATCAGCTTTGCCACCCAAGGCAAATGGAAGGGCTTTGAGCCTAATATAATCCTGGCTAACATTTTGATGTTTGAGGTTAGCACAGATGAGCTCAAAGTCCCTTAGGAATGCATATGGTTCCTCAGAAGCATTCCCATCGAAGTGTGGCAACAGGTTCAGAAAATGCGGCTTTAATTCAAAATCAACTTCGGGTTCGGCCGGACTCAAGTAGTTATGAATCTGATATTGTCCGGGGTTGTATGCCGCATCCATTGGTAGTTGGACCCCAACATTTAACTGTCCCAACTGAGCTCTCAATAATGCTTGTTGCTGCTCAGATGCAACCAATCGGGCTAGTATACTTCTCATCGGATCTTCATGGTTCTCTTCTTCCTCTTCTTTCTTCTTTGGAGGCATTTTACTCGTGTCTTCTATATGGCCTGAATCAGCAATGTGTTCTTGATTAGAAGAGGATTTATGAATCACGATATTCTCACCAAGGCGATGGTCTTCCTCGGTGAGGTGGGAAGAGAGAAATGGAATGGTTTGAGGGTAACCATCCCGAGAGTGAGTGATCCTGGGCTCAAGAGGGTCATGAGTCCAGGTTGGTCCAAGTTGCGCTTGGACCTTTGAAGACGTACTATTTGGAGGGTTCAACGAGAGATTCGCAAAGTCCGAATAAATATCCCCCCAATCAGTCATCTTCGATGTCAAAAGAACCGATTAGATCACGATGATCAATGAGGCGCTAGTTCTACGGTGCACGTAAATGTGCGGAGTGAACTCACACAATTCAAACGCAATTCAAACCCCCAATTTCACCAACTCAACACGTGATGGCCGTAAGAGTTCGGCCGATTTATCTGATCAATTTTAGTTGGTGAGAATACAATCTTTGGAAAGATTAACGAGCTGTTAGGTTCCCGTATTTTCCTACAGACTGGCCCGGTTCTTACGACTAGTTTGACCTACTTTCAGCCAGTATAGGAGTAAGTACGGACCGTAAAAATACAGCTACCCGTTCCTTGAGGACTAATGCGTCCTCTAAACCTCCCACTCTGCTAAGGAAGTCCGGACCGTTTACCGGCTACCCGTAAATCCTCACTGAAAAGTAGCTAATCGCCTAAAAATAAAGAACCAGTAGTAAGTAAGAAATCCAGACTTGGCTCTATCCTAGGGTCGTCTCTCTCTCACTTGCAATAAAAACAAACAATGAGGGCTTTATGCACCCGAGAACAAGGGTTCTTTTTATTCCAATTAATTAAATCGACCTGCTCAATTCAGTCCCAATTTTAGAGTTAGGTTGTCACTTGAATTTTATGTGAATACACAAGCACGTCTACCGTTCAGTCCCAATTTCCTTTTAACCTTAAGTTGTAAAACAAGAGGGGAATCGGAAATCAGAATGCAAACGAGAAACTATGATGCATGCTCAGAAGAAGGTATACTTACAGTGAATCCCAGCACTCTTCATGCGTTTATGCAGAACAGAATTTGTAAATATTACACTAAATGCATGCAGATCGAGAAAACCGCACCTAAACAATATACTATTAGCGGGGAAGAATTGATTGGATTTGAGCTAAGTAGTACGTGTCTATGTGCGTCTCATTATGAATCTTATAAGATATGTGAATCTTCTAAGATAAGTGTGGCCTAAATTACGATGGGCACAAACAAGTTTGATTCTAAACTACCGTGTGCCTAATCCTTAATTTTCGCCACTCAAGTCAAGCCCCACCCTCGCCGGAGAGTGAAACAGGCTCGACACACCACAAATAATGTCTAAGTCTTTTTACATGCGCGAGCTCTCAAACAAGAGCCGCTATAAAGAGCAAGCTAAATAATTACAACAATTTACAAAAAGGCTCTCTCGAAATAAATATTTCTCCAAGCTCTTCAGCAGTCGGCGCGCGTCGCGTCCGTCGACCTCTGATGTACTCCAAGTCCACCGGGCCCTCGCAAGGAAAATGAGATTTATGTTAGAGAGATGAAAACAAAATATATACAAAAATATGAAGAGAAATAATTGCAAGGAAAATGGATTAAATACAAGTGGCTCGGGGGTCAGACTACCCGAGTAAATGAAAATCTAAATCTAAATTTTTAAACTAATTCCTAAGCCGTTTGCCTCCCCGGCAACGGCGCCATCTGACGAGTCGCTAAATACGTTGTTTAATTCGATCACGTTGTAGCATGTGTACTTAGCGATTCGGTCAGAACCGAGAGAAGATCTCCGTGAAGAGTGTCTCGGCTTAATTTTTATCCCGGGCAAGTCCGGGGTCGAACTCAGGGAGGCAAAGGAACAACTTTGGGGTTAATTCACAAATTTGAGATCTAGATATCCAAACGGTATTTTTTTAGATTTTTTTAATGCAAAAATCAAAGCAAATGCAAATGCGACTGAATAAGAACACTAAGAAATCACACAACTTAGCCAAATTAATTTTAATGTTAAATTAGTCCAAATTAGCCAAATTATATTTTTCCTAAAGTCTTAATCCAGTAGGGAACACAAAACACATTGTTTTGGAATTTTAGGGGTTAAAATGCAATAACTAAAAATGCACACTTTTTATGGGTTTTTTCGCAATTAATCACACAAACAGAAAGCAAAAATTATGAAAAAATTACTGGAAGTAAAACATGATGCAAGAAAGCTACAGTAATTTTTTTGGAATTTTCTGACAAAAAATGAATTTTTTTGTGAATTTTTTAGTGAAATCAGAGTGACAGCGAGTAAATAATTTCTAATAAATCCACATTATAAAATTAATCCGAGTGCGAATTATTCCAAAAATATATTTTCATGAGCAATCCAGTAGAGGTGAAATTTCTCAAAAAAAATATTTGTGGATTTAAATAAAAATCGATTACTAAATTCACTCTACAATTTATTTAAGGCACAAGACAACTCCATTTTGGATGAAATTTGGACAGTAAATACATCACATATCAAGGCATCCCATATAATTTTTGTGGAATTTTTAGAGCAACCATTTTTGAGATATTAATTTAATAGCATGGAATGGGTAAACTATGTAAAATTTCAGTTGAACAATTTTAGTTAATTATCCATATCTCACAAAAATACAAGTAAATATTCAAAATGTAGACAAGAAGTTGCTCAACACAATGGTATTTTTCATGGAATAAAAATGTGTAAGATTGATGTCCAAATTTAACGTCAAACGCAGGGGTGTCTTTGCAAAATGAAAAACTAGAATTATAAAGCAAATATATACAGGGACTGATTTGCAATTACTAAAACTTGAAATAAACAAATTGCAATTTTTACATTAAAAAAAATTACACCTTTCTTCTTCCTTGAGACCGTGGAGAAGAACCCAACGCACAGGGAGACGGCGGAGGCGCCGCGCGCGCGCCGGCGCGCGGAGGGGGCGGCGGCGACGGAGGGGCGGCGGCCTGTGGAGGGGCGGAGCGCGGGGGCGTTGCCGCGGTGGCCGACGGAGGGGCGCGGGTGGTGCGCTGGGTGGAGGTGGAAGGTGGAGGGCTGATCGGCGGAGGGGCGCGGGTGGTCGCGCGGTGGGAGGCGGCCGCTGTTGGCTGCGCGGCGAGGGGGCGGCGGCGTAGAGGCCGCCGGCTGGCGGCGATTGGAAGAGGAGATGGGGGGGCGGCGGCGGTGGGCTGGGGCCGTTGCTCCCTCCGTTGTTTTTTTTTTAATTTTTTTAAATTAAATTTTTTTTTTTGAACTTGTTTTTACTGCTGTAACAAAAAGGGTTTTTTTTTACTTTTTTTTATTTTTTTTAAATTTTCTTTAGACAGGGATTGAACATGATAAAAAAAGAAAAAAATTAAGATGGTAATAAGATGGAGTAGAAACAAATGGAGGAAGGGGGTGATATGATGTGCTAAAAAAAATGCAAAAAAATGACAGGATGATAAAATGAAAGGAAAATTTACCTACGATGGAGACGAATGCCTATGGAGTGCTCTCGTGAGCACGGTCTTCGCTCAAATCGCCGGCGTGCGATGAGCTCGAGCAGCGCGCGGTTGCGGCTGCGATGTTCGCCAAAAAACCAACGGATCACACCGGAGAGAGTGCCGTCGTCGCTCGACCGCGGTTGCGTCGCTGTCACCGATTCAACTTAGGGAACTAGGCTCTCCTCACATAAAGATGGATCAAAGGCAAAATTGAGGAGAATGAGAGGTATATAAAGAGAATGGAAGGAGAGGTTATTAAAGTGGTGGAGTTGAATGGGAGGTTGATTTATTAATGGAGTTGAATGGGAAGTTGGGAAAAAATGGTGGAATAATGGAGTTGAATTGGTGGTTATTGTAGAGAATGGAAATTAAATAATAAATAAATAAGTAAATAAAGTTGTCTACTTTAAATACAATAAAATAAAAAGAGAAGAGAAATAGTGGAGAATTTACAAAAGAAGACAAAACACCATGTACATTTTTTTACTTTTTCTAATATGTATTTTTTTATCTTTTTAATAAGAGATATTTACAACGAAAAAATACAGTAAAATACAATAATAAAAATACAACACAATCATATTTTTTTGTATTTTTAGTAATTGAGAAAGATAAAATAAAAATTGACTAAAGAATGAATATATACATAATGTACAATGTACATCTAGGTCCCAAAACCCAACTTTTGCAAATGAGCTCCGATTTTAATGAAACCACTTCCGTTAGATAGATAATTTTCTAACGTGAACTTTAAAAGTGAGTTTGGTGAATTTGGAGTTCATACGGAGCGGGAATTTAGCTTGGAAGTTGGTCTTTACGGCTTTTTCTCTTTGGGATCTAGGAGCATTTATTTGAGGTAAAATTTATTTTATATTTTTGTATTTTTATATACATTATTATAAACAAGTTAGAGAAAGAATTAGGTAAAAAGGAGTTGAAATGAAATTATTAAAAATACATGAAGTTTTAGGCAATTTACAGGTATAAAACTCCTTTATTTTTGCGGCTTTTTTATGTGTAATTCATTTTGTACAATCTTATACACAATAATTAGTGTATTTTATTTACAAGACTTATTTTGTTAATTTATTGATTTTATGGACATTTTTCTGGGATTTTACTCGGGGATTTTGCTAAGATCAAGATATTGAGATGATGAATCGTGGATTCATCAGTCGTACTTCTGTCATAGTCCTCATGACTCCATCATGCATCTTGATCTTCACAGAGCCTATCCCTACAATCTTGCACGTTGTATTACTCCCTGTGATGGTGTTTCCACCACCTATCTTCTCGTAGGTGCAGAACCAATATTCATTAGGAGTCATATGGTAGGAACAACCTTAATCAAGAATCCATGTGTTATCCGTCGTCTTCTGATCTGTGACGGTGAGAACGAAATCATCTTCGGAATCTCTGCCACTTTGAGCCACTGTAGCAATTGTGGCCTTCTTTGGGCAGTCTTTCTTTCAATGTCCGGGTTCTTTGCAGTAATTGCATATGTCCCTAGCATTATAATTCTTGGACCTCTAATTTCCATTCTTGGTGTAGTCAGAACCGGTACGACTCTTCTCATGAGTCATAACCAAACCTGCAGCATTAGAGTCTTACATCCCAATAGCCATATGCCGAAGTTCACGTGTATGCAGACTCGCGCGAACTTCCTCTAAGGTTATGGATTCTCTTCCCACAATGAATGATTGAACAAAATTCTCAAATGATAATGGAAGAGAAACCAATAAAATCAAGGCAGCATCCTTATCTTCAATCTTAACATCTACGTTTCTTAAATCCATCAATAATGTATTTAAACGATCTAGATGTTCTTTAAGAGATGTACCATCATGCATGCAGAGAGAGAACAGACGTTGCTTCAATAGTAACTTGTTGGTCAGAGACTTAGTCATGTATAGACTTTTAAGTCTTAACCACAAACCAGCCGCAGAATCCTCATCGGCAACCTCCACAATAATCTCGTCTGCCAAACACAGCATGCTCGTCGAGTGCATCTTCTCTTCCTGCACCATTAACTTGGACGGCTCGAGTGCCTTCGCCCGCTCTTGATCCAATGGTGCCCAGATGCCCTGCTGCTTCAGAAGGGCGCACATCTTGATCTGTCACAGACTGAATCCATTCTTCCCCGTGAACTTCTCGATCTTCAGATTGTGTGACGCCATCTTACTGGATGATCCTGACGGAACATGAAGCTCTGATACCAGTTTGTTGCGAATCGCGGAAGCAAACACACACAAACACGATCAAACAAGCAAGACACAAACACAAGGATTTACAAGGTTCACCCGTAAATGGGCTACGTCCTTGGGCAACGGCGATCAGTTTCACTATATGGAGAAAAATGTAATACAGAGGGTACTGAGCAGGTACAGATATGGGATGAGAAACAAGATCAGAATGAGGATTGCAGTATCTGGTGGCTCTAGGTCCCTTTTTATACTGCAACAGAAGAATACCATTTGTATTCAGCAATCCATCCCAACAACTCTCATCCAATCAGAAGGTAAGCACATATCAGACTTGTCAGCAATCCTGGCCCAACAGCTCTCAGCCAATCAGAAGGTAGGACACAGATCAGACATGTCAGCAATCCTAACCCAACAGCTCTCAGCCAATCAGAAGTCAGGGTACAGATCAGCCACATCAGCAGCCCAACAAGTGGTTAGGATTCAAGTCAAATTAACATTTTTCATTCCTCTAACAAACTCATACGCAGTAAGACCATGTTGATTAATGCTTACTTTTCAGATTGCTTACCACCCAAAAGAAGATTGACGCAATGAAAACATTGCTCACCCGATCACAAGCACCTTTGAAGTACCTAGGGTATCATCAATGGCACCACGCTCTGCCATCATGCTCGTCGTCCTCTTCCTCCATCTCACCGCCGTTAACACACGAGAATGATGCCCCATCGCATCAAAAAATTTAGGGTTCCGAATTTTGAATAAACAATTAAGTTTACATTAATGGAGGAGATAATTGAGGTGGTTACATACTATATTTAGATAATGTATAAAGATCAAAATAGATTTTTGCTTAATTTATAAATAATATTAACATGCCATTAATACTGACCACAAGATCAATTACGAATGGCTGGGATCGATGGCCTTCCTTATGGATAGAAGGATCATATCTCATTTGATATATATATATATATATATATATATATATATATATATGAGAAAAGGGATACTACTCCATGGAGTACGTAACTTACCTACTCCATTTTCTTCTTTTTCATTTTTTTATTTTTTTTGTAAAATACTTCCATGGATTTTCATAACTATATCCCTCTAATATGTCATTCAAATTACATCAGAAACAGAGTCTCCTATGGCCTCCATCCAGACAGTAATTTTTTAACGGTCACAGATTTGCTATATTTTTCATTATCTGGATGGAGGTCGAAGAAGCCTCTGTTTCTGACGAAATTTGAATGACATATTAGAGGGATATAATTATGCAAATCCATGGAAACATTTTTCAAAAAAATAAAAAAAATTGAAAAAAAGAAAGTGGAGTAGTTAAGTTACCTACTCCATGGAGTAGGATCCCTTTCCTCTCTCTCTCTCTCTCTCTCTCTCTCTCTCTCTCTCTATATATATATATATATATATATATATATATATGGGGACTGCAAGCCTGCACCCTGGGGTGTAGGTAACTCCTTACACCCGATCTATTTTTCCATTATTTTTTTACTTTTTTGAATGAAAATATGGGGAGATTTACTTAATATGTTGAGTAGAATAAGTGTTTCAAGCTTCATGCAAAACAAACGGTCCTAACATGTTCATCTTGAAGAGGACTTTTTCACTGATTCTAAAACCGTTAAAAATTTGTAGTCTTGATGGATACGATGGAGGTCTCAAATTAAGTCGAATTTGAGATTACATCATGGTGATACATGGTGATCTAAATCCTCCAAGATTTTATTTCAAAAAAAACAAAAAATAATGAAAAAATAGGCCCGATGTAGGGAGTTACCTACACCCGCCGTTGTAGGCCTTCCAATAGGACATGATCCTTCCTGAGTTTAGGAAGGCCACACAGTGACTTTAGTATAATACATGTACAATTTATATTATAATGTGTGGTTTTAATTTTTGTGTTATAATGTGTTGTTTTATGTGCGATTCTATATTTATAATTTGCAGTTCTAATACAAACTGTAGACGTATTCTACTAAAGTGCATATATTTTCTACAAAAAGAGAGCGGCCTTCGTGAACTCAGGAAGGACACATTCTATTGGAAGGGCCCCTTATGCATATACATATACATACACACACACTTGAGCGGTCTTGTGAAATGTGGCTTTCGTGAGATTGTGAGATGAGTAATCTCAACCACTCATTTTACCATCAATAATGACACACAACTTTGGAGGATTTAGACAAAATAATAAGTGGAATGTATGTTTCAAATTTCATGTAGAAAAATATTCTAAAATGTCCATCTTGATTGCTCAATTTCAATAATTCTATGACAATTGAAATTTGGTAATTTTGATGGATGGGATAGAGGCTTCAAATTAAGTTGAATTTGGAATAACACCAAGGTGATATGTTACGATATAAACCCCCAAGGTTTTGTGCCGTTGTTGATGGTAAAATGAGTGGTTGATATTACTCATCTCACCATCTCACAAAAGTTTCATCTCACAAGATCGCTCATCTCTCTCTCTATATATATATATTGATGAGTATGCACTGAGGTGCATATAATCTGCATGCACTGGCGCTACAAACATTTATTTTTTCGATTTTTTGAATGAATCATTCGGAGATTTAGGTGACAGTAAATCATAGTGATGTCATTCAATTTTTAATTTATTTCGTGACTTCTAAGTCATCGGTCAAGATAGTCAATTTTTAACAATGTCAGAATTTTTGAAATTGACCTCTTTAGATGAACATATTATGAATGATTGTTTTACACGAATTTGAATCATATAATCTACTTAATATTGTAAGTAAATCCTCTTGAGGATTCCTTTCAAATAGACGTTTAGACTATTTGACTTGTATATATAGACTTACATGCACCAAGTTGCTAACTCCTAGAGAAATAAATAGTGAGTCTGCTGCCAATTACATTGGTTAAATTATTATTACCGTTTGTTCAAATAGGATCAGCGATTGGTTGACCACTGGATTACGGACATTCTTTGCCACTTGCTCCTCCTTGGCGATGAGTAGGGTATTTTTTGGAAGCTGATAGGTATGCTCTTTATGATTTGTTCAGAAGATCATTTGTTTCTACGACTATCTTTCTCATGTTAGGTTTTTAACTTTTTTTTTATTTACGATCGAAAAACAAATATATTTTGCTCGTGAACCTGTAAAAAGCGTGATAATTATGTGAAGCTTTTTATAAGTTTAACAAGCGTCAGAGAATACCAACGTATGTGAGGAAGGCGTGGCATGTGAAAATGGCACGTAACGAGGGGGACATGCATGGCATCCATCGAGATAAATCGAATCGGAGGATGCATGCAGCATTTTCTCCCATGCAACATCACCTAATCCAAATACATACATTATGATTTAGTAAATAAAAAACGGTGAACAGCAGGGACGAAGGCAGGAATTTTCACTTGGGGGGGGCAAGCTATTAAGTGATGATTTATCTACTTTATTTTATCATTATTTGTCATTTCAGTTTTCATTCTTTATTGAACTTCATTGGTAGCATAATTTAAGAAAAATGCTTCCAAAATATTTGGCACTGTATTATCAAAGAATTTTTAGAAAAACACCCTAATAAGTTTACAGTTTTACATAAGCATCCTCACAAAAGTTGTATCAATAAAATTATCCCTAAATATTCATCATTTTAGAAAAAAATACACTCCTTGAACAATAATATGAATCTATATATAGTCATGCTCATTAAATGTATGTTACCATATTATTCATTGTTATATATAGCGATGAATATTATTCATTATGAAATGATTTTTTATATCAAAAATTAGCGACAAACGTCAAATCTATCACTATATCAAGAGCAACAGTCTATATACATGGATGAAAAACGAATTTATACAGATAGGGATATGCACTACAACAAATTTGAACTATAGTGATGCTTTTTCAAAATCCGTTACTAAATTAACCGTTGAAAAATATATAACAACGATATTATTCGTTGTGAATGAGTTTTTATATTTGAAATTAATAACGAATATGATATATGTCGCTATATCATTAGCAACGGTCTACACGATGCTTATCTGTTGCTATTTTTCAAAATATCAACTAATCGTCAATATTTTTTAGTTCAAATTTTAACGACGATTAATTAGAAGTTTGAAAAATAGTAATAAATAAGTGTCACTATATGGACTGTTGATAATGATATAATGACATGTATATTATTCGTTACTGATTTCAAGTGCGAGAAATCATTTCGTAACGGATAATATCCTCATTATATATTTAACAACGGCTAATTTCAAGTACGAAAAATCATTTCATAACGAATAATATCGTTATTATATATTTAACAACGGCTAATTTAGTGACAGATTTTGAAAAAGGCGTCACTATAGCTCAATTTTGTTGTAGTGATGGTATCCTTATTTATTTTTAAATTTGGATACAGAATAGATATCTTGCAGATATTGAAAATCTCAAATTATATTTTTAAATATGGATACATATAATTTTAATTTGACTACAAATATTTAACAAACAAATATTGGCCATCCTACTGATAATAACCATCTCTTTAAAGCTTACTAAAATTGAATTAAGAGTTGATCAATTATACTAATGGCATACGAGTAATATCAGAAATAATATATATATTATCTCAATTATACATGTATTGGATGGAATATACATAATATAAATGCACTAAATATGTATATAACATAATAATTATACAAATATGGTGAAGAGTGGTATAGAATTATATTATGTATGGTTAAACATAAATCTACAACTATATCTGTATATGAAAATGTATATGCGGGTACATATACGGATGTTTACGGATGTCAAAGTGGTGTTAGTATTAGCACCCGTTTTGAAAAAGATACGGATACGGATGTCATAATCTGTATACAATAGATACATGGCAGATCGGATACAAGTATATCCTCATATGTTTGCATCCCGAATCTCGACCCATATGGATCGACTATAAACCTATGACCATAGATATCCAACAAAGTGTTTCAAATGGCATACCCCATATCATTTGACTCCTATGATTAGTGGTTCGACCATATAAATAAAATACCTTTAGAAATTATAACTATTGGATGTTTACCACATATACATTCTAATAATTAATAGTGTATAACTAAGTAATATTTAAGTATATGTTAGGAGACTTGGGGGGGCCAAGCCCCCTCCCGCCCCCCTTGTCTCCGTCACTGGTGAACAGTAACTATCCACGGAGGTTAATATATAGAGTGAGATGAGAAGTCAAAAAATTAGCAAATCTGTACTTACACGAATTAAATCATCACAGTCCAATCTTCCCAGCTCGATGCTTTTACGTTGTCTATAAAAATTACCAATCATGTCTTCTCCTCCCATCACATTTTTAACGTATGTTACTTTGTATTATTATTATTATGTAATCCATTTGCTCAATTGGCTCCCCTTTTCCCCTTCTGCTTCAAGTTGACATTAATGGATTGCATTTTAAGAAGAGTATTGTAAAATCGACCCACCATAATGCCTTGTTTGAGAAAGTATTCCTAACCATCCGATCTCGATTGGACGGTGACCAACGGATCCCTTCGCTAGATCCCAAATCAATTTCACCTCTGCTTTAACGGGCTCCCACGGTATACCTGCTAAAAAACACAGGCTCCCCCACTAATCACGTGCAGAACCCCATGCCCAACTCCCCATTTTACCCTCCCGTTTGCCCCGCGACTCACCCGTTCCTTTACGGGACAATCGCTACCATTTCAATTCCATAAGAGGGTGTATCCGTCCGTAAAGAACTATATAACGGAACCTCCAGCACTCCTCACTCTCACTTCACTACACTACCGGTGTTTCCTCAAACTATGGTTCTCCCAACCCTCATCCTCCTCTTCCTTCTCCTCGGCAGCGCCGCGGCGGCGTGCACCCCCGCCGACCGCGCCGCGCTCCTTGAATTCAAATCCTCCCTCTCCGACCCCTCCGCCGCTATCTTCTCCTCGTGGAAAGGCACCGACTGCTGCTCCAACTGGTATGGAGTAATGTGTGATCCCACCACCTCCCGCGTAGTTGACATCACCCTTCGCGCCGCGTCCGATCACCCCGAGCTCCTTCCCTCCGGTGCTGCCTCCGCCCTCACTGGCCGCCTTTCGCCCTCCCTCTGTCGCCTTGACCGCCTCTCCGCCCTGATCGTCGTCGATTGGCACGACATCTCGGGCCCAATCCCCCCATGCCTCACCAACCTCGCCTTCCTCCGCATCCTAGATCTCGCGGGCAACCGCCTTACCGGTCCCGTTCCCTCCGACATCAGCCGCCTCCACCTCCTCACTGTCCTCAATCTCGCCGATAACCAACTCACCGGCCCTATCCCCGCTTCACTTCCCGACCTTCCCTCTCTAATGCATCTCGACCTAAGCAACAACCTCCTCACTGGCGAGATCCCGAAGAATTTCGGGAATCTCGTCAAGCTTAGCCGGGCGCTTATCGGCAAGAACAAGCTCACCGGGACGATCCCAGGGTCGATATGCCAAATGTCACGCCTGGCGGATCTAGATCTTTCTGAAAACCGTCTCGCCGGCACAATACCGGAGGGGCTCGGTTCCATGTCAGTGCTTTCCACCCTCAACCTGGGCGGAAACATGCTGACAGGTACCATCCCCAGGAGCCTCATTGGCAGCAGAGGCTTGAATATTCTAGATCTCAGTGGGAACCTTCTGGAAGGTCTCATTCCCGACGCCTTCGGGGCGAACTCTTACTTCACGCTTTTGGACCTCTCCAACAACAAGCTCACCGGCACGGTTCCGAGGACAATGCTATCTGCGCAGTACGTCGGGCATCTGGATCTGAGCCACAACCATCTTTGCGGGCAGATACCGACCGGGAAGCCGTTCGATCACTTGGAAGCGTCCTCCTTCTCCAGCAATGACTGCCTCTGCGGCGGGCCGCTCCCGACCAAGTGCTGATCGAGGAGATCCAAGCCGTTGGTTCGGCATCGGATGGGCTGCTAATGAAGAAGGTATAAATATGACGTTGGAAGGTTTGAAGCGTTGGATCGATGTTTTTTGTGTTATGTGTTTTTTTGCTGCATCTGGAGGAGAAATGTTGATAGATATCGTGTAGGGGTCCTCTATCAAAAAAAAGAAAAATAAATTATTGGTTTATGGTTAAACTTTGCTTTTTTTGCAGTCTTCTTCTATTTCCCCTGCTTTGCTCATTAAAGAGTATGGATATTTGGGGGACATTGAAAGTGTATTATATTATTTCTATCATTTTTGTTAATTCTTGTAAATCTGGGTTTGTTTTTTATTCTTCTGCATTTACCTGCATTAACATCAATGCAAAATCAGATGATTAATTTCTCTTTTCATATTGCAAGCATATTTTTTGTAGTATTTTTTTGTTTCAAAGCATAGATAAATCCAATCGAAGCTGCTGGAAATAATGATAGAGCGGCTGGAAAGGAGGGATAAGGAAGCTGTGTTCAATGGAGGACGAATCTTGCTTTGCATGGTCCATTGGCAGATCTCGAATTTGGAATAGGTTTGGATAGTTATGGTGGAGGGGTCCGTGAGTGCTATCATTACTTTTCAGCGAAAGCAATAATGTACTACATATGCAGCAGATGATATTAGTTGTCATTGAAGACAGAGAGGCAGGGGGCGTTTGGTTGGGGGTTAACCCTACTTTGAATGGGTTACTGCCAAAACTTATATTCCCAACCCACTAGTGGGGTCCACTCCCTTCTCATCAAAAAAATTATATATTATACCATCATATCATCTAAAAATCATAAAATATTCAACTTCTACTCACTATTCCAAACTTCAATACAATCACATCACAACAACCACCCATTTTTTCAAAATTCAATTCAATCATATCATAATAACTACCAACTTTTTCAAATTCCAATACAATCACATCATACAAACCCTTCCAATCCTTAACCCACCAACCAAACACACAAATACAAAATCGAGTTATCTACCCCTGGATAACCCACGAACCAAACGCACCCGCAGGGATTTAAATGAAGGGGTCAGGTCATGTTATTATCCATGGCCCCATCGCCTTTTACCCGTTGGAATCGCTATACTTATCCATGGCAGCTAAAGTCTCTTTGAATGCGCGTCGTCTTCCTTAGCTTGGAAGGCTTCGAGTGTATCTTTGTTTTTTTAGTAAAACAAATATAATACGTGTATTTATAAGTAGGAAATGCTATCTAAAATATGTTTAAGGTCTAACATAGATATTTACAAATCCGATGCGGATGCTGATGTGACATGTGATTGGTAATTTGAAGAAGGCATCTGAAAAGTATAACAACGGAATAGTTAGCAAGCATATGATAATACCCATTTCACCCAATTTGATGCTACTATTTATGGGTTATATTGTATATGTTCAGTGAGCTGTTTGCTACTTGTCTGATGTGAAAGAGAGGTTTTGAATACTACTAGATTTCATCTTTTTGTCATAGTTCATAATCACTGCACTCATACTCTCATAGATTTTGACTCTCACGTGATCAATCTCGCACCAAATAATATGTTGAAGGGGTAATATCTGAGTTAATTCTGTGCCGCATTTTTTTGATGTTCAGTGAAGTACACCTACGCCCAACCAGATGCAGGAGAGATGGGGAGGCCTCGGTGAAATAAATGGGTTGGGACCAAAAAGAAAAATGAAATCGGTCTTTGTTTTGTCTGCCTCTGAGACAAAGGCACATGCAACACCGTGTGGCAGATATGAAACAACGACTAGTGTCTGAGCGCTTATATTTTATTCTCTTAAAATTTGTGCTGTCATAAATTGTGCTACCCAGTAGTTTCTGCAAAATTGTCTTCAAATCGACCTTTTCAGAAGGGGAAAAAAGACGGATGTATGCATCTCCGAGGACGTGGGAGCCAGCGTCCTACGAGAATTTATCAGGGCTGCCCACTACATGTAAGGGGTTTCATGGGGGTGTATGCTTAAACCGGTCGATCACTCTTCATTTCGATCTATCATTATCGGGATGTGGGTCAGCTTGACTTATGTCAACGGGTATCTAATTCTAATGGGTATCTCCATGGATAACTGTAGGTACCCATGAAATTATTTGAAATCTTGTCATTTAATCTGAAATTGTTGGTACCCATGGAATTGTTTGGAATCTTATTATTTAATCTAAATCATGGACGGACTTAATTGTTTAAAATCTTACCATTTAATCTAGATCATGGACGGACTTCTTACCATTTAATCTAGATCATGGACGGACTTCCTTACTCAATACAACTTACTATCACGTTGGGATTTATCATAGGGTAACAAAATAGGATTTTAGATAGATGGGATGGATGTTCGTGGCCTCATACAAATGTGCTTCCATCCCTGTTATGAGTAATCATTTATTTTTGAAATCATTTGCTTATATCTAGCATTGCATCTTCTAATCTTCGTTGTTTATATTCCTAAACTTGTTTCAGTCATGTATCTACCTAGACTGATCATGAGTGCTCTAGTCAAATTTTCCAAAAAAAATCTCATAGGAAGCACCCTCACCTCTACACCTAGATAAGTAGATTATCTTCAAGTGTATTCTTCTTTTATTCACTACTCAAGTTGGACTATATTGTTCATTAAGAACTTCTAGATACTATTGTGTTATACACCATTTGAAAGGAGGAAGATTTAAAAGTATCCTCTAAGGCCATGTTTGGTTCGAGAATATGCCCTGGAATAAGGGGCCAATTCTTCTCCCGATACGGTTCCCAGTGGTACGACTACTCCCCATTATTCCATCTTATTTCACTCTTATTCCTATCTTTATCCCCACCTTACCTACCTTTATTTCACCTTATTCTCCTTATTCCTATCCTCCACCCGAACGGAGAATAGACCCTTATTCCCCTTATTCTCCATCCTTATTCATGCTTATTCTCCTACCGAACGGGTCCTAAGTCATCTAATGAATTGTTTATTGTGTATGAACCTTCATTAAGGGGTTTCCATTCATGTAGGTTGAATTTTCAACGCTTCGACTCACGATTTGGACATAATCTGAAAACGACTTGATCTACTATTCTAAAAGAAGAACAATATCGTTGAACCGTTCAGGTGAAATTTTTGCAGAAAATATTAAATTTTAGTTAATCTTTTTATTTTTTATTATTTATATTGCTAAACAAGATGTATAGTGTCAAGTACGTGAGTGTCGAACTAAGGGAGGCAAAATGTTGGAAAACTAAGGTTAAACTAATGATAAACTTAGGTAAACAGTTTTCTAATTTTTTTTACTTTAAAAGATTTTCTTGGATTGTTATTTGATTTTTAATGAATTTTATATTTTTTTATGATTTTTTAGTATTTTGTGATTTTTTATTATTTTAGAAAATATTTTGTATTTTTTTAGTATTTATATTATTATTTTTATGTTTTTATTTTTTTCTATTTCTATGATTTTTCTAGACGTTTTTAGGAATTTTTATGGATTTTTTTTATTTTAAAGGCTAAAAATTAAATTTTTTTATAGAAAACTGATTTTAATTTTCGATTTTTAAGAGCGAAAACATTGAGAATTTTTTTTTTATTTTTAATATAAAGTAGATGAAATTACCTTTAAAATGATATATTATACGTATTTATGTGATTCTTACTGAATTAGTTGTGAATTTTTGAAGTTTGGTGTATTTTCTATTTCCTATTTATTTTAATATTTATTTTTTATTTTGTTTTTTTGGTTTTATGTGTAAAACATGGTAAAATATGCTAAAAATAATTTTTATTTTAAAGGAGTTTTTATATTTTTTATGAATTTTAAAATTTGTAATATTTTTTATATTTTTAATGAATTATTAAAAATAGAAAATATTTATATTTTACAAAAATAATTTAATAATGTATATAATAAAATATAATATTTATACATATTTTTATTATTTTTAATGTTTTATATTTTTATTGTATAGGTATTTATTATGTATTTACAATATATTGTGTATAGGGGCTAATATGCGATATATTGGAAGGTAGGGGCGCGCGTGTAAAATTTTGAAACCCGAGAAGGCTTGCGCAAAATTACCAGAGAACTTGTGCTAGCTCGTGTGTTCTGCTTTAGATCTAGGACATGCTCGTAGTATGCAGAGTTCCGAGGGACTCGCGTGCAATTATCCCAAGAAGTCACTTGGTTGCCCACGTGCAGAAGCAGCTTTTGGACCTGCTTGAGTATATTTTACGAGTAGCGGGGTGAAACTACCATTTTGCACAAAATATCTGTGTTCGCACGCACGGAGCGCATGCTCACTTTAAGCGGCAGGGCGGTGATTGTTTTGATGCCGACACGTAGAAGGGTGGTGCGACTCGGATCTGCTAAGTTAATCCGACGGATCTCGTGCAATCTGGAACGGTTGCTTTCTTCCCTCATCTCCTCGAGCTCCAAGCGGTATATCTCAAGATGGATAGGTTCAATCGTTGCGGTAGATCTCAAGCAAATGTCAGTAAATCCGATTGTAGTCCTCCAGTATCATGTACGTGCAATGAGGAATAAATAGGCAGTGATGGTAGCTATCAAAGCTCGACTCGATCGGATTTCCGAAGGTCAGGAGATTCTGATGTACTCCAGATGTAGAACTATAGCTCGTGATATCTTGCAGATTAACAGTTGATCATCGTCTTCAGAGAATGAAGTAGAGGTTATGATTGGAGCTCCATTGTTATCTCCTATAGTTTTGCATAATGGCATTGAAATTTGTCTCCAAGCTTTACGTTTCCTCCATGAAGTTGATGGCGTTGATGCTTTCTGTAAACTTTAATGTTACATTGAATTGAATCTCAGATAGTCCTCGAACTCTGCTGCATTTGGCAATACTCAAATGGTTGTTTCCGCCGAGCTTCTCGCATAAATCTTCAGATGATGCACATCCTCCAGTGGTGGAGATTTGAATCTCGGTTCGGTTGCAGAGGTGCATGCGGATGTTGAAGAGGCTATCGATGAGGATGCTTCGTTTCCTGAAGCTTTGATTGAAGACGGTGATCCGATCTCAGATGTTTTCGCCTGCAGTAAGTAAGAACTGCTCGAGGACGAATCCTCGACTTATGACAAACAACAATCCATGAGCGTGAATGAGCGGTTCCGAGGGTTGATGGATCAAGAACCTCAACTCAAATCTAAACTAATATGAGGGGATCAGATTACGAAAGGATCGCTAAGAAATAGAGTTAGATTAGAATGAAATGATTTGATGCGGATTGGCAATGGATTTGTATAGAAACTGAGATGGGATTAGAAGATGAAATGGACGTATTCAAAGGTGGACTAGAAATGGAGATGAAATCGGACAATTTGACAGGAAGCAGATAGAAATGGATAGATTGAGGAGAAGAGAAGTGATGAATCCACGATCGCCTTTATTCTTTTATTTTAGCCTCATTTCCGTAGTCAAACACCTGTAAATACCCACTAATTCCATAATTTTACCATTTTGCATGCATTTGTTAAAAATGCATTTTTAACACTTTTTGTATATAAATAAAAGAATAAAGAAGAAAAGAAAAAGAAAAGAAAAATAAAGGATGAATTTATGTAATAAATGCAGACCGACCCGAACCTCGAGAGAAGGTCAAGACTTGACCTGATCGACCAGGAATAAAGTAAGGGGAGATAGGATCTGTAATCCGAAAATCCAAAAATATTTTGTAAATATTTTTTCCTGTATATTTGTACAAAACTTACATTATTTTATTTGTACATAAATTGACCTAAAATAAATTATTTTTGTAAACAAAAGTTGTAAATAAAAATGTACTGTAAATAATAAAATAAGTGTAAAATAAAATAATGTATATATTGTAAATAATCACACCCAGAAAAAGCCGCAAAACGATAATTGAAACACCGATTCCGGCTCCATACAAGCTCAAATTGAATCAAAATCACTTCCATTACACTCTAAATTAAATTATATTTCAAATGACTATGGTTTCATAATTTTTAAAGTTACGGTTAAAAAGTTAGTTTTCTGGGGTGTTTTGTGCAGATTGACCACTTACATTTTGTATAATTACTCACATTTATTTTTAATGTACATAATCGTAAATATTATTTTTTACTAAAAATAACAAAAAATGTAAATAAAAAATTAAAAAAGTTATAAAAATTATTTCCTTATTTGTACTTGTATATAATGTATTATATGTACATAATATGTGTATACAAATAACTTCCTTTTATAGAAATCGCCAAAAAAATAAAAGATCTCTCATTAATTAATTAATTTAATTAATTACGAAAATTGTATTTACGTTTAATTATTTAATTCATTATTTGATTTTATAACTTACCATATATATAATATTTGATTCCTTACCTTTAATGGCCACCATTAAGGTGGTTAATTGATTTCCATAAATTCTTTAACTTATTTAGTTTATTTAATTCCGAAATTCGTAATTAATTAATTAATTAGTTAATTTAGTTATTTTATTTAATTAACTGATAAACACCTTCCTCATTTTTAGATACTTTCCATTTTTATTTTTATTTTCTTTTTAATGGGCTCCTCTTCCCTCATTTCCTCTTGATCGATCTTTGGTGGAGAGGAGCCTGATCTCCGAGAGCAATCTTGTCAAAGAAGGGTGTCCAACCTCCGAGCCGTCCGGTGACAGCGAGTCCATCCTCGTCGAGGCCATCACGGCGTATCTGACCTCAAGGTGAGATCCAAATTTTCTTTCGTTTCTTTAGTGTAACCGTAGCGTAATCTTTATTTTTATCAAGCTCTTAGATCATTAAAAGTCACAAAAAGATCCATCACACTTTGATCCGCATCCGACATCGAATTTTTCATCTCATATCTTAATCTCTCCATTTTCACATTCTACCTCACGCAATCACGCACCTCTGACCACGCACGGTGGTCGGAGATCCGGATCTATCTTCTATCTCGCCAAGATCCACAACCGCTCATGCACTCTATTTTCTTTATAACTAAAATAAAAATATAAAAAATATATATATAGTTGCTTTTTCTCTAACATTTGTTTTGCAGGTTCATCTAAAAAATAATAAAAAAACAAAAAAATCTTAGTTCCTGTACAGTTACTTAAAAAAATAAAAAATTCTTTTATTTCTGCTTCTGTTACATGCAGTTCCTATCTAAAAATAAAAAAATTAAAAAAATTGATTTTGTGTATTCTGTATACAATTTATATAAAATAAAATAAAAAAAATATAAAAAAAACAAAAAAAGGAGCGACAGGTCGCGGCGTCCCCGACATCCCACACCTCCGCGCGGCTCCGCAGTCAGTGCACCTCCACTAGGCAGAGCCGCCACCTGTGCGCGGGCCACTCCAGCCATTGCCACCGACCTCTCCGCCTTCCCAGCCTTCCGCGTGGAGGTGCTCTGCCCACGAGGAAAAAAGGAGTCTACAGAGGAACTAACCTGGAGACGAAAAACAGATGATGCGCCTGAGGATCTGGAGCTTGGAGCTCCAGATTTTGTAGTGGCCTCGACTCCCAATGTTGGAGGAGGCTAGTCACGGCTGATACACTTCACGCCAACGAGATCTCACCAAAATATCCGATCTCCTCACTTGACAGCACACATAGAGGATTGTTACTCCTCTGAATCAACTCTGGAGCTCCGGAAGGTGGAGATTGAAATGGCGGATCTTGAGCTCAGAGGGGGGTGGACAGCTATTTATAGGGGAGGAGAAGTTCGTTCACCGTCGTGGGGTGTGAGTATTGGGACAGTTGGAAGAACGACCAGCCAGCGGTTGTTCGTTGAGGAAGTTAGAGGTATTGGCGACCGGCGATGAGGCGAGAAGAGGAGGAAGGATCGGCAACGACGTTGGATTCCCAGGGAAGAAGAAAGGGGATCGCTGAAAAAAAAGAGAAAAGTGGAAGAGAGAAAATTAGGATAAAAAATAAAATTAAATAAAATTAGCTAAATAATTAATATAATTCATAATGAGTTAAATTATTATTAGATTAAATAAATTATTTAAATAAGTAAGTAGTTAATTAAGGGATTAATTAAATAAATAATTTAATAAATTAATTAAGTATATAAATAAAAAATAATAAATAAATAAATAAATACATTTTTATTTATTATAATTTAAGAATAGAGTATTAACATATTAAATCATAATAACAGTTACGGAAATTGTACAATATATCAATATGGTCTCGAAACCCATATTTTTCATATTAACTTCGATTTTAGTGAAACCAATGTCATTTTGTAGATAAATAAATAATACTAATTTTAGATTGAGTTTGCCCAATTCGGAGTTCATACGACTGAGTTATGAGGTCCGAAAAATTTAGGTAGAGGCTTCGTGTCTTCGGATTTTATTGGTATTTTGACTTAATTATATTTTTATATTTTTATATACATTTTTAAAATATTTTTAGAAAAGAAAATAAGTTATTGGAATTCACGTTTAATTAATTAAAAATCCGGGAAGTTTCTACATATAGTATATATATATAATGTAGCCCAAATGCTAAAACTCGCTCGTTTTATTCTAATATTTTTTTTGATATTTTTAATAAATAGTATTAAGTATAAATCAAAGTTTAAAAGTGAGTTTGTTCTGTTTGGAGTTTTCTATAAAAAGTTATGAACCTCAGAAGTCGGCTTTTGAGGCTTTTTCGGTTCATTGTGATATTTTATATTTGTGATCAATTATTTTTTTCATATTTTTACAAAATAATATATATTTTTACGAACAACTTTTATAAAAGAAATGTTATGATTTGAAATTTTCTAAGTGATAAATAAAATAGGTGAATTATTTACAATGTGGAAATTGTGTTTAATTATATTTTTGGTCTTGATTTTCTTGGTATTTTTATGGGTTAGGATCCTTATCTTCCCCTACTTATTTGTTTTGTCAACCAAGTCAATATTGTCCTGATCTCGGGGTTAGGATCAGTCTGTATATATTTTATATCTACTTCCTTCTTTTCTTTTATTTTTTACTTTTCATTTTTTATTATTTTATTTTATATAAAATAAGTGTTAAATATATAATATTAATATTTATGATTAGAATGGCAGTTAACTGGAATTAATGATTATTTACATATATTTTACCAAGGACTTTAGCCAAAATGAAAGAATAAAGGTGATGAATCACGGATTCATCATTCCCCTATACTTTACCTTTGCTAGTCCCTTAGCAAACACTTATTCTATAAATAAGTGCAAGCAACAAAAAGAAAAATAAAAAACAAAAGAACTTATAACATGTTTGTTTCTTTAAACTGAATCTCACTTTCTTTAAACTGAATCTCACTTTACCCAACATTTAGAACTCGGATTAGGCCTTTGAATTATTAGTGTGTCGGGACTCTATTAGAATTAGGATTTAAGCCTCAACAACCCTTAAGTTCCAAAATTCTTATACAGGTTCACCTCAACAGCCTCCTCAGATCCACCTATTCATCACGTAAACTTTTCATCTTTGAAAGCAATTTGTACTGTGTGTGAAAGGTTTTAGCTCTTCCCGCTCTAGAGAAGCGAAGAAACCTCCCATCCCACTAATACACTCCCATTGGGCCCTCATCCAGCTACTCGATCCTCAAGGAGGGGGGTATTTCCTTCTAAGGTCAGGTTGTGTTGTGTCCACAATCGAGTATAGGAAGAAGAAAGAAGAACGAGAAGAGAACCGGAGTGTCATCGGTGTAAACACATCTCTTGTGAAGTCTTGTCAGTTTAGTCAAGTCTCCACTAAGACATGCAGGCTTTCTGAAGCTCGGACCGTTGAGGTCATTTTGGTATTTGGTGTATTCAGCTTCTTTTTAGTAGAAATAATTATTGCATTGCGTAGATCTTTTGTGCCTCGAAGAATATAGCATCTTTTCATTCCGTCCATTTTTTGGGGTCTTAGAAAAATTGTGCCAGCAGATCCTTCCCTCATCCGAAGCTTTATTTCAACTTCAATCTCCTGTCTTTAGACATTAACATCACTAGACAAGGATAGAAACGCAGCACCAAAATGGATTGCCCTTCGCAGCTCCATGCAAGTCGAGCTAAGTGTATAGTGCATGAGTTTAAAATTGGTTCAAATGGATAAGAGTTAAACAGATGACGTCAGGAGTCCTACTTAGGCACTTTCAAGTTGAATTCCGAAGATGGTCTCATGGAACGTAAATAATTAAGTCTAAAAGACCTGAAAAGTCTCAATTCATGTTCTTAATAAAGTCCCGTTAGAATTAAGTGGATTAAGGCCTAAACCAAGCTCCATCTCTCGAACTTAGTTTCGTTCAGTTCAAGAATCAGACTTGTTTTGAAAAATGCGAATGAATGCAACAATTTTTTTATGAAGTCGATTTTCTGGCTTAAACTTTTTAAGTGATTTTTAAAGACTTTTGCAAATTTTTATTGAATTTTAAAACTTTTCAATTTTTAGGGTCTTTTTGAAAGAGTTAGTAGATTAATTCAATTTGCACAAATTTTACACCAATTTTGTACATTTTACAAAGGATTTTATACATATTTTATATACAAGATATGCGGCTTTTATATAAGATTTTATATAGTATTTTATAAGTTTTAAATAATTAAGGATTTTAGTAAAGAATATTACAACATTTTTATATACAATTTTTAAGATATTTTTAATGTCATATTTATGACTTTCTTGTGTCTTCTAAAAAATCAAAATATATATGCGTACTTTTAGAGAGCCATATTATTAAAAATACGATAAAATACGAGTTATGGCTTCTAAAATAAATAGCATATATTTACGACACCCCCTATACTTAGCATGAACTATGTCCTCATAGTTACCAAGGAAGTGGCAAAGGAAGACATAAGTCGGGCTAAGTATTGATTAGTGGAAAGATTTCTATACTACAATGACTCAAAGAATAACGTATAAACGAATAGAAGTTAATCATCTCCTCTATACTTAGGAACAAGTAATCCTAAGGATAACAGACTCAAAATCGAAGAAGATTGAGGTCAAGAGAATGTACACACTCATTGGCTCGTCTTGTACCCCCCCATACATAGGGTAAAATATCCCTAAGTATAGAGAAGAAGATCAAAAGGTAAGGGACAAGCGAGAGAGCAGACGATAAAAAAACCGATGAAAATCAAAGAGGAAATGACTGATATTACCCCCTATACTTAGGGTAAAGCGCACCCTAAGTATAAGCAACGATAGGGGTAATAGAATAGAATGAATGAACAACAATGGTGTCCACACCCCTCTATACTTAGGATAAAGTACATCTTAGGTATAACAAAATTCTAGATGAACCTAAGGGTGTAAGACAAACAGAAGAAAGAAAGAAAGAAAATCAAAGTATATACAAAATGATATGGAAAATCAGGTATGAGATGCAAAGTGTAAGAGTGAAGAGATCATCTTATACAAAATAGATGGGGGCAACCTCAATGGTCGACGGTTCATGATAGAGAAAAGGTTTCAACCGCTGATCATTAACTCGAAAGGTGGAATCAGATGACAACTCAGATATATCTATGCTACCGTTGTCGTCCACCTTTCGCATAAGATATGGACCTTTCCATTTGCTCTGAAGTTTCCTTGAAAATAGCTCCAGTATCGCATGAAATAGCCCAAACTTTCTGATCGGGCTCAACCTGCTTGCGACTGATGTGTGAATCGTGCCACTCTTTCATCCGCTCTTTGTAATGAAGGCTACTCGTGAAGGCTTCATCTCTCAATTCTTCTAGGGCTGCCAGTTCAGTCTGCTTCTGATCTCCCGCATCATCTAGACCAAAGATTACTTCTTTCACTGCCCACAATGATCGGTGCTTGATTTCAATAGGTAAGTGGCATGGCTTGCTATAAACAAGTCGAAAGGGAGATGTACCCAATGGAGGTTTGAAGGATGTTCTATAGGCCCAAAGAATCGAGACCAAAAACTGCGACCAATCTTTTCGGTCTGGGAGAACAACCTTCTACAAGATCATCTTGATCTCCCTATTCGAGACCTCGGCTATACCATTCATCTGAGGATGATAAGGAGTAGCAACCCGATGATCTATGTCGAACTCTTTATCAAGTGCTCTTACCTTGTTGTTGACGAAGTGACTACCCCCGTCTAATATCAGAACTCGAGGGACCCCGAACCGCATATTGATATGCTTTCTTAGGAACATGCAAACCATGTTCGTATAAGTGGCTCGGACAGGAATAACATCTACCCAACAACTCACATAATCCACATCTAGAAGGATATACTCAAACCCCTAACTTTTCGGGAATGGGCCCATAAAGTCGATACCCCATGCATAAAACACTTCACATAAGTGAATTAGATACATTGACATCATGTCTCTATGTCCACAAGTACCCATTTTCTGACAGTAAGTACATCTCTTTACGAGTGCATGAGCATCCACAATGAGCGTAGGCCACCAAAGGCCGTATTGGAGCACCTTATGTGCCGTCCTCTTCCCTGAATGGTGTCCTTCAGCTTCTTATCTATGAAAATACATGAGGACACTCTAGTATTCCTCATGAGGAATACACCGACGCTAGACGGAATCTGCTCCTTCATGATAAAGGATCGGATTCTCCCAATGGTAAGACTTGGCTTTTGCGAGTAGAGTCGCAAGTCTCTGTCTAGACCAACCTTGTGGAACTTTCTTAGCAACAATAAAGTTCACAAGGTCTGCATACCATGGCAGTGAGGCGACAACAAGAATCGTCTCGTCGGGGAAGGTCTCGGTTATGGGTGCATCAAACTTAGAAGTCTCAGGTGATTCTAATCGGGAGAGGTGATCTTCCACCACATTCTTGACTCCAAGCTTATCCTTTATTAAAATATTGAATTCCTATAGTGGAAGGATTCATCTGGTCAAATGCGACTTTGAATCCTTCTTGTCCATTAAATATTTGATGGCGGTGTGGTCAGTGAAGATGGTCACCTTGGATCCTAAAATGCGGGACCTGAATTCATCTAAGGTAAATACTATGACCGGTATTTCTCTCTGTAACCGTGTAATTCCGTTTGGGCAGAATCCAAAGTCTTGCTAGCGTAGTGTATGGCAAAAGGTAAGGTCATCCCTCCTCTGTCCCAGCATAGCCCCAATGGCAAAATCGAAGCCGTCCGGCATGATCTCGAATGGAAGAGACTAATCTGGTTGGTAAAGGATAGGAGCCTCTACAACCATGTTCTTGAGATTCTCAAAATCTGAAAGACACTTATCATCTACGATAAACTTGGTGTCTTTCACGAGAAGATCAGATAACGGATGGGAAATTTTATTGAAGTCTCGTATGAAAATTCGGTAGAATCTGATATGCTCGAGCAAAGACCATAACTACTTTAGATTAGACAGTGGACTGAGTTTCTTATGATATCCACCTTGGTCGGGTCCACCTACATGCCCTTGTTAGAGATGATATGACCAAGGACCATCCCCTGAGACATCATAAAATGACTCTTATCCCAAGAAAGAATGGGGTTTACCGCTGTGCACCTCTGAAGCATGCGATCTCGACTAGAAAGGCAGGAATCAAGATCATCGCCGTAGATGAAAAATCATCCATGAAAACCTCCAAGATATCTCCCACCATGTTCGCAAAAGATAGAAAAGCATGCATCTCTGAAATATAGCTAGAGCATTACATAGTCCAAAGGGCATCCGTTTGAAAGCATACGTTTCAAACGTACAGGTGAATGCCATCTTCTCTTGGTCTTTAGGAGCAATGGCCACTTGATTATATCTCGAGTATCCATTGATAAAGCAATAATGGCTCTTCCCGACTAATCATTCGATGATCTGATCAGTGAACAGTAGCGGGAAGGGATCCTTCTTGGTCACCTGATTCAAATGTCCGTAGTCCACACAAACACGCCAAGAAGTTGGTACCCGGGTAACGATCTCCTCTCTGTCCTCATTTATCATTGTAGTGATACCCGTCTTCTTGGGTACTACATGTAATGGACTAGCCCATTTAGAGTCGGAGATGGGATAGATAAAATCGACGCTCCACCACTTGGATATTTCCTTCATAACCACCTCTCAAAGATTCGGATTCAGCCAGCAGTGAAACTCACGAGATGGTTTGGCCTCATCAACGAGAAAGATGTGGTGAGAGCATAGAGCCAGACTAATCCCATGGATATTAGCTACTAACCACCCGATTACCTTACGGTTCTTTTCAAGAATCTCCATCAGACGAGATTCTTGTTCATTAATCATATCAGAAGCGATGATGACCGAAAATATTTGAGGCTGTCCAATAAGGAATCGATATTCATGCTTTGAGGTAATAGTTTGAAATCAGGGGGAGAAGGAACGAGAAGAACTGGTTTGACTAGGGCATGGCTATAGTAAACTAGGTTGGACTGCGTAAGCTCGACCTGCTCCGACTCAGAAACATCTGGAGATTGCTGGATATTCTGATATGATTCGGTCTCCATGCTAGTTTTAGGCTCCGTAGAAGAAGTGTGAAGTGATAGTAATTCAGCAAAACACTGCCAATCTATACCTTCGAATTCTGACTGATTTGCGAATAATTGACAACTACGGTTATCCACTTCGGACTCGGAGGGATTAAGAATTCAGAATGATCTAAAAGTCTCAGAATTATCTCCATCAAGATTTTCACTATTCATTTCCAGGACCGTGTTCTCCAACCTCCCATCATCTGATATTTAAATCTTGGCTTCTACTGAAGGTGTGATGAAAGATTGGGTATTAGGTTCGGCCTAGATGCCCTCGTCATCTGTTTGTATAAAATCACAATCCTGATGTTTGTCAGGTTCACCATCAGATGTTCTCTCTGATTCAACTGATCTGGATTGTTGGTCTTGGATCCTCTCTATATGTATACTTTCGGCCTGTACACGAAATTACACCTTCCTGATACCATAGTCGAAAACGACCTTTGTTGTCGTCAGAATAAGGTCGTCCTAATATGATCGGGGTATCGGTCATGCATTCAGGGATCGCCATGTCCAACATGATAAAGTCCACGGATAATTGCAAACCATGAATGGTGACGATAACATCTTTGACTAAACCCTTAGGCCTCTTGACCGATCTATCAGCAAACTGCAAGACTATTCGGCTTGGTCAAAGAGGTCCAAACTCGAACTTGTCGAGTAAGGAAGAAGGAAGAAGATTAATTGAAGATCCACTATCTAATAGAGTCCGATCAAAAGTCTGATCGAGGATCTCACACCTGACATAAGACGCTCCCGTATCTGATCTCTTGGCTGGGAGACGGTTCTGAATTGCATGGCATGTTTCCTTGATCAACACATGGATTTCACAACAATGATTGCCCTGCCTCTTCTTTCTGCTGACTGTGGTTCATTTTTTAAGCCTTTCTACAGAAGTAGGATGTGTACCAAGGCTTTCGAAAGAGTGAGTTGGATTGTGAATTTGTCGATCCTCTTTTTCGTCATATCATTCATTTGAATCTTTTTGTTGTTTTCTTTTTTATCGCCTTTTCCTAAGCAGAGTGCTTTAGGAAAAGGAATCTGTACATCCTCCTGGTTGGTCTGTATAATCGGAAAATCATTAGAAGAAGAAGGAAATGTTTTTAAGAAATGGGGACTTGCTTTTCACGATCCATCAGAGAAAGATAGAGATTGATCAACTGTCTTTTTCTTTTTCTTTTGAGTTCTTCCCTTTTTTACATTTTTTTGTGATTTTCTCTCATCATCACTATACACAAAAAAGGTAAAAGTAGTTCTATCTGCATTCGACTCTGGCTGCTTTTTAGAGTTGGTGGCTTCATCACCACCATCGTCATCATCAAAGGGATAGGCATTGTCAGCATCGCCATCAACATCCTCAATAGGCTCGCTTGTATCCTCAGGTATATCCTCGTCGAGCCTAATTGAGTCTCCACCTATTGGCATCCTACCGTTACTAAGAGAAATGAAATCAGTATCATTACAGAAAAGATAATCGTCTGAAATACTTGTGACTGGAGGGTGGGCTCGGTCAAATCTGCCTGCTCTGACTTTCGCTTCAGGTTGTTCGGATTCGGTTCTATCTGAGTAGTCAAGGCGGACTTCTCTTTAACCAAATACGTGACATGAGTTTTGAACTCATCCATTTCTCGTCTAAAAGCTACCTGCTAGTCAATGATCAAATTGGCGAGATATTCTAATGCTGGGTTATCATGAAATGGTCCATGGGACCTGGATGAGTCGCCTCGATGATACTGAGGTTGCTGCTGAGATGACTGTTGTGGAGGATAATTCTATTGATATTGAGAAGGATATGAACTCTACCTCCACCGAGGTTGCTAGTACTGACGAGGACCAGAATGTTGATGTAATTCTTTAGTCTGCCCCATATGTGCCTGCTGTGTCTGTTGGGAAGATGCACCTCATGTAGACCAACGGAAACTAGGATGATTGCGACGGATCCTTGGTTGATGCAACTGGTTGTACCAAATCCCATGGACCTCGGTCAATGGCTCAGGCATCTCAGAGTAATCTGGGGCATCGATGCCAAGGGCTAATCGCTCTGATACACCACCATCTGAGTGTCCGATGATGGTATCTGTTGGTGATGCGGGTACGCTGAAGACTGATGAGTCGGCTCATAGTGCACATGGTAAATGTGCTGAACTGGTGACCTCGGAAGTATGCCTCGATCTTGGCTTCCTGAATCAGCTTGTGATTTAGAAGACTTGTTGGAATCTGCTTGAATCTCTTGAAGGCACATAATATATGTCTTCAGATCACTAAGGCATCTCTCAAGCTCATCGATCTTATCGAGCTTGTCTAAATTCTAGCACTTTTTCTTGATAATTTACATACGATACAACTTCTGACAAATGATAACCATGTCATCTGATGATGATTCGATAGGTATCGAGATAGCAGAAGAAGGATTCCATTCAATTTGTGCCACTCAGGAGTGCTGGTGATATGTAGGTAGCTTCATCTGATTATAGACCCGAGTCTGGGACATTGCTGTATAGTTCTCTACTATTTTCTCATAAATGCCCCAGACTTGGTCCTCATGCATCGAAAAATATGATCCACCACAAGAAACGTTCACCGGTCCTTGTAACTCTAGTGTCAACCCACTGAAGAAAATCTGTACAAGAGTTGGCTTCGACATTTCATGATGGGGACATCGATCAATGAGCTCTCTAAAATGGTCCCATGCCTCATGGAATGTCCGTTCCCGATCATGGTGAAATTACTGATCATGGCTCTGGCGGCATTCGTTCGACCAAGTAGGTAGCACTTATTCAGATATGCGATTCGTAGTTGCTCCCAAATCAAAACGTATCTCCCTAAATGTTTCAACCAGTAGGCTACTCAGTCTATGAGGGACAAAGGAAAGGTGATCAATTTGATTGTATCCTCGTTGACATGCACATCATGCATTGTACTACAAATGAGCTCGAATTCCTAGAGGTGCAGATGCGGCTCCTTAGTAGAATGCCCATGAAACTTGGGCAGTAGTTGGATCATCTAAGGCCTAAGCTCAAAATTGCCATGAATAACCGGGAGACGGATCCACCGATGAGGGGTAGTAGCAACATGGTTGTAAAGCTACTGCATCGTTCTGTTTGGACCCAGTGGAGGTCTCTCTGCTCCATCAGGTAACTCAGGTTCCTCAGCTCCTTGATTCTCAACATCTGGATGGTCTCTGTGTGCTCTCAACTGAGTCAGCTCAGCTCTGACATCATTCATGAGTTTACCTTGCTCCCTAATCTGATTCTGCATAGTATCGAGGGAAGCAAGTAGACAGTTGTTGATCGTAGCTTGATCTATGACGACTGAGATGGTCTGCAGTCCCTTTCCAGTCATGTCTTCTGGAAAAGAGAAAGAATCTATATCAGGCTTGGCCAGGTCAACATGTAATTGCTGTTGGTTTTCTTGAACTGGAGGTGATGATGAGGGAGAATGAGAAGGAGAAGAAATCGACGACGTGCTTCCATGGTTAGAGTCACGCTTGGAAGCAGCAACTCGAGTAGATTTTAGTTTAGGAAGAGAGGCATCATGAACCGATCTGGATGAATGGATAGGTACACAAGAGAGTGGATCGGTCAGAGTAGATCAAAGCGATCGCCTACCCATCATCTTGAGAGATAATGGTTGATAAAGATTTCAAAGATGAAAGGACTCACACCACAAGTCAAACACAAAGCAAACCCCGTATTCACCAACTTCACCTAGTGATGACCGTAAAAGTACGGTCGTTTATCTTTTCAATTTTAGGGTTATTTGGCAAATAAGTCTTCTCACAGATTAATGTGAGCTGATAGGTGCCTGAGACTTCCTCAGAATACTATCCTGAGTTCTTACAAGAAATCACATATTCTCAACTAGTATGGGAGTAAGTATGGACCATTGCCGGTTACCTGTGTTACTTGAGGACTATGTTATGCGGTGTCCTCTAAACCTCCCACTATGCTAAGGAAACTCAGACCCTTTCCGACTACCTGAGATTCTTCACTGAAGATTAAGTGATTAAAAGTATGAACTAACTAGTACTTCTAAAGAAGCCCAGACTCTGGCTCTACCTTAAGGGTCGTCTCTCACTCACAGATCTGGAGAGAGTACCTGCAATTCATTTGCGTTGGATTGCTCGCCCAAATCAAGTGGAGTCCTTACGTTTCGTTTTAGGTCAACTATTAACAATCCCTTTTTTTATTTTCGGTTATCACTTTTTTTAAGTATTTTCAAACAATTGTCTAACGATGTTTTTGTCTTTTTGGTTTTTGTCCTAGATCACAAGCATCTAGGTGATTCGACTTAAGCAAGCACTAGCTACGGTTGCGTAGAGAAGGGAAAATCGAGAAATCCTAACAAGCGCATATCCTCGAAAAGCTGTGAAAAACCATCGAGAAAAATTGAGGTGCGAGAAAACCACGGTGGGTGCCTGTTGATCGTGAAAATCCGCCTCTTTAATAATGATGAATTGTAGTATAGGAGGTGAAAAACAATTCAACAAAAACCACAATCGTTTGAATGTTGTGGAATATTTTTACTTAGCAAGTCTACCAAGGTCGAACACAGGGACACGGGCTACTCTATCTATTTATCAAATTTCCATCAATTAAGAGCAAGTGTGAATTATTTCTCAATTTCAGGCCTTCAAGAAGATGCAGAAGTTAGAATGCAGATTACAATGCAATATATGGTTCATGCATTTTTAGTTGATTTTTATGCAATTATAAAATGATGCAAGAGAGTAATGCAGAGATTAATTACATGCAGAATAAAGGATTACAAAAATGCCTGAAAAGATCACTTAAAATGAGCAACAGAAAGTAGATTGAAATCTGGGTCATTTTGATCATAATAATGTGAGAAAACATCTATTTTAGGACAAGGCATTGGAGCAAGGGTCATCATCTATCATAAAAAAATTCACTTCATTTAAAAATGTGGCAGATAAGAAAATTAAAAATGCCATAATATAGACAAAGAAATAAGGATCAAAACGACACTAAAATCACGCAATTTGGACCTACGATGCTCAAGTTATGAAGAAAATAATACAGGGGCATAATTGTAATAAAAATGCAAGAAAAATGATAAATATTACAAACAGGTCCCTGGAGGGACCTAAATGTAATTTCCAGAAACTGCCTGGGCCCCATTGTAAATTTTCCATGCACGCAGGGCCATTTCTGCAAATTCCAAAAGCATCGATGGTCTCCTTGTAAATTATCCAAGCACGCATGTGAGGCACGTACCTGGGGACCAACATGTAAATACCAGAACTCTAAGGGTTTTTCATGCAAATTATCCAAACCCTCGCGTGCGGTGCACGTGAGGGGCCTAGGCTCGGAAGACGTCCCCGATTCGGGACACGTGGCATGTAATTCTGGATCAGAGAGAGGTTCGGTAGACCCGAGCCTGCTGGGGCAAATTTAGGCTTGGATCATCCGTGTATCTTAATCATGGTCGTCCGATCCAGATGATCAGACGACATCTGTGTCTTCGTCTTTTGCTGTTGGCTGTCGGAGGAGGCGGGGCTCTGGCGAGCTATATGGAGCTCCACTGTGCTCCAGATCGTCGCCTGAAGGTCTGGGAGGATGGTTGAACCCCTGGTGAAGCTCGTGGGGACAAGGCGGAGCTCCGTCGACGTTTGGGATGGCGAGGCGGAGATAGGTGATCGGAGTGGTTGCATGAGACCGGCGTGGAGGCGCAAGCTCCAGCCATTGAAGCAATTCAACCTGCATACGTTAGTATAGCCGATGTGTGTCTTCGTGTAATGCGTGGAAGTGAAGTGGGAGTGAGGTGGGAGCCAGTTCGGGCGGAGCAGGCGGTGGCCCTTGGGAATCCTCCGCCGTGACGACGAAAGAGTGGGTCGGAAAGCGGTAGGTTTATGGAGGAAGGAGAAGGTGGAGCGAAGATCGTTGGCAGCGGTTGAGTGTAGTGTAAAAGGTAGAAGAATTTAGAGAAAAAGTAAAGAAAATAACGGAGAGGAATACCTCGTCGGAGAGGAGATTTGGCGGAGGAATTGGTCTGTGCTGAGGGTCGCTTCGAGCCTCCAGTCATTGCTCAACCTGGCCGACTAGTCTAGGGAGCTTAGAAACCGCCGGTGAGGCAGAGCAACAGGGTTGGTCACCGTGGGTCGACACCTGGGTTTAAGACCATAATCACCAACCGAATTCGCCTCCTCCTGTCACAAGGAGGGATTGGCAGCTGACGAATCCGGAAATGCAGCTTTTAATAATGTGTTTTTATCGTGCGTTGTAGGCGGCAATCGGAACGATCAAGAAAATACCACAAATGATTTATTCAATTTTTAATTTCGTGGTTTTATGTTTATTTTACTTGGGCAAGTCCCAAGGTCGATCACAAGGAGGCAAAGGAACAACCTAGAATTAAGTCTATCAAAGTTCGAGTTCGGTTTTCGAGGCGGTCTTATTTTTGGAATTTTCAATGCAATAAAGTATGCAAAATGCAAATTTGGCCTTATTTTAGGGACTAAAATGTAAATTACGTTCAAATAATGTCCGAAAAATACGAAACTTGGCCGCAATGTAAACTATAATGAAATGGATGTACTGTAATTTTTTTGGAATTTTTGGATGCAATATGAATTTTTTATGGATTTTTAAATGCAAACAAAAGGAATTTCAATATTTAATTTTAATAAATATCAAACCTACTTATTTTCAAGGATCAAAATTATCTGAGATCTATCACTAGGTGACGGATCTCAGAAAAATCCTAAACCTTGAAAATGTGGGTTTTAATGTCTATTAAAAATTAAATACTAAAAGATGCAAAATGATTTTTACAGGACAACCCGACTTGAGTGGCGAATAGGATAGACCTGCACATACGGCTCTCATAGCATTTACAATTTTTGATTGTGCTCGTAGGATCTTAAGCCACACTTCACTTTAATCGAGACGCACATAGATCGTTCAATTTAGCCAAAAATTTAAATCAATTCTTCCCGCTAATAGAACTTTCTGCTTAGGTGCGGTTTTCCATCGGCTTGCATTTCATTTAGAATAATTTTTAAATTCTGTCTGGCATCCTACATGGAGATTGCGAGGATTCACTGTAAGTCTTCTCACTGAGCATTCATCATAGTTTTCCGCGTGCATCGGCTTTTCCTGAATTCCTCCCTCTTGTTTTAAAACATAACTTTAAAGGAAATTGGGACTGGACAGTAGACGTGTATTTGTGGTCATCTAATTTTTCAGTGATCACCTCATTAAAATCGGGACTGCTAAATATATCTGATTTCAAAAAACCCATAAAATCAAGAATTTTTGCGGGAGAGCAACCCCGACATTGTTTGATTTATCTTGCAGCGAGTAGAGTAACGCACACTAGGATAGAGCCCAGCTCCAAACCTAAACAGCTCGTCTAAACGGATTGCAAGATTGAATTTATCACCAACTAAAATTGAAAAGATAATAGCCGAAATCTTACGGCTTCATTGAGTGAGTTGGTGAACCCAGGGTTGATTTGTGTTTGTATTGGTGTGCGTGAACCGATATCGAAGATCAATAGCCGCACATTTGATAAAATTTTCTGTCCCATACAATCATCTCTCTCATCTCTTGATTTTAATCTCATCATGGAAATTTTTCCAAATTTCAGATCCAACCCATCATTTCTCTCAACTCCTTCAAAAATGACCGAACACCACTACGAAAACAAATCTATGTCGGTTTGGCCCAAATCCACTATTTCCTCTTCGTTTAATCCTCCAACATTTGCGGGAAGCTTTCAACCGCAGATGACTTCAACCTCATTAAATCCTTTCTCAAATCATCCAACCACACCATCTTGGACTGAACCGCCTTATTCTCACTCTCTCGCCAATGAAACATTTCAAGATCAAAATCTCTTTAAATCCCATGACTGGCAGAGAACCCAAACCTAGATGGAAAGACATGCGCTTAATCGTTGGATTGACCATGACAAACCCCTTGTCAGACATGATACTCACACAGAGGACTGGACTGAACTCCTAGACACATATAAACCCTGTATGCTGACTCCACAATACCAAGATCTGACTAATCATGATCAAAGGATTGAACTCCACTCAGATCAAATACACATGCCTGTATCTTTCGAGCAGCCTCCTTCCATAGATTTTGAGGAGAAATTTTCAAGAAATGATCGTATAATGGATATTCCAAGAA
Organism: Ottelia alismoides; assembly: GCA_037367405.1. NCBI lineage: Eukaryota > Viridiplantae > Streptophyta > Magnoliopsida > Alismatales > Hydrocharitaceae > Ottelia > Ottelia alismoides. The sequence continues at coordinate 36,564 of JAZKJV010007846.1, read as the reverse complement.
ATTCTCCTATCCGCACGTACAGAAAAATGGAAGACGGAATTATTGAACAAAATCCGAGTGCTCCCATGATTGATCATGAACAAAATTGTGAGGATAATGTTTCGAGGATAAAAACAAGATTTGAATTGATGGAGGATAGATTTCAAAAATTTGCCGACCGAGTAATCTCATTCTATGGTGTATCGGGTGTAAAACTAAATAAGGAAATGATTGAATCCCATGATAAAAATTTTGAGGATATTCAAAGACCTAGGGATGACTCTAATATCAAAACTTCTGCTCATTATTCCCATAGGAATGACTATGCCTCTGACCCATACTCTGAATATCAAGGCCCCTTCTCATCTAAGGAAGACACCACATCGCCACACCACACAGAAAATACAAAAAATTTTGAAATTCCAGAAAATCTCATAAAAGTTGAATCTGAAGAAGATCTGAGGAATTTGGATCCTGCTTTACAGGAAGCACTGGAGAAATACTTGATTTTTGAACTTCCCATCATAAAGGCCATTGAACACTTCCCTGACCTCAAGAAATTTCTAATGGACAGATTAATCATCAAAAAGTCAGGAAGGATTAGAACAAAAACTGAAAGACATATCTTGTCAATGGCCTCCTCCTTGGTGTTGAGGAGAAAAACCAAGAGCCGCATAGTGAAGCGGTTGCCTAGATTTGACTGCGAAATCAAAGACACAATCTTCACACATGCTCGTATTGATGACGATTCACCGATCAATATCCTCCCGACCTCTGTATTTCACAAACTCAAATTCGGGCCAATTCGGAAGATGCGAGAGATTGTACAATTAGCGGACCGATCAATAAAAAGGCCGAGAGGAACCATTTCTGTCATCATGAAATTCCAAGGTGCTCCGCTCAAGGTAGAATTCACGATCATTGATATTGAGCATCAAGGAGAATTCACCCAGTCTCCAATCATTCTCGGAAAACCATTCTTGGCATTGGCCAAGGCGAGTATCGATTGTGAGACTCGGGAAATAAATTTTACGGCATTGGAATCACTACGATCTGATACAGTCTTTGAGGAAGCACGATTTTCTGAGGTAACCCATGAAGTCCCCAACAACCGCAACCATGAAACGGTAGAAGAGCCCTACCCCGCTGCTACACCTAAGATTGCGTTTGTTAATGAGACTATTGGTTTAGAGACTCTCCCCGATATCTCAATTCCCGTAGATTTCAAAATAGACAAATCCTTCTACTACGATCCTGAGACATTTGCATGGTCGCACCCTGGAGCAACATATTCTGATTATCTTGACTAAATCCTCCCAAATCAAGAATGCACCAACATTCAGGAAACAAAGAACGAACACGTAGCCCGAACACCGACCAAGGAGAAGAATTTTAATGGCTATTCATCTGGGTACTCAAGTGAACCGACATCTTCACGAAACAAGAAAAAGAAAGTCACCTTTGATCTTTCGGAAGAGGAATCGGTTGATGATCCCTCATCAGGTCCGGAAAAGGTAGTCTACATGAGTGAAGTATGTTCGGCATCTCTAAAGCCATATCTTCGAAAGGATCCAAAATCCGATTCTCGTTGGACAACTCCCGTTCCTAATTATTACTCATCCAAAGCTGATGCTCCTGCATTCTTCAAATACACTGGAATTATTTCTTATGAGCTGACTGAGACCAGAGCATCTGAATATTCATCTGAGGACAAATCGATTGATCTTAAAAAGGAACGAAGCTTGAGGAAACAATTGAAGAAACAAAAAGACATGAACATCTGGAGTATGTCCACTTTCAAATACTATTCCTCTGAGGATAACTCTGATGATGGATATCTTTCATCCGACTCAAACACTTCGTCCACTATCCATCATGATATTTCTGAGGATGATACTGATAATAGTTGGGAATCATATGCCTCATCTCCGACTCATCATTACGATCTCCCACCGCAGGCTCACAAGAAGATTAGCCGAAAACCACCTTAATCATCGGCTACCCACCCTCCCTCCCGACCACATCGGTCTCCTTGTACAGCTTCTTCCTCTACTTAGGCCAAGGCCTAAGTATAGGGGGGACCGATGCCATCTATATATACCATCACACTCCACCTCTTGATCGACTCGCCTCCTCCCTTCTTTTATACTTAGGCTGACCAAAGCCTAAGTATAGGGGGAACCGCCACCCACCTATATATATCCTCCTCATTCACAGACCCTGACCGCTTCATTTATTTTTCTTTTCTTTTCCGCTCTTCTTCTATACTTAGACTATTCACAGTCTAAGTATAGGGGGGCGATTTTTGTAAATCTTTTTCTTTTTCTTTTTTTACTCTCTTACGCTTAGCCCGAGCTATGTCTTCTTTACGCTTCTTGTGCTTTGAGGACACAGCACTCGCTAAGTATAGGGGGGGTCTGTATATATACTATGTATATATTTTAGCCATACCTCGTACTTTCGCGTAAGTCTATATGTATTTACGGGGTGGGTTTTTCTTAAAAACAAAAAAAAATTGTTTTTTCCAGCAACACTGACCTTGCCCAAAATTTTTGAAAAATGGCTTCTTATTCATTTTTTGCAAAAAAAAAAATTCACAAAAGTGTATGCATTTCACACACTCGCATCTCATCAAACATCGCATTTGCATATGTGAAAAGTCTTTGGGTTCTACACCGAGTTATGAGCCGAAACCGAGAGTGGTCTGGACTTAACCTTAATCCACCTAATTTTCGGAGGAACTTCACCGAGAAATAGGATTTTAGAGTCTTCAAGTCTTTGACTTAATTCTTTGAGTTCCACATGACAATGTACAGCGTTTGACTCTTAGTGTCTAACCTGGTCTCTTCATTCTGGGTACAACTCTGGAATAGGGAATTAATTTGTACTCTCACACTATGCACTTAGCTCAACTCAGACGGGATGTTGGAAGACTGTGTGAGTTTGTTTTCTGGTAGCGTGGAAATCTAAAGACCGGAGTACGGGTTGAAATAAAGCTTCGGAAAAGGGATGGACGGCTGGGCACAATTTTTTCTAAGACCCCAAAAAATGTACGGAAACAAAAGATTCTATATCCGTAGGGGCACAACAAGATCCAAGCAGAACCACCAAAAATTCCAAATACAAAGAAGCAACTACCAAATAAAATCTGACCAAAAAGGTCCATGCTTCCAGAAACCTGCAGATCTTGGTGGAGACTCGGCTACACTGGCCATCTTCACAAGGAGAGGTGACTACACTGGCCACCCTCCAGTTCTTTTCTCATTCTTCTATCTTCTCCCCCCAATTCGATTGTGAACACAGCGCGACAGACCTTAGAAGGAAATACCTGACTCCCCGAGGACGAGTTATTGGAGAGGAGGCTTGTGCAGTAGTCCGGCATTCTGGGTGGGAAGAGCTAAAATATTTCACACACAAGAGTCGGTTATTCAATGTTCAAAGAGTATACTTTGGGAAGGTGATTGATCTAAGATGACTTCTGAGCTGAAACTGTAGCAATGATGTGTAGAACTTGAGGGCTGTTGATTTTAAAATCCTAAGTCTCACAGAAGTTCCGACACACAAATAATCCAAAGGTTGAGTTTAGGCTTACTTTCACCTTCAACTCATGGTCTTGGTATGGAACCCAATCTCATTTCACCTCATGGCATTTCTTTTTATGCTCAGGGACGAGCATGGTTTAAGTATAGGGGGATGATGAATCTCGTATTCATCACTCTAAATCTCATTTATTAAGCTCAAAACCCTTAAAATCAACAGCATTCTTGCATCTATTCTGCACAATTATCATTCACGCATGTTTCCATAAGAATTGCATTTTAGCACAAAAATCTGCACAAAATAAGAAGCCAAAAATCCAAGCCAAAATGATCTGTAAATAAACCTAACTTCCCGGATTTTTAACACATTCATGCTAACTCCGAATGACTCAAAACCACTTCCACTGTGTACATATCACTAACAAGAATGAAGGAAAAATACAAAAAAATAACTAACCCAAATAAGTGGACCAAAAACCCAAACCTTAATTTCAGGATTTTCGGACTAAAAGCCACATATCTTCTCCATCCAGTGTCCAATTTAATCCTACTCACTTTTGAACTAATGTACATTCAATTACCTTCAAAACAAGACCAAGTTCAAGTGAATCGGAGCTCATATGTGAAAGTTGGGTTTTGGGCCTCTTTTGTACATTGTATATTTTAGCTGTTTTTGACCTAATATTTTATGTACATATTTTCTTGACTAATAAAAATCCAAAAAATTAGATTAATGTGTCTTTATTTATCTTTGATTTTACCGTAATTTTTCCGGATTTTTATCGTGTTTAAAAATGATATAAAAATTATAAAACCCAAAAATCAAGGTATTCTATGTACATAGGATACCCCAAAAATTCACTTTTTACATTTGACCGATTTTGGTGTTGATGTCTTCATGAAAGTTGTAGATCTCATCGAGACGAGCAATTTTCGTGAAGAAAATTTTTCGATCCAAGGTCATTTACTATTTATTTTCGATTTTACAAGATAATTATTTTCTGAAATTTCTGGTGCTGACACGTGGCAGCACCTGGTGCCACCACGTGTCAGCCATTTTTGGCTTTATTTATAATTCGTTTTATTTATAATTCGTTTTATTTTCTGAAATTTTGCATGCAAATGCAGATCTTTTTGGGCACAATGTTAAAAATAATTAACTCTACAATGTGTGATTTTTCTGGGATTTTTAGAGCAACGGTTAACCAACTATGAATTTCAGAGCAAGAAATGGGTAAAATATGCAATTTTCCATAAAATAATTATTTATTAAATAACCATCAATCACAAAATTACCCACAACATGTCAAAGTGTAGAGAGTCAATTAACAAACATCATGCTATTTTTAGATTGATAAAATAATGTAGAGAAAGTGTTTAAAACTGAGGGGGAACACAGGGGTACGAGTGCAATATAAATATCAATATAAAATGCAACTGGGGGGTTAGTTCGTAATTACCTATACCCGTGGGGGTATTTGTGCAAAATGTCCAAGGGGCACGTGCTGCGCACGTGCCCTTGGATGCGGGGACTGATGTGCGGATAGGGGATCTCCGGGGGTGATATATGCAAATAACCCAGCGGGTCACGTGCAGATCACGTGACCCCTGGATGGCTTGCTGGAGACGTTCCCCCGCGCACGTGCGAGGGGCGTGCGGGGGGGCCTCGGGCTTTGGGCCCGGCTGGCGAGGCGGTGTGGAGGCGGACGGCGGAGGTTGTCGCGGCGGAGGTTGCTGGAGGTGATGACAACGTCGACCTCCCTCTGGCCGACACACAGCCTAGAGGGCGGTTGCGGCGGCGCAAAGGTGGTGACGAAGGTGGTGAGGGCCGAGGGGCTGTCGCGGCGGAGGTGGAGCGGAGCCTCCGGTGGCGCTGCGTTGGAGCTGATGACGAAGGCGGCGGCGGTGGTCCTGGTCGATGAAGCGGTGGTCGTCGAGGGTGCAGGGGGGTCGGTGGCGATGGCGTCGAGGCGGAGTCGTCGTGGTATGTCGGAGAAGATGAACGGCAATGGCGGCGAAGCGGAGATAACGGCGCGTTGGCTCGACGGCTTGAAGGTCGGAGCAGAGCAAGTGCGGCAGAGGGCTGCTGTGCGACGAGGGCCGATGGACCCTCGGATCTCGCCGTGAAGGCTCCTCGCCGGCGCTGTCACCGCGGCGGGGGTCGCTTTCGTGCAGTCGGCGGATGGGTTGCGACGAGAGGGCGGCGGAGGTTAAATAGCGCGGGTTGGGTCACCGGGTTTGGCAGGAGATCGGGCGCGATGGGATTGAAGGGGGTTTGATTTGATTGGGATCGACGGGGATCAGATCGGCGATTCGCGGCGAGAAGATTGGGGCGGCCGCGAGATCTGGGGGATCCGGAGATCGGAGAGACGGTGGGGCGGCGGCGAAATCAACGGGGCGGCGACGATCCAAAAGAGAAAGGGGGAGCGGGAGGAAGATGAGCAGTGGCCGTCCGATCGGCCGAGATCGGGCGGCCCTGCATTGGCCACGTGGCAAGTGGAGATGGAGAGAGGGGGCGCACGTGCGGAGCACGTGCCCTGGAGGCACGTGCGACGCACGTGCGTCCTTATTTATTTTATTTTTTTATTTTATATATTTTTTTTAATTTTTTTTAATAAAACGAATTATAAATAAAGCCAAAAATGGCTGACATGTGGCGGCACCAGGTGCTGCCACGTGTCAGCACCAGAAATTTCAGAAAATAATTATCTTGTAAAATCGAAATAAATAGTAAATGACCTTGGATCGAAAAACTTTCTTCACAAAAATTGCTCGTCTCGATGAGATCTACAACTTTCATGAAGACATCAACACCAAAATCGGTCAAATGTAAAAAGTGAATTTTTGGGGTATCCTATGTACATAGAATACCTTGATTTTTGGGTTTTATAATTTTTATATCATTTTTAACACGATAAAAATCCGGAAAAATTACGGTAAAATCAAAGATAAATAAAGACACATTAATCTAATTTTTTGGATTTTTATTAGTCAAGAAAATATGTACATAAAATATTAGGTCAAAAACAGCTAAAATATACAATGTACAAAAGAGGCCCAAAACCCAACTTTCACATATGAGCTCCGATTCACTTGAACTTGGTCTTGTTTTGAAGGTAATTGAATGTACATTAGTTCAAAAGTGAGTAGGATTAAATTGGACACTAGATGGAGAAGTTATGTGGCTTTTAGTCCGAAAATCCTGAAATTAAGGTTTGGGTTTTTGGTCCACTTATTTGGGTTAGTTATTTTTTTTGTATTTTTCCTTCATTCTTGTTAGTGATATGTACACAGTGGAAGTGGTTTTGAGTCATTCGGAGTTAGCATGAATGTGTTAAAAATCCGGGAAGTTAGGTTTATTTACAGATCATTTTGGCTTGGATTTTTGGCTTCTTATTTTGTGCAGATTTTTGTGCTAAAATGCAATTCTTATGGAAACATGCGTGAATGCTAATTGTACAGAATAGATGCAAGAATGCTGTTGATTTTAAGGGTTTTGAGCTTAATAAATGAGATTTAGAGTGATGAATACGAGATTCATCAGCAGCTAGGCCTTAGGCCCGTTAATGGTGGACGAAATTGACGGTGGTCGGAGAGGATGATTTATAGGTGGTGGTACGAGCGTTACATGTTGTGATGGGGGAGGTTTTGAACGGCTATGTTGATTGCGTGGAGTGATGGAGGTGAGGTTGATGAGGTTCACGAGAATGACAGAGAAGTAGGCAACATATAGGTGGCGTTACGACGAGGAGGGGAGGTCAGAGGTGCGGGCTAAAATTGGAAGGGGGCGTGGCTAGCGCGAGGTGAACGGCTGGGAGGGGGGTTACGGAGGTTGGCGAAGGGGTTTGGACCATTGGATCATGCGATACAACGGTCAGGACGAGGACGCTGGCGGATGGATGGGATCAGATCATGGATTTGATCCAACCGATGAGATCAAGGTGCTGATGGATGGATAAAATGCGATCTGGAGGGGATCTAACGGCCTAGGGAGAAGGGGTGATGTGGCGTGATGAGAGGCGTAGGATGAAGAGATGATCAGAGGGCTGTGATTTAGGCAGAAGCAGGTGGTTGAGATCTGATCTGGGAAAGGATCAGACAGTGGGAGATGGATCGGTGATGGACGGATGAGATGGGGGCGGGAAGGAGCAGATCCGAAGCCTAGGAGGGTGCCGGGTGGCGGGAGGAGGAGCGGCCGTGTGGCGGCTCCAGAGAGTGCCATGGGGCTGCTCCAGAAAATTCATAAATATAAAAATAAAGAAAAATAAAAAAGAATTAGTTAGAGGCAAAATATAGGAAAAAGTCAAAACATGAAAGTTGTTTGTCTCGATGAGATCTACAAGTTTCATGTTGGACAAAAAGTCAAAAGAGGCTCATTTATATAAAAAACAATTTTGGGGGTATTTTTAAGGGGTTTAAAAACACCTGCATTTTGGTTTTGATTTTTTTATATTTTTTAGTCTTTTTAAGGGTTAGGAAATTAAAGACAATTGTTCAACTTGATTTTTATGGGTTTTTGTTGATAAAATAATTACAAAATAAATAATAGTTATTATCTACAATTAATTAAGGTTAATTATACACAAAATAATACAAGATAAAAATGAGAACTTATTGGTGAATTTTATTGGATTATTTAAGCCAGGGTTTAATTATCAACTTTTAGCACGATGAATACGAGATTCGGCATACCCTTATACTTAAACCATGCTCGTCCTTGAGCATCTAAAGAATGAAGGAGTCGGATTAATTCCTGACAGAGCAAGTAAGGATTTCAAGGCTCAATCTTTCGAAGACCCTTAATTTAAGTGATCCTAAAAATTCTGGGCTTATCCAAGCTCTAGTTAGAAGGAATCCAACTTCTCTAATTATCAGACTCTCTTTTTGTACATATAATATAAGGATATGACATTAAATGTATTGCATTTCATGAGAGTCAAGTCGAGGCATCACTCGAAGTTCCAATCTAAGAGACTCTCCTTTAGACCTCATCCTCAATACTAGGATATAAGTCGATTCTTGCTTCAATCAACCGCCTCTTTAGTTCATCAGACTTGAAATGTAGATGGACGACCATATGATGGAGGGCCTAGGATTGTGTCTATTTTTCTCTCCCTCACATTAAGGGGCCTCTCGAGTGCCTTTTTACTCAATACAAGTAGATTTTTAGCTTGTTGGCCAATGTGTCCGTCAAGAGAATTTGGAGTCGTCTGCACTTGTTTTTTTGGGAGTACACTGGGGTGAGTCTCTTTTGAGTATCTAAGATACCTTCGACACCCAGACTTGTATCGCATACGATGCAGGGCCCTTTTATGGTGTCAGCTCGACTCCTTGGTCCTAATCAGCGCTTGGTCCAAGTGGACACTTTAAAAATGTTTGAGAGCGCTCGCGATTGATGGAAGCTCTATTTATAATTTGACTATGGATGATAGAGCTTTTCTTTGACATTTCTTTTTCTTTTCTTTTGTTGGCTAGTGATGAACGTCAAATCTACCTCTTTAAGAATCATGAATTGTCGTAGTATAAGAGGCAAATTCAGTTCGTCAAAAACCACACTCTTTTGAATGTTGTGGAATATTTTTTACTTGGCAAGTCTATCAAGGTCGAAAACATGGAACGGTGATTCTTAGTTGCGCAGTTTTATATGAAATTAAATAAGTAATTAATGTCTGATTAATTTTGATGTCGGGAAAATATACAATGCAATGAGATGCAATTAGATGCAGAGATAATAGTTCAGTACAGGATCTGAGATTAAAATTTCTGCTCCAAAATATGTTAATCAATATCTGATAACAACGATTTTCCACGAGGGTCACCATAAAAAATATAAAAGTGTTGTCGCTGAGGCGACCACTCATAGAAGACCGGTGTTAATCAGCAATTAACCCACAACTAAAAAATACAACAATCAAGCTCAAAAATAAATGTGAATTAATCTTTATTTACTCTACCGTAAAATGTATAGGGAACAAGCATGTAGAGGTCGAACCACAGAGAGCAATACAAAATACCATAGCCTACATGTATCTCAGAGTCATCCTTGTGTGAAGTGGGTTTTTTATTTTTAGAATTTTTTTATTTATTTTTTTATTATTTTTTATAGTTTTTCTTAATAATATAATTAGGTAATGTATATATATACATATAAAATATAAATATATAAATATATGTGTACCCGTAGAGGGTTAGTATCTAGCTTATAATACATACAATATATATACAGGTGTACATAAGTATAATAATATATATATATATATATGTATTTTTTTTGATATTAAGGTTAATAATAAGATATAAAACTACATATAAGCAATTATATATATATATATAAATATATATTTTTTCTTTTTTTTTTTCTTTTTAGGAAATACATGTATATACATCAATGGGTACTATAATATTTATAAAAATACTCAAAAATAGTCAAAAATTCAGGGATAAAGTCTTTTGGGAGTTTCATGATTTTTTACTGTTTTTGTGGTTTTTGGGCATTTTTCCAAATATTTTTAGTATTTTTAAATAGCAACATAAGAGCAAACAGTGGAATAGGGTCTGGCTGTAAGAAAAATAGGTATTAAAAATAACAAACAGCCTCAAAAATTTTCCACACTATTTTTCTAATAAAGATAAGAAAATATAGCATAAATAGAGACTGGGTTCATATTTTTCTGATTTTCCTTTGATTTTATATATTTTTTTGAAGTTTTTGGATATTTTTAGATTTTTAAGGTTTTCCTTTTTAGATTTTTAGGGATTTTTGGACTGACACGAAAACAGGTCAAAACATACCAAAGCTCATTTTTTTAGAATCTTTCGAGGCATTTTCATATTTTTTTGGGATTTTATAAGTAGACAGTAAATAAAAGACATGTTTTTGATTTTTAATAAATGCAAAAATGCAACAAAATGGAAAATTAAAAATATGGCGTGCACGAACAACCAATCAGGAGCTTAAGTCTATTTTTGCAAGATTTTTCGAAGAAATATGAAGCACAAAATAAATAGACAAAGCATTCAAAAGTAAATGGCCTGGGAGGGGTATTTTTGCAAATAAAATAGTTCACAGGGGCATACATGCAAAAATCACAATAAAAATACACGTTAACTTTTATTTTTAGGACCATTTTATAATTACAGAAACCCGGCGGGGTTTACATGCAAATTTCACGTGCCTCACGTGGGTACTGCACGTGAGGCGCGGAGGGACTAAAACGTAAATATTAAAACCTTAAGGATTGTTCTGCAATTTCTACAACTTATTTACAACTTAAACTTTTATTTTCGGTATTAAATAATAAATACAAAAAATGGGGGGCTAAATGTGAAATTTACCCCCTAAGGGCGCCTCATCCTGCGGCGCTGGATGCGCCACTTATCCACGTGTCAACCATCGGACGGCGGATACCGGTTCATCGATGAAGGGCGTGGATTAGAAGCTCCTGGCTGATCTGACGGTGGACGTGTGTCTTCATCGGACGGTTCTCCTTCAATCTGGGCCTGGCCTCCCGATCCAACGGTGCTGGAGGCGTCTGGAAGAACGGGGAAGAAGCTCGCCCCCGGCGAGCTTCGATCGAGCAGCATGGGTTCCTCCGGGCACCTCCCGCGCATCTGAAGCACTCTGGACGTAGCTGGGAAGCTTCCGCGTCGTCTGATGGTCCTCTCATGGCTCCTGGAGGTCCGAGTCGCTGGGCCGAGGTCGATGAAGAAGGGGACCCCCAGGAACCTCTTCTTGGTTCAATGCAAGCCCAGATGGGCTCTATTCCTCGATGTACCTGCATAGGAAGAACCCCGGGCGAGAGAGCTGTCTCCTCGACCCGGGTTTTTGAAGCTGCGACGCAAAATGAAGGTGGGCGGAGGGGCTCCGGCGAACGGCGGAGGTGGAGCCCCGATTCGCCAAGACCGAAGGTCCTGGGTTGGACAAAGGTGATGGGATGATGGAGAAAGCGATGGGGATCGAGATGGGGTGCTCACAGTGGTCGGAAACGGTCATTTATACGGTGAAGAAGTCGCCGGAGCGGAGCTTCGGCGAACTTCGAATTTTGATTTTTAAGCTACAGGAATTAACTAAAACCTAATCTAATGACTGGAATGGAAAACTAGCATTAGAAACTAACTAAAAAGCATAGAAAGAGACAGCTCTTATACCTGGGGGCCTCCAGGGAGCAGGGCGGATGTCAGAGCTCCGCCGCGACAAAACTCTCCTCCCTCCGGCCGATTCGAGGCACCAGCACACACCCCCTGTCACGAGGAATGTCCTAGGACTAGAATCAAGGCTTGAGATCGGAATGAAAATGGCCAAATTCGAGGAAGGAGGCGGAGCTAGTTATTTATAGACATTGGCGAGTAGCCTTATTGATCGGCGATTATTGACTGATCCAATGAGTATCTAATTGATCTAAGATTTTGGCGGGCATCATGGAAGATTAGAGAGCAATTCTTGTGAAGGAAGCATCTTCGATTGATGGATGGTGTGCCTGGGAAAAATGCATGAAATCGGGGGAATGGACAGTCCAGTGGCGCAGTGGCTTGGATGGGACAGTTGACCAGGGGGTCAACGAAGGCCGGCTGTTGATTAGTCCACGTCGGCCGCTAGACGCCAAAATAGGGGATCTGATTAGAGATTGATTTATTTGACACATCAAACGATTTTATTAATTTTTTCTTATAAAATAAAAAAAGTATATTATTTTCTCTAGTATTTATTTACGATTTTTATTGAATTTTTCGAAGTGTTTTATTATGGTTTTAATTTAATAATGTGTATATGTATGTATTTACATGTATTTTTGGGTATTTTTTTAATTTGTTTATTTTCTTTTATTATTTTATTGGCTTATTTTATAAATTTATAATTTATTTTTGTGAGTATAAAGGTATTTTTATTTAATTTTTAGGAGTTTATTTACATTTTTAAATAAATAGGTATAGGTATATGTAGGTATCCTTATAGGTCTTTTACCTATGTATTTTGTATACTCAATTTATTTAATGTATTTTCTTGATTTTTATTTTGGATTTGTATTTTTAATGGGTTATGTATAATGTATACATTATTATAAAAATATAAAAGAATAAAATAACCAAGGAATAAAATCCTTTTTATTTATGTATAGATATATAACATAGGTATTTTGTCTATGAATTTTTGTAGACTTATTTTATTTTACAGATTACTTTTGGTTTTCTTTTACTTTTAATATGTGTATGCATTATATACATTATTTACAAAATTCTAAAAATATGAATTTATAAAAATAATGAATATTGGATAAAAAGAATAGTTTAATCAATACTATATACAAGAAGGGCTAAAAACCTAACTTCTGCATATGGGCTCCAAAAATTATGAAACCAATTTTATAAAATAGTTCTTGGAATGCTATATACAATTAAAGGTGAGTTTGGGTGATTTGGAGTTTTTATTTGCAAGATATGGGTTTGTGAAGTTGAGATTTTGGCTTTTTATTCTGTGTATAAAATGTACACTGAGTATTATTTTTACACAAACTCAATTTTGTAATTTTATTTACATTATTATCTACAACTTTCATGTACAAAGTTTCTTTATTTGATGAATAAATAAGTATGTACAAAATAGGTGTCAAAAATGCATAAATGAATGAATAAATAAATGAGGTATTTATTGTACACTGGCCCTTATCTCCCCCTACTTTATTCCTTGTCGACCAATACCATGCTGGCATTGGTCTCGGGGTTTGGATCATAAAATATCTCCAATATTTTATTCCTTTTTCTTTTCTTTTCTTTATTCTATAATTTTAGCATGAAACACAGTATTTAATGTATAATTAATACAATGAATCATGAATGCTACTATGTACAATTTGATGCTATTTACATGCATTTGCTGGGGTTTTTGAGGCCAAAATGATTGAATAAGGTGATGAAATGGAGGTTCATCACCCCCCTATACTTGCCTTTGCTAGTCCCTAGCAAACACTTATGCAATAAGTACAAAAAGAATAAAGAAAAGAAAAAGGAGAATGAAAGAAAGATAGAGTGAATAGGGGTGCTTTCAGTGCAATGCATGTCTTTACAAAATCTGAATTTGGAGCTCCTGTCAGACCTTGGGTGTGAATGTGTGTGGAACCTAGTCGGGAACCAGCTCTAAAATACAACAGCCTTCGATAGTCACAGAGCTCGGTTCAACCCACCTCAATAGCCGGGTCAGAACTAGTCTACATCATACGTAAACCCTTATAACTATGAAGCTGACTTGTACAGTGTAAGTGATGGTGGTTCTCCTCAACTGAAATGACAAAGGAACTGTCTTCTCCAGAATGACAACCCAATGATTCCCCAATCCAACAGCTCTTTCCTCGAGGAGCAGGGTATTCCCTTCTAAGTTCAAGTGGCAACCAGCTCAAGAGGAGGGGGTGAAGAGAAGAATGGACGGTAGCCAGTGTAGCTACCTATCCTGGGATGCAAGACCAGTGTAGTCAAGTCATCCAGCTGCAGGCTCACATATTTGTCTTTGGAACTCAAGCTTGCTTATTGACTTTGTACATACTTTGTAGGAATTTTATTTTTGTACAGGCCTGACCATTTTTTTTTCAACATACTATTCACAGCAGCATTTACATAAGGAGTTTTTCCTCTTGAGCCAGTAGACTATCCCTCTTTTGAAGCTTTATCGCAACCCACAATCTCCTGTCTTTAGACCTCATGTCTATTGGACCAGGTTGGGGTGCACTTCCCTCCCTAGACGAGGACGAATGTTTCCACCCGTGTGCGTCTCAGACTGGCAAATCCAACCCCCTCTTCACTCCAACTGAGTTGAGCCAAGTGAAAGGTGCAGGTGTCCAAGTTAGGTCACGGTCGGCAAGAGTCGTACGTGTGTCTCGAAAAGTTCTAGTTAGTCCACAGAGGTGACTTGAACCCAGCCCTGATTTCTCAAAGAATTAAGTCTGTGTAGAGCTGATGTACCTTAGATCTAGTTCCCATAAGGTTCCAGTGCAGTTAGGTGCGGTAAGGTCCAACCAAGCTCCAATTTGAGACTTTATTAGACTGATTCAATCATCAAGCTCACTCAAAAAGAATATGAATGGTATGCTTATGCTATGCACAATGAATGGTGCAATTTTTCACAAAGAGTTTGAAAGAATCAAAAAATATTTTTACACACAGAATTTTTTTTGCAAATAAAAACTTTATACAAAAAGGTACATACACTTATTTACACGGGCGTACCGCTTTATTTACAAACTGTATGGATTTCTAAAAACTTTACAGGTTTGAATGAAGTAGTTTATTTAGAAGTGTATAGAAAGGATCGTATGTGTTTTATTCAAGATTTACAAGTATTTGTAATGGCGTTCTTATTAGTTTTTGAAAATAATTTTGCAAACTATAGTACACAATAATTTTCGCAATCATTTACACACATTTGAAAACTATTTTTGCAAAGATTTTTCACACTATGTATAATTTTCACAATAGTTTTGACAAGCATTTTCCAAAATATTTGAACATAAGTTTTTCAAATCCTTTCTTTCACACAAAGAAAAAGTTTTTCAATCAAAACATTTTCACACATTTGAAATCATTTCACATCAAATTTTTCAAAACTGGTCACACTATTTTTCAAATCATACTGTATAGGTATCTGATTTATTAATCAGTAGATACAAAAGAAGAAAAATTGTATTTGATGTACAATATGGTTTTGTTTCTTATAGGCTTTGTTTGGGCTTATTCATTATTTACAAATGAGAGATTTTTGTGCGGACTCCTCAGACTTATTTGAGAATCATTTTCACAAGGATTTTGAAAACTATAGTCCAAGATAATTTTGCAAACATGTTCACACATTTGAAAATCCTTTTACAAAGGTTTACACAGCATAGATAGATTTTTCAAAATATTTTTGACAATCAAATTTTCACAATCATTTGCACACTGATTTTCACACATTTTTCTTTCACTCAAAAATAGATTTTACACACGAAACCAATTTTTCAAAGGTTGAATACTTGTACACACTATTTTTCAAACATTTTTCACAAGATTTTTCAAAAGATAATGTTTTGCACAAAACACTTTTCTGACTCAGTAATCAGTACAAGTATAAGGAGTCTGAGGAACTCACAATCATCTTTCATTATTATATAGTTACTTATTACATTTTAATTTATATTGGGATGATATATTTTATTTTTCAGTATGAGTTATGTCTTATAGTATATACATGGTATATACGACCCCCCTATACTTAGCTTGAGCTATGTCCTCATAGATCGAAAGGAAAAGCACAGACATAACTCGTACTGAGTATAGACAGATCTAAAGAATAAATATGAATGAAATGAATGAATGAGAAGTTGACCGTCCCCCCTATACTTAGGATCAAATAATCCTAAGTATAGCAGACTGTACAAAAAGCAGGGAGGGTCAAGGGTGGGAATACACAGATCGTACTCAGATTGTCTCCCCCTATACTTAGGGTAAGATACTCCTAAGTATAGACAAGAAGAGGAGACAATGGAGAGGATCGGAATGAAATGAAAAACTCGGGGTGCACATCCCCCCTATACTTAGGACCAAGTACGTCCTAAGTATAGAAAACTGTTACAAGGGTGGCACCTTTTAGATACAAAAAGAAAATGGAAAAGGAAAAGAAGAAAAGAAGAAAATTAGATAAACAGAGGCTGGAGTACATCGTCTGAATCTTTCGATGCCGCAGGTGCTGTGAAGATGTCATCGTGGTGCACTAGCTGAATAGAGTCTACAACAGCCAAGAATGCATCTGGTTCGAGGTAAGGCTTCAGTAGTTGGCCGTTGACGACGAAGGGCTGTGCGTCAGGGGACAATTCTGATATAGCGATGCTTTCATTGTCACGCACTTCACATACTCGAAATGGCCATGTCCACTTACTCTTTAATTTACCTGGGAATATCCGCAGCTTTGCATCAAATAGCCACACTTTCTGTCCAACGTTGAAGGTCTTCCGTCTGATGTGCACCGTCATGCCAGCGTTTCACCTTCTCCTTGTACATCAAGGTGTTATCGTATGCATAGTCTCGGAATTCCAAGAGCCTGTTCAGATCGTCTTTCCTCTTCTGACCACTTCTCCGTGAGTCCAAATTACAACTGTTGATTGCCCAAAGAGACTTGTGAATTAATTCCACGGGCAGGTGGCATGGTTTCCCATATACAAGACGGTAGGGCGACATGCCCAAGGGAGACTTGTAGGAGGTTCGGTAAGCCCATAGAACCGAGTCCAAGAGTTGAGACCAGTCTTTTCTGTTTGGCCTAACAAGTTTCTGCAATATGGTCTTGATTTCTCTGTTTGATAACTCTGCCATGCCATTGGTCTGGGATGATAAGGAGACGCGACACGGTGATCGATGTCGTACTCCTTCGTTAATTTCTTGACCTCTTTGTTGATAAAGTGACTACCCCCGTCTGAGATGAGAATCTTTGGTATCCCAAACCGTGAAATGATATTCTTCTTCAGAAACTGGCAAACTGTTTTGCTGTCGACGGCTCGGGCGGGAATAGCTTCAACCCAACGACTCACGTAATCTACAGCAAGAAGGATGTGCTCAAAACCTTGACTGCTAGGGAAAGGTCCCATGAAGTCAATGCCCCATGCATCGAAAACGTCTGCTATCTGAATGATTTTCAGGGGCATTGAATCTTTGGCAGTAAGTGTACCTTTCAATCGCTGACAGTCAATACATCTTTTGACAAACTCTGCTGCATCCTTGAATAATGTGAGCCACCAGAAGCCACACTGTAGAACTTTTGCTGCCGTACGATCTCCAGAGTGATGTCCACCAGATTCAAGCGAGTGACAATGCTCGAGGACACTAGATTGCTCCGTCTGAGGGATGCACCTGCGCCAAATACAATCTGCTCCTTCTCTGAATAAGAGAGGATCTTCCCATTGGTAGAAGCGGATGGTCGACATGAATTTGTTCTTTTGGTTCTTCGTCCAATCCGAAGGTATTACCCTAGAGGCGAGGTAATTTACTATATCAGCATACCAAGGGAGAGAATCCACTGCTAAGATGGCTTCGTCAGGAAAGGTTTCGGTGATAGGTGCATTGCTCAGAAGAGGCTCATGTTGCTCAATTCTGGAGAGGTGATCTGCTACCACATTCTGAACTCCAGGCTTGTCCTTGATTTCCAAATCGAATTCCTGGAGGAGAAGGATCCAACGAATCAGTCTTGGCTTGGCATCCTTCTTCTGCTGTAGGTACCGGATAGCAGAGTGGTCCGTGAAAATTATGACTTTTGATCCCAACAAATAGGATCTGAACTTCTCTAAGGCGAAAACCACAGCCAGCAATTCTTTCTCTGTCACTGTATAATTTCTTTGTGCTTCATCCAATGTTCTGCTGGCATAGTGAATGGTATAGGGCGCTCTGTATTTCCTCTTCCCAAGAACAACTCCGACTGCAAAATCTGACGCATCGGTCATTATCTCAAAGGGAAGAGTCCAGTCAGGAGGCTGTAAGATTGGAGCCTGAGTGATGAGCTCCTTCAACTGATTGAAAGCAAGGAGAACCGGCTGATCAACAATGAACTCGGTTTCCTTGCACAAAAGTTCTGTCAGAGGTCGGGCAATGCGGCTGAAATCCTTGATGAATCGTCTGTAAAATCCCACATGCCCCAGAAATGACCTCACATTCTTCACTGTCTGAGGTGGCTGAAGATTTGAAATGACATCCACCTTCGCCGGGTCAACTTCCACGCCACGTTTGGAAACGACGTGGCCCAGCACAATACCTTCAGTGACCATAAAGTGGCTCTTTTCCCATGAGAGTACTAAATTGACTTCCCGGCACTTCTGAAGCACTCTGTCTAGGTGCACGAGATAAGAATCGAAACTATCACCATAGACAGAGAAATCATCCATGAACACCTCGAGAAAACTGCCTACCATCTCGGCGAAGACTGCTAGCATGCATCTTTGGAAGGTTGCAGGTGCATTGCATAATCCAAAGGGCATTCTCTTGAAGGCGTAGGTGCCGAATGAGCAAGTGAAGGTAGTCTTCTCTTGATCTTCAGGAGCGATCGCCACTTGGTTGTACCCGGAGTACCCATCCAGAAAGCAGAAGAACTCCTTGCCTGCTAATCTTTCCAAAACTTGATCAATGAATGGCCAGGGAAAGTGGTCCTTCTTAGTTGCTGCATTGAGACGGCGGTAGTCAACACACACCCGCCAGGATGTTGGTACCCGAGTTGAAATTTCCTCTCCTTTATCATTTGTAACTACGGCAAGCCCTGATTTCTTGGGAACTACATGCAGTGGGCTTACCCATTTTGAATCGGAGATGGGATAGATGAAGCCTGCGTCACACCATTTCATGATTTCTTTCATGACTACGTCCCGAAGGTTAGGGTTCAGCCTTCTTTGGAATTCGCGGGACGGCTTGGCATCTTCTTCTAGATAGATATGGTGTGAACACAGAGCTGGATTTATCCCTCGGATATCTGATACGCTCCAACCAAGTGCCTTGCGGTTCTTTTCTAGAACCTCGAGAAGACGAGATTCCTGATCCGGCGTCAGCCTGCTGCTGATGATGACCGGATACATGTGTTCTTCACCCGCAAGGAAAGCATACTTCAGGCCTGCAGGAAGTGGCTTGAGTTCTGGATTTGATCTGTCCACTTTATCTGTCACATCAGATACCATGCTGGTGGTGGGATGTACTTTGAGGCTGCTACCCTCATCATCATCCTGTTGAGATCCCGGTGATGCACCGAACGGTTCCGCGCTAAGCTGATCATGTTCGGTCTGGAGTGAATGCTCAAGAAGATGCGCCTGCATCTGAGAATCTGTCTCCCAAGAATCATCGGAGCATATGCTGACTGCGCTTTCCAAGTCTTCCTCAAGAGTGAGGATTTCTCGGGTCCATGGATCGTCCAATGATAACTCTGAATCTCTGATCTCCGCGATGAGATCACAGTCTGCTTCTGATGCTGCCTGGCTCTCATCAGTTGCGGCATTCAGCTCTTTGTTCATGTTGATCGTGATTTGCTGGGTGTTCGAGCTGAAAGTGATCTTCCCAGACCCGTAATCAACCACGGCGCCTGAAGTACGAAGGAATTGTCTGCCAAGGATGATAGGGGTCTGGAGCAGGGGTGCAGGCGAGTCCATATCAAGGACTACAAAGTCAGCTGGGAATTTCATTTCCTGCACCTTAACTACAACGTCTTCCAACAGACCTCGAGGCCGCTTGACGGATCAGTCAGCGAACTGAAGGATCATGCGTGTCTGCTTGAGCGGTCCCAGCCCGAATTCTTGCATTATTGACGAGGGCAGAAGGTTGATGGAAGATCCGCTATCCAAGAGAGTGCGCTCGAAGACCTGGTCAAAAATCTCACAACTGATCAGAGGTGCTCCTGTATCTTGCTTTTTCTGGGGGAGATTGCTGATGACTGCTACCGTGGCTAAGGTGAGGACATGCCTCTCGACTTGCTGGCGTCTGTTTTCTTGCGCTGGGCGATGCCTGTTAGTACATGCCTCTTTTAGTCTTTTCTTTACAGCTGGCATGTATTCCACGACCTTCAACAAGGGAATCTCAACAGTCAATTTATCCAAAATATCCACAACACCTGGATCAGACAATGCCTTTTTTCGTTTTGCAATTTTTTTGGATTTTTGTATTGCTTGGGGAAAAGGAATATGTACACTACTAGCAGGAAAATCAGAGTTCTTATTTACATCAAAATCATCGCCCACAGAATGTTGTACATCTGAACTACAAAAAGGAGTACAAGCTGGATCTGAACATGCTGGTGCTGCAGGGCGATTAAAAAGGGTAGCGTCTGCTCCATCAGCTGGCGAGAGATCGGCTGCTGCTGGCGGCTCCTCCAAGGCTGGCGCGGCTTCGCTTCGGCTACAAGCTTCTTTTTGGTGTTTTTGTTTTTGCTGATTTTTTTGTATTTTTGGCTGAGGTTGCTGCTGACATGGCACGACGGTTGGACTGGCTTCTCCTTCCTCTTCCTCCTCACCCGCCCCTGGAGCTGGCACGGCTGATGCGGAAGATGATGATCCACCTGTTTCTTTATTCATCCCACTTCTGGTAGCAGGCGGAGGCAAGGCCCTACCGCTCCTGAGAGTAATAGCATTAGAATAAACAGTAATATCATTACCAGACTCGGATAGGACATCACAATCTACCTGCTCTTTCTTTTTGAAATTATTGGGGTTGGCTTCGACCTGCGCCAGAATGGTAGTTCTCGTGGCGGTCAGGTCGTCGAGCCTTTTTGTCATATCCGCTAGCCCTTTAACAAGCTGGGCCAGACAATCCATAGTGGGATTTGCAGGGGGCACTTCAGAAGATTCAGCGTGCAGACCACGCTACTATTGGGTAGATGGGTGGGGAGGCTGTTGCTGGTGGTGTTGCTGTGGTGGAGCAGGAAGTTGAACTTGTTGGTATGACGGAGGAGGATACTGCTGGTATTGTTGAGAGGGGGCAGCTGCGTACTGGTGATACGGCTGCGGGTGGCGGTACTGCGGCTGCTGTTGATAAGGAAAGTTCTACCTCCACTGCTGTGCAAACTGGGGAGGCTGCTGGTACTGCTGGTGCTGCTGGGAGGATTGACCAAAACGACCACCCTGAGGTTGGTGGTACTGCCGATTGGCAAATTGCTGACCCTGGTGTTGTCCCTGAGGACGGGTCGGCTGTGCATCATGAGTCCATACCCCATTCACTTCTTGAATCAGGGGTGGTGGAGGGAAGACTGGATCAGGTACAGAAAGGAACTTCGGTTGGTATACTACCATCTGCTGCTACGGCGGGCCCTGGTCGGGTGCTTGCACGTAATACACGTGCTGGACTGCTAGTGGTTGCTAGCTCGGCTGAGGCTGATGCTGCGGTTGCTGCTCGTCCTTCTTCTCAGCGGGAGCTTCAGATGGTGTCGCCGACTGGACAGAGTTGATAGTGCCGACCAACAGTTCAAGGTACTTGTTGATCTGATCTAGCTTTTCCAGGTTCTGGGTCCTCTTCTCGATCACAGCAAGTTTCTCGAGGTCCTGTGATCGCTTCTCAATGATATCTACCTTAGAGAGATGGCCCCCGATGATGCTGAGGTTGGAGCTCTCATCTCTCTCTGCTTCCTTGGATGTAGCCATGTGCACTTGATTCTGGAGGATCTGGGGCTGCTTTTGGTATGCCTTGGATGAAGAGAGGGCGGCCTCTCCTTCGGCCATTTCTTCAAAAATCTGCCAGACTACATCTTCATCCTTATTGAAATGGGAACCCCCACATGCTGCATCCACAAGCCGTTGGCTTTCTATATTCAGTCCCCCAAAGAAATGCTGGACCAAGCTGGTCTTCAGGATATCATGATGGGGACACTTCTCATGCAGGTCAGTGAATCTCTCCCAAGATTCATGTATCGACTCGTGGGGTCCTTGGGTGAAATTACTGATACGGGCTCGCATCTGGTTGAGCCGACCGAGAGGGTAATACTTGTGCAGGAAGGCGGACTTCAACTCCTCCCAGGTCGTCACGACCTTTCCCAAATGATTGACCCAATAGAGGGCCTTGTCTTGTAGGCTGAAGGGGAAAGCCATCATCTTTACAATGTCCAGAGGGACATTGGGATAGTGTGTGGTACGACAAATGCGGGAGAATTGCTGCAGGTGAATGTACGGCTCCTCGCTGGTGTTTCCATGAAAGGCCGGGAGAAGGGCTATGAACTTGGGCTTCAGCTCAAAGTGAGTGTGTACCGGTGGAATGAGAATCCACTCGGTCATCTGGCTGTCTCCCGGATTGTATGTTTCTTTGAGTGTCAACTTTGGTGGTGGTAATTCAAGGTCATCATCAGGAGGATCACCACCTCCACCTCCACCTCCTCCTCCCCTGCCTCCTCTGCCTCTGCCTCCTCCTCCATCATCACGGTTCATCATGTCATTCAACATATCCTGGAATGAGGTCTGTGTCAGGGCCTGCTCGGCCAGCTGCTGCTGTATGGCTTGGATAGATGCCAGCAACTGTGCATTGACTTGGTTCTGATCTGGCACCTGTCCCTCTGGTGGTGGCTGCTGACCCTTGCCCTTTCCTCCTGGAGCCATGTCAGGGTCTGAGTCGGACGAGATGAACTCTGGAGCAGTCTCCAGGGCTCGCACTATCTTCTATCTGCTGAATGAGATAGTCAGAATCAGATCACTTGCGATTAACTTTCAGCTGCCGTGATTAAGCTGGAATTCCGGTCAACCCCAGCATGTTGTGAATGGAAAAGGATGTAGACTGTAATCGACTCCCATTCACAACGACGGAAGTGGGACAAAAGTGATCTCAGTTTATTGGGTGGCCAAGAGAAAGGTAGAAAACGAGGAGTCTGGAGATCGATCCGCAAAGTCCGGATCGGGTTCTCGGGAATCGCCTCGAATTTATTGGCGGAGTCGAGTTCATGGAATCGATGTGGGTGTCGACATGGTCCCGACGGAAACCATCCATGGATCAACTTCGCGAAGTACAAGAGAGGATCGGATGTTAGATGAAAGATACGGTGGTCAACGAGGAATAAAAGGAGTGTAAAACAGTAGAGAGGCTCGGTTGAGCGGGGTGGTCAAAGGGAGAAACAACAAAATGTGCGCAAATGCGCGGGACTTGATCTTTGAACCTTAATCTAGATCCATACAAACACAATACAAAATCGGGTTCACCAACTCACGCCATGTGAAGCCGTGAAAGCTCGGCTATTTAATATCTTTTCATTTTTAGAGTTGTAATTTTCAGGCATATCTTATAACAAGTCCTTAGTACGCTACCCTATAGCAGAGAGAGTACTGTCGGAAGAGTATCCCGTACTTTTCCTCCTCCTGTGTAACCTGTAGTCTGTACTTTTTGGAGTCCTTGTAACCCTTCCCGGATCCCTACTCAGCCAAAGAAAAGAGAGAGGAAGCCGATAGGCGAAACCAATACTTCGGTTCTCGCTCGCAACGGAATCACCTGTGAGCGTGCAAGAACCTACTCGGATGCAGGACAATGAGACAGACACCCCCGTGAAGGCATGGCCTATGCTCAATACTTCGGACAGGGTCGATGCTCTCACAACAGAGAGTCACCATTGGTGACCAAGTCCTACTCGCCTACGTACGATAGAAGAGCCATTACTTCAGAAATCCAGGCGATATGCAAGGCAGTTGCAGACTGGGTTTTGGGCTTTAATCCTTAGGGGTCACACTCGCTCAAGGGAGTAGGGTTTTGGTCCCCCTCCAAGGTACCTAAAAACAATGAGGGCTTTATGAACCCGGTACAATGATAGTCCATTAATTAAGGTCAAAGTTTATTTAGCAGCCCCCTTGTTTTATTTTTTTGGGTTTTCACTTTTTTTTGAGTCTGTTTCATACCAGTGCCTAACGTTTTTGTAGATTTTCATTTAAATCCTAGGTGCTCAAAATCAGAGGGAGATAGCGGAAAAGCCGTGCAAGTGGTTCCATGATGGAAATCTCACCATTGAACCGAATGATGTATGCTGAGTTAGAAGACTTACAGTGCATCCCAGCTCTCTCCATGTGGTATGCAAAACAGAATTTTTAAACCTATCTACATGTCGGTATGCAAGGCACAAAATCATCCTAAACATAAGCTGCTATTAACGTGAAGAACCATAAGTCGCTTATTCATCTCTAGCCCGAAGGGTCCGGTCTTGGCTCACCCCTCCTCTGTACTCAACACACTAGAGCTTAGGAGAAAGCGCTTTACAGGGCTCGCTGCGGCACAAGGGCTAAGAGATAAATGAACGGCTTATTTTGAATTTGACTAGATCCATACGAAGTAGACTATAGGAACATGCATTCTTATTAATGTGTGGACCTAGCTACCGAGTCAAGCAACCTATATATAGGGGCTCCAAGCACATAAAACAAAGTAAAAGAAAGGCGGAAAGCTCAAAACTTCGGAAAACAAAATAAAAGAAGGCGATGAAAACTCGAAAAGCCGCGATGAGGCCCCAGGTGAACAATCACCCGGGCACTGGACCTCATTGTGAAGAGTAGAGTCTTGTTTAATTACATGCCAAAATGGTCTCTCTCTCTCACCATAAATTACAAAATAAATGATCCTAAGTGTTCTAGCTCTAACTAATGCCCATCTCTTTGCTTCCTTGGTGCTCTCTCCAGATGGTCATGAGAAGAAGACCATCCTCCTCCAAGCTTGGCTGCATTGGCCTCCTAAGAAGCCATCCTTGCGTGGCGGACCCTCGTATCAAAGTCACAAAAAGAATGCATTAGTAGAGCTCAATCAATCAAATGGAGCAGATGAATTAATCACAATAAATAAATAAATGAAGCATGGTGATTAATAGCAATAAAAATAGCTGCTCACAAAAATGAATGATGAATCAAAAAAAAATTTATACAAGAATGACAAAATAAATTAGGCTATGCTCATTGCTCCCCGGCAACGGCACCATCTGATAACAGCGATTTTCCACGAGGGTCACCATAAAAAATATAAAAGTGTTGTCGCTGAGGCGACCACTCATAGAAGATCGGTGCTAATCAGCAATTAACCCACAACCAAAAAATACAACAATCAAGCTCAAAAATAAATGTGAATTAATCTTTATTTACTCTACCATAAAATGTATAGGGAACAAGCATGTAGAGGTCGAACCACAGAGAGCAATACAAAATACCATAGCCTACATGTATCTCAGAGTCATCCTTGTGTGAAGTGGGTTTTTGATTTTTAGAATTTTATTTATTTATTTTTTTTATTTATTAATTTTTTTATATTTTTTAATAATATAATTAGGTAATGTACATATATACATATAAAATATAAATATATAAATATATGTATACCCGTAGAGGGTTAGTATCTAGCTTATAATACATACAATATATATATATATATATATATACAGGAGTACATAAGTATAATAATATATATATATGTATTATTTTTTTTGATATTAATGTTAATAAATAGATATATAACTACATATAAGCAATTAGATATATATATATATATATTTTCTTTTTTTTTTCTTTTTAGGAAATACATCTATATACATCAATGGGTACTATAATATTTATAAAAATACTCAAAAATAGACAAAAAATTCAGGGATAAAGTCTTTTTGGGATTTTCATGATTTTTTACTGTTTTTGTGGTTTTTGGGCATTTTTCCAAACATTTTTAGTATTTTTAAATAGCAACATAAGAGCAAACAGTGGAATAGGGTCTGGCTATAAGAAAAATAGGTATTAAAAATAACAAACAACCTCAAAAATTTTCCACACTATTTTTCTAATAAAGATAACAAAATATAGCATAAATAGGGACTGGGTTCATATTTTTTTGATTTTCCTTTGATTTTATATATTTTTTTGAAGTTTTTGGGTATTTTTGGATTTTTAAGGTTTTCCTTTTCAAATTTTTAGGGATTTTTGGACTGACACGAAAATAGATCAAAACATACCATAGCTAATATTTTTACAATTTTTTGAGGCATTTTCATATTTTTTTGGGATTTTATAAGTTAAACAGTGAATAAAAGACATGTTTTTGATTTTTAATAAATGCAAAAATGCAACAAAATGGAAAATTAAATATATGGCGTGCACGAACAAACCAATCAGGAGATTAAATCTATTTTTGCAAGATTTTTCGAAGAAATATGAAGCACAAAATAAATAGACAAAGCATTCAAAAGTAAATGGCCTGGCAGGGGTATTTTTGCAAATAAAATAGTTCACAGGGGCATACATGCAAAAATCACAATAAAAATACACGTTAACTTTTATTTTTAGGACCATTTTATAATTACAGAAACCCGGCGGGGTTTACATGCAAATTTCACGCGCCTCACGTGGGTACTGCACGTGAGGCACGGAGGGACTAAAACGTAAATATTAAAACCTTAAGGGTTGTTCTGCAATTTCTCCAACTTATTTACAACTTAAACTTTTATTTTCGGTATTAAATAATAAATACAAAAAACAGGGGGCTAGATGTGAAATTTACCCCCTAAGGGCGCCTCATCCTGCAGCGCTGGATGCGCCACTTATCCACGTGTCAACCATCGGACGGTGGATACCGGTTCGTCGATGAAGGGCGTGGATTAGAAGCTCCTGGCTGATCTGACGGTGGACGCGTGTCTTCATCAGACGGTTCTCCTTCAATCTAGGCCTGGCCTCCCGATCCAACGGTGCTGGAGGCGTCTGGAAGAATGGGGAAGAAGCTCGCCCCCGGCGAGCTTCGATCGAGCAGCACGGGTTCCTCCGGGCACCTCCCGCGCATCTGAAGCACTCTGGACATAGCTGGGAAGCTTCCGCGTTGTCTGATGGTCCTCTCATGGCTCCTGGAGGTCCGAGTCGCTGGGTCGAGGTCGATGAAGAAGGGGACCCCCAGGAACCTCTTCCTGGTTCAATGCAAGCCCAGATGGGCTCTATTCCTCGATGTACCTGCATAGGAAGAACCGCGGGCGAGAGAGCTATCTCCTCGACCTGGGGTTTTGAAGCTGCGACGCAAAATGAAGGTGGGCGGAGGGGCTCCGGCGAACGGCGGAGGTGGAGCCCCGATTCGCCAAGACCGAAGGTCCTGGGTTGGACAAAGGTGATGGGATGATGGAGAAAGCGATGGGGATCGAGATGGGGTGCTCACAGCGGTCGGAAACGGTCGGTTATACGGTGAAGAAGTCGCCTTCGAATTTTGATTTTCAAGCTACAGGAATTAACTAAAAGCTAATCTAATGACTGGAATGGAAAACTAGCATTAGAAACTAACTAAAAAGCATAGAAAGAGACAGCTCTTATACCTGGGGGCCTCCAGGGAGCAGGGTGGACGCCGGAGCTCCACCGCGACAAAACTCTCCTCCCTCCGGCCGATTCGAGGCACCAGCACACACCCCCTGTCACGAGGAATGTCCTAGGACTAGAATCAAGGCTTGAGATCGGAATGAAAATGGCCAAATTCGAGGAAGGAGGCGGAGCTAGTTATTTATAGACATTGGCGAGTAGCCTTATTGACCGGCAATTATTGACTGATCCAATGAGTATCTAATTGATCTAAGATTTTGGCGGGCATCATGGAAGATTAGAGAGCAATTCTTGTGAAGGAAGCATCTTCGATTGATGGATGGTGTGCCCGGGAAAAATGCATGAAATCAGGGGAATGGACAGTCCGGAGGCGCAGTGGCTTGGATGGGACAGTTGACCAGGGGGTCAACGAAGGCCGGCTGCTGATTGGTCCACGTCGGCCGCTAGACGCCAAAATAGGGGATCTGATTAGAGATTGATTTATTTGACACATCAAACGATTTTATTAATTTTTTCTTATAAAATAAAAAATGTGTATTATTTCCTCTAGTATTTATTTACGATTTTTATTGAATTTTTCGAAGTGTTTTATTATGGTTTTAATTTAATAATGTGTATATGTATGTATTTACATGTATTTTTGGGTATTTTATTTTTAATTTGTTT
Organism: Ottelia alismoides; assembly: GCA_037367405.1. NCBI lineage: Eukaryota > Viridiplantae > Streptophyta > Magnoliopsida > Alismatales > Hydrocharitaceae > Ottelia > Ottelia alismoides. The sequence continues at coordinate 8,624 of JAZKJV010007846.1, read as the reverse complement.
ATTTTCTTTTATTATTTTATTGGATTATTTTATAAATTTATAATTTGATTTTGTGAGTATAAAGGTATTTTTATTTAATTTTTAGGAGTTTAGTTACATTTTTAAATAAATAGGTATAGGTATATGTAGGTATCCTTATAGGTCTTTTACCTATGTATTTTGTATACTCAATTTATTTAATGTATTTTCTTGATTTTTATTTTGGATTTGTATTTTTAATGGGTTATGTATAATGTATACATTATTATAAAAATATAAAAGAATAAAAGAACCAAGGAATAAAATCCTTTTTATTTATGTATAGATATATAGCATAGGTATTTTGTCTATGAATTTTTGTAGACTTATTTTATTTTACAGATTATTTTTGGTTTTCTTTTACTTTTAATATGTGTATGCATTATATACATTATTTACAAAATTCTAAAAATATGAATTTATAAAAATAATGAATATTGGATAAAAGGAATAGTTTAATCAATACTATATACAAGAAGGGCCAAAAACCTAACTTCTGCATATGGGCTCCAAAAATTATGAAACCAATTTTATAAAATAGCTCTTGGAATGCTATATACAATTAAAGGTGAGTTTGGGTGATTTGGAGTTTTTATATGCAAGATATGGGTCTATGAAGTTGAGATTTTGGCTTTTTATTCTGTGTATAAAATGTACATTTAGTATTATTTTTACACAAACTCAATTTTGTAATTTTATTTACATTATTATCTACAACTTTCATGTACAAAGTTTCTTTATTTGATGAATAAATAAGTATGTACAAAATAGGTGTCAAAATGCATAAATGAATGAATAAATAAATGAGGTATTTATTGTACACTGGCCCTTATCTCCGCCTACTTTATTCCTTGTCGACCAATACCATGCTGGCCTTGGTCTCGGGGTTTGGGTCATAAAATATCTCCAATATTTTATTCCTTTTTCTTTTCTTTTCTTTATTCTATAATTTTGGCATGAAACACAGTATTTAATGTATAATTAATACAATGAATCATGATTGCTATTATGTACAATTTGAGGCTATTTACATGCATTTGCTGCGGTTTTTGAGGCCAAAATGATAGAATAAAGGCGATGAAATGGAGGTTCATCAATATCCTCGAAATTTATCACAGATTAAAAGCTATAGTTCAAGAGAAATAATCAGTTGTCAACAAATAATCTAATATGTTCGGGGCTCTGTTGAAATTTTCTTCTTCATTTCCCTGTAAATTATTCTTCAAGAGATAATCATTATCTTCGAAAAATACAAGGGAATTTTTCTCAATCTTCCTTTTTGAAGCTCCTACACAGATTAAATCCTCAATAAATAATTATTAAATAATGTATGAGGATTAATTTCAAAAACTTTTCTCAATAGAGCCTCTACATAAATATCATCAATTCCTCTATTTAATACATCACAACTATGTCAAAATTTAGCCTGCAAGAGTCAACAGAGATTCTCAAATAATAATTATCAAAAGACAACTTAAGACCTGTCCACAAACTATGCTAGGTGACAGAGCATGGAAAGAGCTTCAAAATGACATATTATATGCTAAAAACGGAGTTCGTATGAGAAAGATATGCTAAAATAAAATTACAGGGACTAAAATGCAAATAAAATAAAGTTTTTCCTTCAAAAAGGTCCCTGGAGGGGCTTATCTATAATTTATAAAAGTTGGAGGGGCCCCTCTGTAAGTTCCTCCTCGCGGGGGCATAATTGCAATTTCTGAAAACACCAGGGGCTTTAGTGTAATTTTCCTCGGTTTGCTGACCTAAGGTTCGAGCACTGAACCAAAGGCTCAGGCGAAGGGGCTCAGGCTCGGCGATCTCGAGCCTAGGTTCAGAGAGCCCGAGCCTCTAGGCTGGGGCCTAGGCTCAGAGGAGGCCGACGTGGCGTGAGCGGGGCCGTTGGATCAAGGGCCTCCGCCCGATCCAACGGCAGCTGGAGGGCGGAGCGCGAAGGGTGTCACCACCAGCAGCGAGGGCGAGGCGGCGGTGGAGGCGCGGGAGCAAGGTGGTGGCGACGAGGCCACGGCCGGTCGACACACAACCAGCGGGGCCTGGGGAAAGCGGTGGCGATGCCTCCCCGCGGCCGAGGCTGAGGCGGAGCGGGGTCGACGGTCATGCGGTGAAAGGCAGAGTGCGGAGGCGTTGCTGACGGGGACGAGTTGCTGGACGTGAAGAGTGACGCTGCGGTTGGCGGCGGGCGCAAACTCCAGGGTGGTGGAGCGCGGGTGGTCGTGCACGGCGGAGCGGAGTACCTGCAAAGGTTTGGGAAGGGGAGGGGATTGGTTCGCACTCGGTGAAGCACGGGGGGAGGGGGGCGAACGGAGGGGAATCATGGCCTGTGCAAGGCCGGCGGTGGCTATGTGGGGGCAGTCTGGAGGCGGGGAGGAAGGGAACGAGCTACCTGGGAAGGGGAGGGCTCAACGGCGGGGTTGAGGCCAGAGCGAGGTGCGGCTTCGTCGGGGGAAGTTGAGCAACAAGGCGGAGGAGCCTTGGATCACGCCATGCGGCCGCTGTCACCGGCCAAAATGGAGGAAGGGTGGATGCCACCAGAGGTGGTGCGCGATGGAGCTTTATAAGATGGAGAGGAGGCATTTCATGGAGGGAGGCGTAACGGTCGGAGCAGGTGATGGCCGGGGGCTTCGGTTACATGTAGGGGAAGGAGATGCGCGGAGGCGTTACGTGCTTACGGCTATGGGTGATGGTTTTGAGGAAGGAGAAGGGGGTCACGTGCTTCGCAGTGACATGAAGAGAGAGAGGCGGGGCATGTGGGGGTGCCACATGGCACGCCGTGGAGCTGCCACGTGGCACCAAAAAATTTCGAATTTTGAAGTGGGAAAAGAGATAGAAGAATACTTCGGATTGAAAAATTTCCTTCATAAAAGTTGTTCGTCTCGACGAGATATATAACTTTCATGAAGGACCCATGAGCAAAAGAGGTCATTTGTGTGAAGTGGTATTTTTGGTGGTTTTCCATGTGTATAGAAAACCGATTTTTTGAAGTTTTGTATTTTTTTGTGGTTTTAGAAAGGATAAAAAATCTAAAAAAATTACTATAAAATGCAAGAAAATTATTTACACACTAATCTGATTTTATTTGGATTTTTAATAAATAAGAAATCAGAAAATAAAATAGAAGTAAGAAAACAAAATTTTTGTACAAACTCATAACGAACACTTGGACTCAGTCAGTTTCTTTGATTTCAGTTTTATTTGGATTTGGATTTTTGGGTTGCTTGATAAAACATTCATCAAAGGACACAAATGAAGAAGAAATAAAATTAAAGGGGTTAACTATGTACATAAAAACTTAGGTCAAAGATAGCAAAAAGTCAAAAAAAGAAAAGAGGCCCAAAATCCAACTTTCACACATGATCTCCGAATTTACAAAATTAGTCTTGTTTTGAAGGTATTTGAAAATGGAGTACTTTAAAAGTGAGTAGACCAAAATCAGACACTGTATGAGGGAGATATGCTTGTTTTAGTCCGTTAGATGTAAAAATCAGACTTTTGGGGTTATTTGACACTTATTAGAGTTGGTAATTTTTTTGTAATTTTTATTTAATGATGTTAGTAATATATACACAATGGAGGTCGTTTGGGGTCAATCGGAGTTAGAATGAATTAACTAAAAATAAGAGAAGTTAGCAGCTTTTTGGTCTAATTTACACTTGGGATTTTTAATGCAATTATGCATGATGAAATGCAAATATTATTTACACATGTATGTATGCTAATGATGCTTTATTAATGATTAAATGCATGTGAATGTTGGGGAACAGAGCCTAAATAATCAATCTTAGCATGATGAATACCATGATTCAATCGTACCCCCTATACTTAAACACCATGCTCGTCCCCCATGAATGAATGACTTACTTGAATACACCCTGACCGTGCATGTGAATTTTCAAGGCTCAATTCATAGAAGACCCTTAATTTGAGTGATCCTAAAATTCTGAGCTCAACCATGCTTTAATCAGAAGGAATCCAACTTTTCTAATTTTCAGACTCTCTGTTTGTACATATAGTATAAGGATATGAGTTTTAGTGTACTACATTTCATGAGAGTCAAGTCGAGACATCACCCAAAGTTCCAATCCAAGAGACTCTCCTCTAGACCTAATCCTCAACACTAGGGCATACGTTTATTCTTACTTCAGTCAACCGTCTCATTAGTTTGTCAGACATGAAAGTGTAGATGGACGGCCAGATGATGGAGGGCATAGGATTGTGTCTATTTTTCTCTCCCTCACATTGGAACAAGGGGCCTCTCGAGTGCCTTTTTACTCAACACAAGTATATTTTTATTTTATTGATCAATGTGTCCGTCAAGAGAATTTGGAGTCGTCTGCACTTGTTTTTCTGGGAGTACACCGGGGTGTCTTTTTTGAGTATCTAAGATACCTTCGACACCCAGACTTGTATCGCTTACGATGCAGAGCCCTTTATGGTGTCAACCCGACTCCTTGGTCCTAATTAGCGCTTGGTCCAAGTGGACACTTTGAAAATGTTTGGGAGCGCTCGCCATTGGTGGAAGCTCATTTGTAATTTGGCTTTTGATGATAGAGCTTTTTTTTTGATATTTCATTTTCTTTTCTTTTGTTGGCTAGCTCCACTACTTTTACCAAAAGTTGGCGTACACTGATCAACAATTTTTATTAAGTTTCAACACACCCTGGCACTTAGGTCAATATAAAAAATATAGCATATGAACTTGTTCACACACTGGCTAGGATTTTGCTGACACTCAGGTTTTCTGAAGCCTTCATTAACTTTATCCCATCCTCGAGCATCATTAGATCGGATCCAAACTCAAATCTCTAGTCCTAGTTCCTCAAGTGATATCTCAACTCATCTCATCAATCACGCAGTTGTGAAAGTGATTATGCTGATCATATTCTTTTTGAAGGTAGAGATGAAGATTGCAATATAGCGCTCAAATCTTTCAAACTTGGGAAGTGTGGATAATTAAGTTCAAAACCCTAATGACTAAGGCTGGCTAACTCAGAATCTCAAGATCTCAGAAATCTAGTGTCCTCAAAAATCCTCAAGCCTTGAGTGATAGTGAATGTGTCAGGAATATATCAACCAAGGAATGCAAGAAATGCTTGATGAAATACAAGACCATGAGTGATGATCTTTTTTCTATAAATGCAAAAAGTTTTTTTGTTTTGTTGTTTTTTTGTTTGTTTGTTTTTTTTGAAAAACTGCTATTATAAACACTACTTGTACCCATCCCTGATGTTAGATGAAAATGATTAAAGTACGAGCTAAGGATAAAGTACGTATAATATATATACAAACACACCCCCTATACTTAGCGTGTGCTATGTCCTCATGGCACAAAGTGAAATATAGACATAGCTCGTACTAAGTATAGATCGGCTAAAAAGAAAAGAAGGGAAGTGATGTATAAACAATGGTACCGGTCCCCCTATACTTAGGCTCAGGTCAGCCTAAGTATAATCGGATAAATACAGATGGGAAACCGGGTAGATTTGCGGATGTACAAGATCAAGGAGATTTGCGACGGACCTTCTTGTGGAAGTGTGGAGGGAGATAGTATGGATATGTGGAGGGCGATGAAGAGGGGGCTGATGAAGAAGACCAGCTATCGTCAGAGTCGTCCTAAGGAGAATAGTAGTCGTCTGCTGAGGATCTCCAACTTTTATCGATCAGAAGTAAGTGCCCTTGGATCGGAGATGTACCTATTCCACTTATCTGATGAACCACATCAGGACCGGACGAGGACACTTCAGAAATCACCTGGTGTCTAAGGTCAAAGGTGATTTTCTTGGTCGGTTTATTTCCTTGGGAAGTGTTGGGAGGAAGTTGGACAGTCTTCATCTCCTTGTCTTGAGTAACCGATGTGGCATTCGTGAGTTCCTCATTAGATGAATCCCTGTAAAAGTCGACCAATTCTTGAAGGGTCATGCGCTGCTTCGGTCGAGGGAGATTGTTCCTGGTGATTTTGTAGTTTATGGTTGGGGGTGTTGATGTCACTTCCGGATGATCGTGAATTTTGGTGACATCGGATGTTTCCGGAGTCAGTTCCTTATATGGTTCAAGTATCTCATGAATTACTACCGACTCAAATATTGGACCACTCAAATAATCATGGCGATCCTCAATAATATGGTCCAATTCCTCATAAGCTCCAAAATCTTGATTTTTCCTAGGAGTAGTGATAGGGTGGCGAGAATCTGAAGTTTGTCCAACAGTCAATCTTTTAGGTGACTCTCCTAGGGTTTGTATCTGTGTGTCATGGGGAGATGTCTGGTAATGGGAAATATTTATCTCCTGATCATAACTGTCGGTTTCAAGTTGGTTTTCATCAGAGCAGGTTGTGTCATTGGGGGTTTGTTCATTGTGGTCCGAGTTCGGGAACTTGATTTCCTGAGTCTTACAATCGACGATCGCCTTAGCGGATGTTAAGAACGGCTTTCCTAAAATGATAGGAGACTCAGACAACCTTCCGGGGTGTTCAATGTCAAGGACAATAAAGTCCACTTTATGTCTATTACCCCAAAAGTTGTCGATGAGAGAAATGATCCCCCATGGCCTTTTGGTGGATCGATCAGGCAATTAAACGATCACCCTAGTCTCAGTTGTCCAAGTTTGAGTTTGTCAAAGACAGACTTGGGGAGGATGTTTAATGTGGAGTCATCGTCTAACTGAATATGAGTGAATGTAGAATCGTCAATTTCACATGTGATCCGAATCAACCGCTTGACTTTGCAGCTTTTGATTTTATTATTCATCACCAAACAACTAGCCATAGATATGACGTGATATTCAGTCCTGGATCATTTCTTGCACGTATTTTTGGGGTTCAGTCGACTTTTCACAAATCTCTTAAGACCGGGCACATATTCTATGGCTTTGATCAATGGAAGCTCTAAGATCATACTCTTGCAAAATGCTTCCATTTCAGAATTGTCCAATTTTTTTGAATTTTCAAACTTTTTCAATTTTTTTAGTATTTTCTATGATATGGTCAGTAGGAGGGTCAGAGGTCAGCGGTGCTTGTGCATGATTGTAATGATCTAGTGGTTCACATGGTGGTGGCCTCACTTCTTTTGAATTCTGCATAGACGGATGAGATCGTATATTCTCTTAGTTAAAGTGTCTGCTCTATGATTAATCCGAGCAATCTCATCCTCATACATCTCATGCTAGTGATTGAATAATAATTCTCCGTGTGCCGTGATTCTGGCATGTAACCTCGAGTAGAGTATTGATTGTTCATAAACATTATGGTCGGGTCATGAGTTATATTTTCTTGACTTTGATTTTCTCGTAATTGTCGAAGGAAAATTGATTGTACTCAAGAGGATAGTCATCCTGAGTAGGGGATGGTACAAGAGGCTTTGGGATCATAGTAACCGGAAATCGTGTTCTACTGTCAATATCTGTCACTCTATTGTTCATCCTCAATTCTGATCGCTCTCTCATGTTCATAAGATTATCAGAATGTGAGAGAGGGCTATTCCAAGAATAAGTGTGGTCATAGGGTGGGATGTATGGGTGGGAAGAGAATGATGGATGAGGGAACTTGATTTGAAGATCAAGTTCTCCTGAGGAGTGTGAGAAAAAGGATATCGGGAAAAGGTCGTAGAGATCGGGAAAGAAGACCACTGTGCCGACATCTTCTCAAGAGGGATGGAGTGATTAACGAACCATGATTTTCTTGTGATTGCAAGGTCTTTGACGCACACAAATCAAATACAAAACAAACACATTGATTCACCCACTCAACACTGGTGAAGGTATGTTAGGGTTCGGCCGCTTATCTTTTCAATTTTAATTTAATGACAAACCAATCTTGAAAATTAAGTAGAGATGTTAGGTACCGAAATATTTCACAAAGACTGTCCTGAGTTTATACAACCAGTTGCACCTACTTTCAGCCAGTATAGGTGTAAGTACGGACCGTTTATACGGCTACCCATGATACTTGAGGACAGAGCCTTTCGTAGTGTCCTCTAAACCACCTACTCTGCTAAGGGATGTCAGACCGTGAAACGGCTACCCGAGACCCTCACTGAAAAGTAGCTAATTGTTTTTAAAAATAGTAGTCTTTGCAAAATTTCTCAGTTTTGGCTCTATCTTAAGTGTGCGTTCTAGTCTTTACAAATAATGAGTGGGTTTCTCTCCACCAGACACAGGTTAATTTTATGTCAGTTTTATTTACAGTCGCCTTGATTAGCAGTCCCAGTTTTAAGTTAAGGTTATCACTATAGTTTATGTGAGCACATAAATTCACGCCTAACAAGCAGTCCCAATTCCATTAATTCCTAAGTTGTAAAACTCGAGGAGGGAGAATCGAAAAAGCCAATGCAAACGTGAATCAATGATGCATGCTTAAGAAAAAGACTTACAGTGAATCCTCGCCTTCTTCATGCGGGATGCAAGATAAGGAATTTAAATTACACTAAATGATATGCACAGATGAAAAACACCCTAAGCAGATAGTTTTATTAGCGGGAAGAATTGATTTAAATTTTTGACTAATGTTGAACGATCTATAGTGCGTATAGTTAGTGATCGTGTGGCCTAGGAATTACGAGCACAATTAATGATAAACAAACAATCATATATATGCA